>CM040745.1:35641340-36013840 GCA_022829145.1 Albula goreensis
GCATATAAAATCAGCGTGCTTTCTGACCTTAAATCAAGCTGAGGTTAAACGGTTCCAGGAGGGTAAGCCGGTAACTGGAAACCTCCTATAACATGTCCCTTTTTTTTAAAACCCAGTTTACCTTGAATAAGACTCCCACAGAATACAAACCACATGAGCCTCAGGGTGTTTTCTGTGTTTCCTTCCTATTATATGGTGATATTTTAGAGCCGTTGTTATAATCTTTGCCGTTTAAAATATGACAATCATAACATACGCACATGCACATACATTTTGTTTTGTGGTGGGGAGCAGCCTGGTTTTAGTGGACCTGAATTCTCCTCCATGAGTCAAAAGCATTCGGAGAAACTACAAGAGCAGCAACTAGGCTGTTTACAATAATATCTCAGTTTAATGCAGAACAAAAATGGTTAATCAATTCAGCTGAAATATTTCATCATTATTGTGCTGTTTACTGAAAGATTTACTTATTGCTACACTAAAATATGTTATACTGCCAAGCTGTGCTTTCAATTTATTTTTTAATACTGTGGGTTGCATGCTGAGGACTTGGCTGTGAGTCTGCCTTGTGTAGCTGGCATGGCTGATGAATTGAGGTTGTTATTGAGTGAATTTATATTTTGTGTTTGTGTGTGTGTGTGTGTGTGTGTGTGCGTTTGTGTGCACCTTGGTGTTGGTGAGTGGATGGATATGTTTTAGTGAGCATGTGTGTTTCTTCGTATTGGTCTCTGTTTCTGCAGGCATGAGCGTGTTTTTTTTTTTTTTTTTTTCCTGTGTATGGATCTGCGAGAGAGAGAGTACACATTTGCTTACAGTAGCCTGACGGAGAATCAGGCCTCTACTCCGTCTCTTGGCCCATGACGTCTCAGCCTCATGTCCATTTATGTCGCTAGCACTCTGGGTAATGAACCTAAATCTGTTTGCTTTAACCCCCAAATGCAAGAGCACTTCATCTGTGAGCTTCCAGAAAATGCCATTTACATGCTAGCGGGTTATTCAGCGTACATGTTCAGAATTGTCAAGTATTCAGAGTTTTGGCTGCACGCAAACATGGTCATTGGGCAAGGTAGTGAGCAGCAGGTATGACATTTAATACGTTTATCCAAAAGTGGGGATGCATCTCCCCCTCCTCCACACTCAGTCATACCCAGTACCTGCCGGTTCTTGTTTGAACTTACTTTTCTTGTTTCATCTCAGAAAACTGCATTCATCTGCCATTGAAGTACTGTGGTGAATTGAGAAGGGCTTTTATCATTACGAAGGGCTCTGAAGTAGAGGTGTGTGTGTGTGTGTGTGTGTGTGTGTGTGTGTGTGTGTGTGTGTCTGTGTGTGTGTGTGTGTGCGTGCGTGCGTGCGTGTGTGCGTGTGTGTGTCATGACACTGTTTCATAATTTAAAAGATGATGCAAATAGACACAAGTCAAATCAAAGGGAAAGGCAGAAGCAGTCACATTTTTCAGTAGAAATCTGAGTTAATTTGCTTAAAATGTCACTACATTGCATTTTTTTCCTTCTAGGTAGAAATTTTAGATGGATAACTTTTATGGTTTCAACAAGCGAGGGAGAATTTTAAACACACCTTTCTTGGTCCAGAGTTTCAGTCAAATTTCCCCCTTGTCTTTTTATTTTTGTTTGCTTCTCTTGGCAAAATGTCTGTCACTACCAACTGGAAAATGCTCAACATATTTTTCCCACATTTTATTACAAACCCAGATCAATATGTTGGGAGAGGTGATCTTCGACTGACTCTGTTCATTAAAAAACAGTTGTTAATGATCTTATCACAATTTTAACATTGCGGGTTACACATTTCGGTCTACCAGATTGCCAAGGGGCGGTGGAAAAGGAAGGAGAAGGAAATAATCAATTTCTGGCGCATTTTCATCTCACTTAGCGGGGTTGTGCTACTCGCGCATCGCTAACCGGCTGCATGAGTCAGCCTGCTTTTATTAGCGCTGTATTGTGGAGGAGGGATAATTAATTTATGTACATTAGCGTTAAGCTAACTCAGGGTGAGTTCCAGGGGAGGGCTGAATTGATTAATATAGTTTAAAAAAACTGGTTGCATCATTAGTGAGGGTTGCATGGCTCTGTTTAGCAGTTTTAGTGTCGGTGTTTGATGTTCCTCCTCTGTATTTTTGTTAATTGAATCGGTTTGGGGGTGGGGTGACAGCAGCGGTCTTGTGTTTCGTTCGTTAGACTCATTTTGCTGGTTGTTAGAGACCAGTGCGCTCTGTGCGCGCTCAGGTGCTGCTGGAGGGAAGACTGAGGTGACCTCATTAAGTCTGAAAGTAGTGGGTCACTCGCTGTGGTCACTGTCCATGATAAAACATGAGCATTTTATCCATCTGAGTGTGCACATTGGCATTTTTTTACATTATACAGTCATCTTTGCACATGAGTTTATATCTGCAGGCTAATGTCGATGCAGGTACGGTCTTACAGAAATGTAGTACAGCATTATATTATGAATAGGTTGTTATAAATTATAAATTGCAATGTATTTGAAATGTACAGAAGTATTCTCGTGTGTGTGTGTGTGTGTGTGTGTGTGTGTGTGTGAGCAAGATAAAAAAAAAAATGATTACTGAAAGCAAGCCTGACCTGGCTCTTACAGCTCAGTCATTTTGGGATTTGAATTCAGAGCGAGCCACCACTCAAACACTTGCCGTTGTGAAATGGATAATAAGTTCAATTCTAGCCGTATAAGCAGCTTAGCTCTGAATGGTGAATCTGCCGAGCAGATATACAGCTTAATGTGCCCTTGTGTCATTTAGCCCGTAGTTTATTGCAGCTGTGACTTGTGAGCGACCCCTCTGCTAACTGTGAGCACTTTGAATGTGGCTCACTACTGGGAGAAGCCGCATGGATGACGTATACCAGGTAATTTACAGCCCTTTGCCCTGTTTTTTCATTTACATTTTGTTTTGGGGAGGTAAAACTGTTGGTCCCATTTATACTGTTAACACAAAAGCAATAAGGGAATTTCAGGTGGTATGGGAAAAACATGATACCACAAACAGATGACAAAAAACCCATTTTGAGTGGGTGGTTCTCAGTTAACCAGACTTCCTCTCACCTGCAGGGCAGGTAATATGCACAGAGCATTGGGAATTTGCCCTGCCGTTTGATCAACCATTTAGTTCCGCAAGACTGGGTTAATAATTAGGGAAAACAAGCCCAAATTGTGTGTGTCTTTAAAATTTGACTGTGATGCCAGACCTGGGGGAGGTGCTGGGTGGAGTTTGAACATGTACACTGTCCTGGTTGATTGTGATTAGCAGCCTTCACATTTTTCCTCTTGAGAAAGGTACTACTTCAGTGTTCTGCTTCATCTGTAACATACCGATGACGCGGCAGTCCAGACAATGTATACTATTTCAAATTTACTGTTAGTCATTGCAGGTAACGGCATTTCTGTCATCAAGAATGTAATGGTTTGGTGTTGCAAGTGGGAACTCCTCAGAGATAGCAGTAGAGATAGGGAGGATTTCTTCACTGGGCTTTTTGGAGTCTGTTTGTAAACGCAGCAAGCCACATTAATGGACCACTTCTGCCCACCTTCTGTTGCCATGCCAGCTACCACGCCGACAAGCTCGGTCACAAGCGGTACGAGGCTAACGGAAGTTACACATGTGAAATTGAGAAATCGCACGATTTTAGACTTTGATTTTCCCCCATTCCCGGGTTGGCGGATGGTAATTTGCTTTCGGGGGTCGCTAACACGCTCGTCCGGTGATACAGACGAGGCCTGACGGCTCTTCGGCTCAGCCCCAAGAAAGAGCACGAGGAACCTGACGGGCTAAAACAATAAGGCTGCCACGGTCAAAAGGGCCCGAATCACTGAAGCGGGCTGATCCAATTCCTCCTCTCCCGCACCAGTCGGATGCCTAACGGTGTCTAATGAAATTGTCAATTCCACACTTTTTCTCCCCAAAGCTCTGCAGCCACAGAGGAAGACTGGAGGAAGTCTTGTGAAACAGCCTTGAAAAGGCTCTTTTTAAAAGCTGCATAAATCCCCAAACGCAGCATTTTTTCTCCCCTCGGTTAAAACACTAAAAGCATTGCTAAATCTGACAATTGCGGAAAAAAAATAATTGATCACAACCATAAATGTTTTTACATTTTAAGGACATTTTAGACAGCATTTCTTTGATATTAACCGCTCTTTTCCATGAGGTTGTGATGTCATTAAAATTAAAGCGACAGCAAGATAATCATGTGTGCAAGATAGTTCCTACACAGCCAACGCCTTTACTTTCTATTTGTTATAATTTTATTTTTTAGATAAAATTGTTGTTGGTTTTTTTTGTTACACCTGTCCTTAGATAACTCCATCCTCAGTAACATTTTTTTAATGCTTTCTAATATTAACCGTTCTCTCAGCACAGCAGATTTACGGAAGAATGAGACTATTTAAATGAGACGCCTTTGTTTCCCCTGGAAGCAAAGAAATTTGTGAATGCTGTGAATTTGACAGTTTAATGCATTCGGGGTGACGCAGGGGTCAGAGATGTTTTGTCTAGCGGTTCTGAAAGCGAGAGAAAGTGGAGAGGGTAAATGAGGAGGTGGGGGTTGCCGTCTGAGGTGTCCCTGTTTGAAAACCGCGTCCGTGCCGACGGGTGGGTTCGCAGCACTTCACAGGGAACGGTAGATCAGAGACAGTGACTCAAGGGTATTTAGAGAAGGATGGAGAAAAGGGAGAATGCGTCCGCTGGCGCCGAAGCAGAGCCTTTCGCCTTTTGCTGGTGTCTCTGGGCTCCAATTTTAAATTAAGTGCTTTTTTTTCTTTCTCCTTTTGTTTTTCCTTTCCTCCCTTCTTTCTCCAGGATATGAGTTTCTATGGAAAAAAAATCTCAAACTTTATGAGCTCTCAATTTTTTTATTTTTATTTCACAGGGCAGTTTTATTTCCTGCCGATAAGTTCTTCCAGGCTTTCACCTGTCCTTGACGCAATGACCAATTTCCACCCCAGCCCACCCGCCACCCCCAATGCTACCCTGTCTTTGCCCTTTTCCCTTCTGCTGTATTTTTAGGCTGTCTTCCCCCCCTCCCCATCTTGCTAAGGGAGTCTTGTGTAGATCGATCCTTACTAATCAGTTTATAGCCCGGTCGGGTAGCTCTTCTGCAGTGGGATTCCGCTGAGAGTGTGGTCGAGGTCTCTAACGCATCATCCCAAGGCACCTCTCAGTGTCTCCCGTTCAGGACGTCAACGCTGCAAGGATGCTGGCAGCTCGGTCCTCCAAAGGACGTTGTCGAGGCAACTGTGGCTCAAAACTGACCTGCTGGATTTGCCACGAGGATATTTAGTCATCGGCCATGGTGGTCAGTTTGAATTCTTTCCACTGCTGTTTAGAGTCTTGGAAGAGAAGGGCTGCATTGCAGGTTTATGGGAAAGTTGTCCTCTGGGTGGTGTGTGGGTGGATTGGGTGGAGGGGGATTACAGTATTTGTTGCTTTGTAAGAAAGCCACCAAATTCTTATGAAGCTAGGGTCTTCACAAACCACAAAGCAATTATGTATTGTCAGTCATCCACTGATTTGAATCAATCAAAGCGTGCTGTTGTAGAGAGCAGAGCTTTTTTAATTGGCTCATGCAAGTCAAAGATGGACAGCGTCCTATCACCGAGGGTTCATGAAACCTTATTCTATTCCTCCATCGCTTGGCTGTACCTGCTTGTTTCGCTTTGCTGCATTTCTGTACTTCTATAAATCGTCTCCCGGGGTATTGAGGGGCATCGCATGTTTGAGGTGGTTTTGCCAGCGGCCTGCTGTCACTCTGTGGATTTGAGTAGCGAGTGTTTTTGAGGCTGTGCACTTGGGTGGGTGGAACTGCGTCTGTTTTCCTTAAAGGTCACCGAGGGAGCCGGTGAGGGGTGGGGGTGGAGGGGATGGGGTAGGAAAAGGGAGCAAAGCTTCAGGGGGCGGAGAGAAGGTTATGCAGTGAAGAGGATGGTTTTTGAGAGGTTGGGTTTTAAATAGAGGCTCGTGAGGCCCTGGGCTTCCCTGGGCCGGCAGCTGGTGGCTGAGTCACTGTCCGTTTAGCGTCACTCCGAAATGTCTCATTTCCCCCCCACTTCAGAGGCAATATGTCAATGTCAAGGAAAGACTTGTTTGCCTGTAAATCTTAATCCTAAATGCCTCATCTTCTTATGAGTCATAAGGAGTTATTACTAATTGGCAAATTAGTCCGCATGACACTAATTTCTGGTTGCTTTCATGTGATTTTTTTTTTTTTTTGCAAAATGTTTGGATTGCTTAATCTAGAAAGAGTGGAGGAGTTAGTATGTCATTCTTACTTCCCCTTTCCTTTGGTCTATTTCTGACAAGGTTTTGGAGCGTGTGTGCGTTTGTGTCTGGGGGATGCTCTTTAGTCATTTTTAACTGTGAGTGTCCGAGTTATGGTAGACTTTGCTAAGCCCACTCCTTGTAAATGACATAAGAGCACAAGATAGAACATGAGGACAGTGACCAAGGCTGCCCCCTGCCCTTTTCATTCTATTCCTATGCCACCTCCCACTGTGATGTCATAGAGAAGGACTGTTCTGAGGGTGTCTCTCTTGCCAGCTTTATGCTAGTAATTGGACTCATCTGAATTGATCCCTTACTACTTCCAAGATGGATTCCTTGTAACGTGGCCTCAATGCACTGAGAACTTTTTGCATCTACTGTCCTGCCGCAACACCCCCCAACTTTCTTTCAATTCCTTGACCCCTCCCCCAGCCCCACCCACCTTGGAGATATCGGTCCGTGTCATTGGTCAGCTGGTCTGTCAGTTAGCGCAGAGTACATGGGCGATCAGTGCCAGGAGGGCATCTGTTGAAATATATTAGGCCTCCTCTTTGTGCTGCTGTTCTCCTGTGCTAATAAACACAGATTTAGTCATAAGCTCGCTGTATTAATCCCCACCCTTCTGCTTTGAGTGTCGCTGCAGCCGCAGCTCCTCCACGCTGACCCCAGCTGCGGTTTCAACTGTTAATGATGCTCAAATCCTTCGGCATACGCGAATGGCATCCAGACCAATAAAACAGCTGACCCAGTAGCAGCATGTGGCATTAGCTAGTCCCAGCTTTCATGTTTTGGTCTGACTTAAAGAAACCGCCGTGCTGGATCAAGGTAATGAGTGCAGGGTTCTGTCACACCGTACCAGGCTTGCGGTGTTCTGTGCTTCATCGTCTTTCCTGAAATTTTCAGCAAGTGCACCACAAGCTCTGTCAGAGACCTACTCGCTTAGGTCCTTGTAAGCATGTCAGACCGAAGAACTTGCTGCGTCTCAAACAACAGAAAGTCTTTGATCTGCTTGTTGCTCGCATGAAGGATACCTCATCTAGAGTGCTGCTTCCGACAATCGTCTCGCTGTGCCCTGGAGCCCCTCTGCTCCAGATACAGACACTGTCTTCACTTCCGAACGGTATTCTAGATTCTCCATCGCTCTGCTTCTCCGTGTCATCCTATTGCTATCCACCTGTCTCGATGTAACCCATTTTATTGCAGGATTGAGTCAAGAGCAATTGCTTTTGCTCTCCATTTTAGTGCCACGTTCAGTGTGCTTTTGACAGCACCATTTGTTTGTAGCCTAATTAAGTCTGACAGTATTCTCAGGGTTTTTTGTGGTTGTGGCACATTAGTAGTTGTTTTTTATTCCTCTTAGACACAGAAAAACTCATTTGACAAGTAAAATGTTGTCTTGTTTTTTTGAAGGTTTTAACCTTATTCAAGTGCACTGGATGATGTAATTTGGGAAAAAAAAATACACACAAGACTTTCTCCGTCACTCTTTGCCTGATATAAGAGACATTTGGCGAATATAAATCATATAAATAGATGCATTATATGATGTTTGCCATTTTTGTTTGCCAGGTTTGTTGTATATGATTATACCAATATATTGAAAATGTATTGTTATACTATGTTTCCTGACATAAAGTATGATATTAATGTATTTGTGTACATTTGAAATATTATTGTTTTTGGTACAGGACTACTGCTTGTACACTGCAGCTGTATGAGTCTCCCTTAAATCGGAGATCGGAGTTACAGCACGATAAATTGACTCGCCCCCCCCTCCCCACCCCCCAAAATAGATTTAGCCAAAGCTGGCTCACTTTTCACAGCGCAATTACATTTTAGCTGCAGTACTACTGCAAAACTAACACTTTAGGTAATGCCATTACACTAAATTCTGGGCTGTACCCAGATCAAGACTACTGCCTATTATAACATACCTATAATAGACATCATTTATAAATGATATGTACGTGTTCCAAAGTATTTAAACTACTGCTTATTTTGCGTTTTCGTATTTGTGCTTAGCCTATATAAATCTGCTCCCGGGGACCAAACGTGTATGCTTGGTTTTCGTTTCCAACCATAGCAACAACCGTAATAACAACCCATGAATTGTAATGAGCTGTTAATTGGTCTCAATTAGACATTTTTAACGTCAGTTGAAGGTTGATTTACCCTTTCAAGGCCATTTGACGCCAGAAATAGCTATGTATGCCATAAAAAATAAATGTCCCATATACTTACAGTCAGATCAACTCATGCTCCCTTTTTCTGTTATATATACAATATGGAAAATAATTTCATTTGGAAGTTTTCCTGACTGATGGAAAAAACAACAGTATACGGAGTGAATCCCCAAGATTGAGTTTTAGAACCAACGGACTGTATCTTATTTTCCCGTATGCATTACAGAGATATTCCTAAACATGTGCGAAGGTTACACAGCGAGATAATGTTGCACCGGTTTGGAGGGGGAGGTTTGACGTCTGCACTTTCCATTCAGCATTAAATTCCATTCGATCCACACGACGCAGTAATGCAATTGCACAGTAATACAGTCCCCGCTTTAGTCGCAGGAGTCCCGCCCCGTTCATCAGCACGCTCACAATTGAAATGGACAGGATCCGAAAGCGGCCTTGACCGAGCTGTAAACAGACGCGAGGCGCGTTAAGATTGATAGCTAAGGGACGGCTCGGTGGCATTGAAACAGATGCTCTAGGTTTCAGAACTGATTTGCTTCTCGGCGACAAGGCCATCCCTCTTTCCGATGCGCACTCGGCAAACGAGCGGGCGCGCGGACGAGCCGGAAGAACCCCGCTTTTGGCCCTCAAGATCTTTCTTGCTTTGAGCGGCCCTGTGAGCATTACCGCCCGTGTGAACGCTAATCTTAAAATCTCATCATAAGACCATTACAGAGAGAGTGGCGTTTAACCTCCCTCGTGTCATTACTGGCCAGGATCGTCACGTATCAGTCAGAAGAAGCGCTGCTGTTGACTTTAGAGCGTTGTTTGTTTTGTCTGTTCTCTGTTGTTTTCAGCACTGGTGCAATTAGACATGACAGTGTGGTGATTGAGAAGTCTTCAGGGTTGTTTATATTCGCTTTCTAGGTGTTTCTCCACACATAGCGCTGCTTGACTGTTGTGTAAGTCTCAGCTTGTCCCTGTTTGGGGTCTGTGTTTGTGTGTATGTTTGTGCTCCAGTGTGGCTATGTGTTTGTCCCTTTGTGTGTGTGTGTGTGTGTGTGTGTGTGTGTGTGTGTGTGTGGTTGTATGTGTGATATGAGTGAGTTTACACTTGTGTGTGTGACTTAGCATTTATTAATATGCACATGTATATGTGTATGAGTATGTATATGTATGTGTTTGTATGCTTGCATATATATAGCTATATGTGAGATATGACTGTGCCTGCCTGCCTGCCTGCGTGCGTGTGTGTGTGTGCGTGCCTTTTTGTGTGCAAGAGACTTCACACACAGTGCCTGATGAGTAGTCTGTCAGAGTCTGTCTCACTGTGCCACCATTCACAGCCGCGCTACGTTAACTGTGTCAGTATCACAGCGTCGGTGCTGCAGCCATGCCTTTGGTCCCTACCCCGGGAATCACACCTGGAGCTGGTTCCTGGGTGGGAGGTCCCAGAGAAAACGGGCGTGTCACATTGTCACTCTTCTGCATTCCTGCCGGGGCTGCGGAGAGGGCTCCGAGACACGCACCGGCCTGCGCAGCTCACAAAGGCACCACGGAAAATCCAGTCTAGCTGCTTTTCAGACGAGAGACGGTTTTAACGACGAACGAGCTGAAATAGGTGCCTGAGATGGGGCGCGACTCCGCTCGATTTAACGGACATGTGGAGTCACTCTCCCGTTAAATTCCTTATCCGCCATGCGTGTGTGTCTCATAATTTATACTCTCTCCTGCAGTGGCGTAGAGTATTTCAGTTGATCTCTCTATCTCGCTAAAGATCCATAAGGCAGTGGAAGGCCTTAAGTGGTTCAACTTTGAACGTTTGAAAATTCCCATCTGTCACATGACATTTTCACATCAAGACCTGGGTTCATCTACAAGGTCTGACAGTAGGAAAAAAATACTGTTCAAACCTGGTTAACGCTCGAGGCAAAAGCAGTTCCTATTGTGACATCATCTCGTAGCGGTTGGTGAATAGAATAGACCACACTCTTGAATTCCTGTGAATGGAGGTCAGTTGCCTGTGCTATTTCCGGCTCTCCTGACATGCCCACATCTCCGGGTCCCGTCCCCTGCAGGGTCACATCCTTCCCAGCGGTCGGGGTCATGAGGGTCTTGAGTCGTATGGTTGAGGCAGGTCCAGAATACACTGCAAACTGACACAGCGTGTGTGCAGACATCAAAAGCAGCGCTGTGTAACTGACACCTTAGATTTTTGCTTGGCGATGCTGGAGGCCTTAGCAAACGCACTTAAGTATCCAAGTGCAGAATCAGCAGCTAGGTAAACCCACTAAACAATCCATACACAAACACACCGCACAAACACACTCTAACTGTACACTTTTCATCACACACACATACATTATACACAAACACATAAACACTAAACACTAGCACACAGAACACACACAGTACACAACACACTCAAAACATATACACACATGAAACATACGCAAAACATACAAAAACATACATTATAAATAACACAAACACAAGTATTAAAGATACACAAAATACAAAACAAGCACACACACATAAAACATACACTGTACACAGCATGCACACGCTAAACTTACTCTACATACAATGAACACAAAAACACATGCATGATATGTACCACAAGCACACACACACAAACATACACGATACACAATACCCACACATAACACAGACAGATGTGTACATCACCCATACTTTGATTACACACCAATATACTTACACATACACAGACAATCTCACATACATGCAAGAGAACAATTTTAGCACTCTGATTGCTCTTTACTGTCTCCCTAACACGTACACACGCACATGCACCCATGCACGTATTTCTGGAACGGTGGAGCTGTGTTCTGCTCTTAGCCCAAGATCGATGCCATACCCAGCAGGGGTTTCTCAGTGCTAAGCACTTCAAGCCGCCGCTAATGGAAGTACAGTGTGAATAGATGCAACCTCCTCAAAACCAAGCGTGCCTCACCGGTGCTTCTGCGACAAACATCCAGAGAGAGAGAGAGGATACAAGCAAGCAAAGGGAGGGAGAAGCATGAATTTTTGAGTATTGTGTTTGTGTTTTTGTGTTCTACTCTCTGCGGTTTCAGCGCACATTCCCATGTTCATTAGGACCGCTTTATGCGGGCTGTGTCACGGCTTTCTCCTGATCGAGGCCAGCCAGCTTCCCGGTGCTCTAAATATAGATCAGAGACTGGGAAGATCTGTACTCCTCCCTCTGTTTAAAATCTCCTTCTATGTTTGGTAACAAGCAAAAACTCATAAGTTGGAATCACAAGTTTGAAAGGCTAAATGGAAGTGCAGAGTATAAAAATCCAGTAGTCTGTGTTATTACATTACAGGCAATTTCTAAGGTCATGTTGTGTAAAAGTTAAAATTTTATTTGGATCTCCTTTCTAAGATTCTAAAGAAATCTTCATGGACACTAAAAAACAAAGGTTACACACATACTCACACCCTTACTGTATTCCCACAGAAACACTCATTTATATAAACACACAAAACATACTGTATACATGTACCCAAATAAACAGACTCTGTATGCAGAGATGTACATACAAACACACACTTACCTTCACCCATCATATACTCTATGCATATACCCACCATATAAAAATAAATGTACAGTTCACTGAACTACACGCTGTCTCTCTCTCTCTCTCTCTCTCTCTCTCTCTCTCTCTCTCTCTGTCTCTCTGTCTCTCAGGCACACATACATTCTCATGCTCTTTTACACACATGCATACAGCCATGAACTTTTCACACACTCATGCACACATGCACACGCATGAACACACGCACACATACATGCAGACGGGCAAGTGCGCAGCGCCAGGACCCCTGCAGGGGCTCTCGGCAGCACAGTGCACCTGAGTGAGCCTGCCCCTGGCACTCTGATTAATAGAGCTTGGATAACTGCGGTGATGCTCCCTGGCTACGGCGCGCTGCTCCTGTGCTGGTCCAACACTCCCTTACCCCCCCATCCCCCTCGACCATGTAAATCTGGGACGCAATCTTTACAAGACAGAGCAGCTTTCACACAGCTATAACTTTTGAGGACCTGAGCCGAGCCAAGCAGAGCGCTAGATCCGTCCGCTAATGTGCTTGGCCAGCCATCTGGATGACCTTCCCTACCCAGCCATCTTATATAATGTATGGGAATGCAGCGTGATTGGCCACAGGGTTTCAGGGTGGTGGTGACCGTCGTTTGACCTTAATCAAATGGACAGAAGACCCTGGGGGCCCTGACACTGATGCGGGAGCCTGGGCACTGGGCTGTCTGGGGTCGTTCTTCCGTGGTTAAGTCACCGGAGGTCTAAGAGTGCCCTGTGTCTGACAGAGCAGCCATTTCTGCAGCAGGTCTTACCAGAGCTATCCGTCCCATGACAGTTTGGTATCTCCGGTCCAGTGTGACCCCGGTTGGGACGGAATTGTCCACAGATTCTAACCCATCTTTGAGAATATTGAACGTTGGAGGCAGCTGTGTGATTGGAAGGTGGAGGCAGACAGGGAGGAGACAGCAGTTTGTGGGTGTGGCCTGATGTCAGGTAAGACAACTGTGTGGTACTTAAATAAGCAGCCTTGATGAATGGCAGTGAGTAATTAAAGACCTTGGTAGGTTGTTGGTTCTAACCTCAAACAGACCCACTTCCTCTTCCACTTAGGCTGAGAGGGTACTGGCTAGGGCTTGCTGACTGCAGGTCAGAGCAGGTCAAATCCTGGGCAGGTTCTCCACTGTTGGACCCTTCAGAACAGCTATGAGGCTTACTCAGGCTGTAGGAACGGACCCACAAATAGGATTTGTGAAGAATGATCCCTGTTTAGATTAACAAGGAGCTGGTGATATGAGAATGAAATCTGTCCAAAAGGAGGTGAAATGGGCGTGTGCCTACGTAATTTGTTTGCCCATGTGTGTGGGTGTGCATGTTCGTCTGGGTGTATGTTGGAGAGGATGTCAGCCTGCATCAGACCAGGCTGGACAAAGAGCTGTTTATGGAGATGAATTCTGCACAGATTAACACACAGATAGACAAACCAAAAGGCAGCAATGTCTGTGCAAGAGAGATTAATGATCCATGGCTGTACCACTCTGTAAAACCGATTTCTCTTCGGGCGAGAGACGTGGAAGTGTTTTCTCTTGGCATGAAACACATTTTTTCCCCTCTTCTCCCGTTCTTTTTCTCCATCTTTAACAGATGGTAGATTATTCCTCTTTTTTTCCCCGGCGTATTCTGGCTCCCGTTCGGATTGTAAAGCGACGTGGAGGAAAAACAAACGAAAAAACAACAGCAGGAGCTTGAGCGGGCCTCCTTGGGTCCTCCGGCGATCAAAGCTCACAGGTGACGCCGAGTCTGTCGGCTCTGATCACGGGCTCACAAAGGCCTCGTTTCTGCTGTAGCGCCGAAGCTCGTGCTATGGCGCTACGGGGATTTGCTTAAAGAGAAAGATCTGAGTCGCATCATCACTTTTCCCATGAACCAAAGACATTTCAGTGCCTTTAGAACATCGCCTTCTCTCCCACAGCCCCTTCTTCCATTAACTCAGGTGCCAGTAGCAAACATATAATCGTAAAATTTGAGTTAACTGATAATTGGAAGGCTAATAACCCGCGGTGCACAGAATTATCGTCAAGGTGGGAAGGAGCCTTTTTCAATCATCACAACTGCGTAATAGACCGCTCCGAAACATTGCGCTCACGGTGAGAACTCGGTCATACTTTCCGCACACCTGTAAGTCCCCTCCCCCTCTTAGGCAGCGGTTCCTTCAGGATATGCCTCACGTTGCAGAGACAGTCTTGTGCGTACATTACGGCCTGAAATCAAATTTCAACAGGCTTTATCACATTTGCATATCATGTGATTTGGCAAATTAGGTTGATGGATATCAGTTAGTTAAATCCAAAGAACAGGCTTCAGCCCTTTTCTAGAGTGGAGAGAAAAATATATGCAACTGCTTTTTAATTTGTAAAGGAAATGGGAAGTGAGTTTATTTTGGTAAGTTTATTTTTTAATTATCACTGCAATACAGATGGTGATGGAATTTTTATGATGTGGAGTGTTATATACATTGATATGATGGTTGTACGGTTATTGTGACAGCCATATTCTTTTTGTAATTTGACATATTTCATTTTCATGCTGGATTTGGTCATCTGAGAAGCAGGCAGGTGGAGTTTCAGGACAGGACCCCAGCTAACATAGGAATACTGGAGTCAGGTGTCCACAGGCAGAGCACCATCACATGATCTCAGATAAAGTATGCACGTGGAGCTGCGTCACAGGACCCCGGCTAACATGCACGTATTGGAATCAGGTGTCCTCAGGCGGAGCTCCGTCACAGGACCCCATCTTAAATAAGCACACAAGCTGGAATAAGGTGTCCTCTGGTGGAGCTCCGTCACAGGACCCAGATAAACCCACATGCAAACAGAGTCAGCGAGGCCCCTCGCTCCCTCTACACTCTGTAACAGAATGGCTGTTCCTTCTCTCTCTTTCACTCTCCCCTCTTTCACTCACTCACTTCCTCCTCAAATCTCACATCTGTCTGCTGAATCCTGAGTAAAGAGCCTCTCACAAAAAGACAGACCTCACAAGCTTCCGCTCCACTCCCAGGCTCCTCCTCCAGAATTCCATGGGGTCCGCGAGTGGAGGTGTGGTCACATTTTTAAAGGGCATAGAGTCACTCAGAATCCAGTTGTTTGCAGAGTAGTAATTGAAAGGAGCTCCTTTGCCTTTTTGAATGCACCCTGTTTGAAACCAGGCCACGACGACAGGATTACAGCACTCCGTAAAATGTGTCACCGGGTGTGTTTTGACTCATTATCGCAATCCCCAAAAACTGCTGCACAGACCTTTTTATGCAATTACATTAATCTAGGGAAAAATGAAAAACAAGCAGCCTGGTTTTGGGTTTATTGCTGGCATAACTATCTGTTTTTCTCTCATTCCCTGTAAACAACAAGTCATTATCAGCAATGAATGAGCCCCTGTAAACAAGGGCAGTAATCATCTTTACCGTTCGGGCCCTCGGACCGCTACAATCCCTTTTCAGCTGCCAGCTCAGATTTATGAAATATAATTAAAAAAGCTCATTTATTTTAACCATAGATAAACATTGCCATCACGTCTGTATCATTGTCCATGACCAGAATACAGATTTGAATTAGCATTTGTGTCGGATTGTTGGATTTTGCGGAAATCTTCTCATTGACGCGTCTCCTGTGGTTTTTCGATTTTTAAAGCGAGCTCGGTGCGAGAATTTGTTTGTCCTATGGTAGTGCATTGCATAACGCTCCCCCCACCCCGCCATCCCCCCCATCCATTAGATTTGTAAACCAAAAGAGCTTAGCATCAGCTCTGGAGTTGAGTAACATTAAGCTTTGGAGGGATAGAAGGGGGATTACCTCGGGTGTTTGTTTGGGTAGGAGAGAGGGATGGTTTTAGTGGGTGGAGCTGATTGATGGATATTGATTCATAAAAATGCTTAATTAAAGCCATCCCCCACCACCACCACTGCCACCAAATAGCAGAACACATAATTGCTTGTGTGCATGGGATACCTCCAGCCAGGAGGGGGCACCAAAGCCTGCATCCCCTGCTCTGCCTTGTAAGTGAATTGTAAAACAGATTGATATTGTCATGAATGGCTGAAAAAAACATGTTTCAGGGAGAGGTTTTAGCAGTGTCCTGCACATACAGCAGATTTCATGTGACTATGCGAGAAGGAAACGATGCTCATTTTTAACATCGCATTTTGTTGTTTGGATTAAGCCATCACATGATGTAATTGAGGTTTGAGATTACACAAACCTGGAGCAGATGACGATCTGTAGGACCCCAGAATACCAGACGGGCTCAGAGCAAGGTATGCCGTTGGGGCTAGGTTTTTTTTCATGTTTTTCAACGATGTTAAGTTTCTCTCACAGGATGAACACCTTCTGTTTCTTTATATCTGTGTTTCTTATGGCTTATTTGTTGTACTCTCTGTTATTATCATAACCATCAAAGTCACCCATATGTCTTACTTCCGTCACGCGATTCAGATTCTACCTCTACTTCTAGAATCTTACATGTGAAATGTATTAGAATTTACCCTTAATGGTTCAGAATTTTCAGGACTAGCCATAGATCATATCCATCTTGACATGGACGTTCTTCTTAACATGCTGTAACTGAGAAATGCAAACTAGAATTGTAAATGGTGTCAGAACATGAGTCTTGAATTGCCTGAAGGATTAAATTATGCATGTAGGCTGACTGTCAATTTTATTGTAAATAACATCTTTTTGGTTGTTCATGGTTGTGATTCGGGGCATGAATCCAAAATGTGAATCTTGCAATGCCCGCTTTCAGGAGAGATGGAACCGTCACAGCAATATGACATCATCAACTTAGACAATGCTAGATTTGTGCATGTTGCTTTTCAGGTTCCTGGTGTTTATTTGTAATTCCCAAGATACCTTTGCTTTGACAACCTATGGTATGCGTGTGTGTGTGTGTGTGCTGAGCCAGTTAAAGAGAGAAGTGGTGGAAGTTTGAAATGTTTCTCCCAGCCTCCCTAATGAGGTTTCGTTTGCCGCGTTTGACACGTCGTTGACAGTGGCGGAGGGAGGGCTTGACATTCCGCTGCTATGTCCTCATGAATGAGAGAAGTATGGATGGAACGGCTGGAATTTCAGAGAGAGGTGGGGCTGTATTTTGCGTGTCCACCTCAGCGATAGTGAGGGGAGTGGCTTTGAAGCTCAAGACGGTGGACCGTGTACGTGCACAGACTTGTGTCGCCGTTTTGCCGGTGAGGGTGACAGGAACGGGGACGGGGTTGGTGTTTGTGCTGGTTCTCTGAGATGGAGCGGGGGGAGGGCTCAGGTGGCAGGCCCGGAGGGGCGTGTCCATGCCTGTGTCAGGGTGAGCATTCGGCAGTGGGGCGAATAAAAACCCCTGGAACAGGAAACAGCCTGTCTCCGTAGTTACTGTGTTCAACACCAAGCCACTCGCTGGGGAAGGAGAAAGATCTTTTGTTGGGCATTCTGTCATTATCTCTTTCTTTTACCCTTATCTCTTTATCTCTATGTTTCTCTGTTTTTCCCTCTCAGTCCTTGCTCAAGTCAAGTCTGCAATCACTTTCTCCCTTTACCTTTCACTTTGCATTCACCCTATTTTTACCCTCTTAACTTCATCGATCCCTTCTGCTCAGCTGTAACTATGTAACTACCCTCTCTATGTCTGTGCACATATGTCCATGAGCATGTATGGTTGCAAATTCACATATGAACCCATCACAAGAAAATATGAAGGTCATCAGACACAAGTAAGAAGCACTGGTGTTTTTGAGTTGATCTAAAGGGGGCGATACAGAGTCAGCCAACTGTCAGTGAAACCTAATGCTAGAACAGAGAAGTTTCATAAACCCTCATTTTCATAGAGCTATCATGATCACTCTCTGAGTTAAACCAGTCGTGGCGTTTCACATGGTAACAAACCAGTTTATCATTTATTTCAAGGAAGTGAGGCATGGAGTTCCTAATGCATTGTTGTGTCAAGTGATACCATGGTAACCCCCCACCCCCTTCTCTCTCATCTGTGTGTCACAGAGGGACTCCATGAAAGATGACAGAGGAGGTCATTGTCATCGCCAAGTGGGACTACACGGCGCAGCAGGACCAGGAACTTGACATCCGGAAAAACGAGCGCCTCTGGCTCCTGGATGACTCAAAGACTTGGTGGAGGGTGCGGAACGCCGCCAACAAGACGGGCTACGTGCCGTCCAACTACGTGGAGCGCAAGAACAGCCTGAAGAAGGCCTCGCTGGTGAAGAACCTGAAGGACACTCTGGGTACGGGCGTCTGTGTCAGAGCCATTTATATACCTTACCATGTCTTCACCTGTGTGAAGTGTGTGTGTGTGTGTGTGTGTACACATGCTTGTGGTATGTGCAGGTGTGTGTGTTTGCATCATGTGCTTGCAGTATGCGCTGGTATATATATTTGTGTATTTGAGCATGGTGTCTGAGTTTGTGTGTGTATTGTGTAGCGTTTGTATGTAGTGTATAAAGGTATGTGCGTTTGCATTCATGCTTTGTGAGTGTGTGTGTCTTTTTTTGCTTATAGTAATGGTATGTGTGTGTGTTCATGCTTATAGTAAGTATATGTATGTATGTATGTATGTGTGCATATTCATGCTTATAGTAAGATTATGTGTGTCCGTGCGCGCGTGGGTGTGTGTGTGTGCATTCATGCTTATAATAAGCATATGTATGTGTGTGTGTGTGTGTTTTAATGCCTATAGTAAGGGTATGTGTGTATGTGTATTCATGCCTATAATAAGGGTGTGTGTGTGTGTGTGTATCTGAGTAAAGCGCTGCAGGAGAAAGTCGCCTCATTAATAGGATTTCACACTGATTGACTCGCTCTCTGCACTTACGGAACGTGCTGCGCTGATGATGCCGTCTCAAGCCGTGCCAGAAATTGGGTTTCATTTAAATAATAGCAACTTCACACTCACAGAGAGCGGCCTCTGAAACTGAGGGCCATGAGTCTCACTACTATCACCTCTTAAGGTAGGCAGGGTTGTCACGGCTGTGAGGTTCGAGCTGTTGTACTGTCGCTGACCCTTACCTACATTCAGGGTAACGTAGATGTGTTTTCTTAACTCTCTGGATGATGCTTTAGCATATTGTGCTGGGCCCGGTGCGGTTGGTTGTTTCCTAATATTGATGCATGAACCCCCAGTCCATGTCATGTGTTCCACCATTTTGGCTCAGATTGGTAGCTGGTTCTTCTGGAGCCTGGCTTCCATGGTGCCTTCATAGGTAGCTGTTAGAGCTGATTATAGCAGGTCTTCCATCAACCTCCCAGTTTGTCTCTGGTGATTAGCATGCCACAGGCACCTCTCCCCCAAACATCCAGTAATCCAGCTCCATTTGCATTACAACCTTTCATCATTTGCCTTGCCTTTCACTACATCCATATCCCTAGTCCCCTCCTCTGCGTTTCAATGTGATTGGTCACTTCATGATTGCTCACAGCGAGCTCGCTAACAGTTAATATCCAAACTTATGCAGAGACGAGAAGTAATTCTCCAGAGTGTTCTTGCATAATCATTCTTTTGACTAATTCATAATAACATACGTAGAGTGACTTTGCACTGATTGGCAGTTTCTCTGGATAATGAAGCATTTCTGTAGCCTATCAGAGTTTGGAGATTTTCTCGTTGGTATTTGCCGTTCCATCTTTGCTGACCTGTCAAAACACAGCGTGAACTTTCACACACTTGACATTATGCCTATCTAGCGTACACCTTAATATCCAAGATGGGGGTCAAGTTAATTTCAGTCGAAACAAATTCAATTTGCTCAGTTCCGTCTCAGTGAAATCCATTCATTAATTAAAGAGTCCTCATAGAGCATTACGGGCATTTTCAGTTAATTAATTGAATTTCGGTTCGTTTTCTGGTATCAAGTGAAAAGGTAGGACTTCAATGAGTCACCAGCACCGAATTAGATCATTTTGCAGAAGGGTCAAATTCCAAATTCCGCTCAGGTTCCCCTTAGTGCTTTTGCTGATGGAAGCAGCAGGGTGAATCGTCTTCATTGGGGGAAGGGTGGGGTGGGGTGTCTGAACTGCTCAGATTCCAAGTCCGTGAATCAAATCTGCAGAAGAGGGACCGCTACCCCTCCACCGTGCCATAATCTGGATTAGAGTGGATCATCCACAAAACAGCAGGGAAGAGGGGGTAAGAGTTTATGGGCCCCGGATAACCGGCAGATGTTGGGACCGTAGCGGTAAACGAAAGGACACGTTTTAGAGCTCAGCTCGTTCCTAGTTTTAGAAACTTCAGACTTCAGAATTGTGCCGATCTGAGATGCACAGTCTGTTTATGTAGAAAGAAACGCACCCGCTTACAAGAAGCACTCTTGAAAGACAGGACTTCAAAGCCGTCTTCACACAGGACCTGTTTTCCTGATGTGTTTTTTGACTTCTCGCTCACCTTGGCAAGCGTAGTCCCGTGTGGGTTTTACCAAGTTGAGAAAGTTTTCCTTTGACTTTTCCCTGGACCTGTTTCTGCTGTTTTCTGGTTCTGTTCTTCAAAATCAAAATGCAACCTCTTTGTTTCTTCCCAGCGATTTGTTATTTGGCGCATGACATCCGCTTAGAAACCCAGAAAAGCTCAGCACAGAAAAAATAAACTTTTCTCATCAAATTTAAAGAAATGAAACGAACAGTGCTACCATATAGCATATACGCATGGCAATACATCCGTGATTAAAAAGACACAAAGGATTTCTAGTAGCTGAATTGGTTTATACACGTCTGTTTATTTATTTTCCTGGCACAACATGAAAAAGTTGTGTCATGATGATGAAGATCACCTGTTGAAACCCCAAAAGTCATCAATCCAGGTGTTTCGAAGTGTCAGGTAACGCACCATTGCAAAGTCAGGACGGTAAGTCCAACATGAACAGGTTCCAACCCCTTTCCCCATACTGATATCAGCATATCATTTTCCATAAAGAGTCATTAATATCTTAAACAAAATGCCAGGTGTTGTAGTTGATGCTGAGGTCCTTAGTGTGTTCAAGTCCAGTATAATTCTGTTTACTCATCAAATATTAAAATTCATTAACAAACAGAAATGAAAGAAAATATTCACAACTGCAGAGTTGTCTAACCGCACAAGGGAATGCAATTAAGAGTTGAGAGAACAGGAAGTTGGCAAAACAACAGTAATCTTGCATTTACAAATGCTCATGTGGCAGATAGGATTCATTATGTTTAATAAAATAAACTTCCTGTAATAAGTCATTGTTAGACTGATATTAGCATGATGTAGGTATGTCACTCTTTCCTGTAATTATAGGCACTGCATATACAAATTATCATTATTATGCTTCAGATGGTTTATAGAGAAAAAATTTTTTTTTTTGCCTTTTCTGTAATGCTACTGTTCAATTGATAAGACTACCTGGAGATGTAGTAAATAACAATATTGTAAAGAATGGCGGCCATTTTGGCTCTTCATCTGAGCTGTCTTTTCCAAAATTCTGATGCATTCCCTGAGTGATGGGGCCCCCTATAATTGACTCTTTATGTCCTGAAGTGATGAGGTGTGAATTTCAGGGAATAATCGATATCTCAGCTGCGAGAGGGAGGGCGAGGAAACACAGAAGGCGCTTAAGCCCTCCCCGATGGGTGTGATGAATTTTTTCCCCCCCGTATCAAATGACAAACCGGAGATGAGATGGAGTTTTCAGCTGACCGCGGGCAGCTGGAGCCTCACGGACATGCGTTAAGGTGTCGGCCAGTGCAGACAGTAAGTGCTGAATAATAGATGTTTTCGTGCCTTTTGGTTTTCCCTCTCTGACTCTGTGATCAATACTTGACCCCCTGTAGCCAAAGCTTTTATTTCCTTTGGATTGTGTCGTTTGCCGGATGAGGTCAAATCGATAGCCCATCGTCGAGATGGAGGCAGCGCAGGAATTTGTAGTCTTTTTTCCCAGAGGGATCATGGGGCATGTAGTCAGGCTGCAGTGAGAACGTTTGCCATACTCTGTTTACATTTACATTTAGCAGAGGCTCTTACTCAGAGTGAGTTATTAGTTTCTGCAGTCAAGCAGTTAAAACTATATCAACGTGTAAATCTAAATGATGTTCATTCAGCCCTAGTATTTATAGTTTTTATTGGATGATATTTGCATATATGATGGTAAAACCCAAATTCAACCAATCCCTACCTGCCACCAATGAAACATCCAGTGGTGATTGGTGCATTAGCCAACATGTAGAAAATAATAATAGCTGCGTCATAAGGGTGATATGCCAACAACGGAGTAGAGAGGATTTCTTTTAAAGCCAATATTTTTACACTGCGCCAATCTGTACTGGAGGTTAAAATGCTGTCAGGTGGAGTGTGTACCAAACGGATGGGCCCTGATTCATGTTGCGGTTTGGCTCCAGCTCTGTCATGACGCAAGTGGCCAAGATCAAACGCGGTCTGTCGGCCCGCCGCTGCGCTGCACCTATGGCCTCCGTTTGGCGGTGCTGGTGACGCACGGAGTAAAGGGCGCAAGTGAAAGCAGTGGGAGGCAAGCAGCATCCCCCAAAGAGCAAAAATGAGAAACAGCACATTCATAATGCTCAGGGGTAGCGCTACTTACAGTACGGAGCTCACACCTGCAGTATACTGTAGGCCTCTGATTGGTCTTCCTTCAAGGCTTCAAGGTATTTTTACTCTTATTTACTATACAAACAACAAATAACACTCTGGTTGTGGAAGGGGTCATGCTTGTAAAGTTTTATTTCTGCCTCTGAGTGAAATGAGACACAGTGTAGAATGTACTAGAAGAGAGGTTTGAAGTCTGGAGGGAGGCTGGTGGGGAAACTGGCGTACGCCATGACTGAAATATTATAGTAGCATATGTTCAAGATCTGGCTCTCAGAGCACGGCATTGAGCGGTGTTTAGCTATTCAGGTTGTTAACTAAAGATGAGGGACGAGATGGGATCTCGTCTGCTCGCATATTTTAACCACACACTGTGTGTGTGTGTGTGTGTGTGTGTATGTATGTGTGTGTGCACACACGCAATGTGAGAATAATAAAGGAGGCTGTGAGTGTTTGTGTGTGTTTGTGTGTGTGTGTAAGAGAGGGAGAGAGAAAGATGGCCACCTGGTTGTCATTCAAGTGGCCATTATGATATTAATTCATTACTGAACAAATGCATAACTGAATGAATGAATGAATGAATGAATGAATGAATGAATGAATGAATGAATGGGTGAACGAGGCAATGAGCAAAGTATAAGTGAGTATCTGGCAGTGTCACATTTTTGTGTTATGGTGAACTTAAATCCTTTTTAAAAAATAGTAATCATAATGGACCATATAACAATCTTACCAAGCTCTCCATATACAGTCGGGTCTGAGATACCTCTGCTATTTCTATTCAGTAATAATTCGTTCGATATTCAGTGCTGAATTTTAATGAAACTGTAATGAAATTCCCCCCCAAATGAAAGGGCCAAAATGCACATATTTGTCCTCCCCCACCATGAAAAATAATACATGCACAAGGAAAATAAATAAGATTTTTCCATGTACGTGTTTGCTTCTACTGTCTACAGACTGTGGGCTCTGAAGAATGGATTAAGATACTTTATCCTTTATGATCTCTCTCTGGTGACAAAGTAAATCCCTGACGTTTATTGATATATGGAGATGTTTTCAGCGCTGTAGTGTTAGCTTTCCTCACTTCACAGGACCGCAGGCGAACGCCCGGGAACCCCTGGCATCGATAGCGTAGCGTTTGCTAAAGCCATTAAGGCAGTAAGCCAACGTCAGCCTTTTTTTTTCTCCTAGGGTTGTATATTTCTGCTTTTTCATGGTTGTGTCTGCCTGACTCAAATGAAACTAGACCAACTCTGCTGGAAGCCCAAAGTAGCTCTATTAATGCCAATGATTTTATCTCTCAGACCGTTCTGAACATCCCTCATTTATGGCTTGCCTCGGGCGCCGTGTCTAACGGTGACCTGCTGTTCCGTATCGATCCGAACTTTTGAGCTGAAGCTGACTGGGCTGCCAAATGCTAATCAGCAGGCTATAAACAGACCGTCCTGAATGTATCGCATTTGGTTTGTGTGTGTGCGTTTTCTTCGGCCTAGTTAGCTTTGCGTGTTTAGTAGGCGTGGTCGTGCGGCCTTTTTGCTAATGAGACTCGGAGATGTCCAAGCGATGCTCGCATGCTGCATGGCTAGCCTTGCCGCCGGGGGATCCAGTCCAGAGAGGAATTCTTCTAGTGGAGATACAAGTCGAGTGACCGCAGGAAGCTGCTTTTGCTACATTCCTGGCACTCGCATACCAGCACGGGTTTGCGAAATCTCTTTCCTGCCGCTCCGAGGCTCCAGGCTTTTCTGAAAGTACAATTCTAGAGGTTACCTGGGAGCCGTCTGCGCTCTGCCGGGGTTGCGGTGGAGACCGTTTAAGCTATGCGGTCACCGCTCCTGCACGGATACCCGCGCTGACCCCGGCGACGCTTCGGGCTCGCCGTCTTTGTGGGTAATTCCATAAAGGTCAACGAGACCGGAGCACTCGTGCACCCACTCATCCTCCTCTCCCGGACTGATTGGCTGTTGCCGTGGTTACCACCCTCCCCACTCCCACTCCACTAGATGGATGAAGCAGCCGTCTCTTGAGTGGACTTCAGGGGCAGATGCTCTTTGCATAGTTACCCATAATGCTCATCTCCTGTTCTCCAGTGACCCAGAATAATTTATCTAACTAATTTATTCACCTTCTGAAAAATGATCCTCACATTTGGCTGTTGGTAATACAAAATCCTCTTTGCACAGAAATTTGATTGATGAAATGCTTGCATTTTTTAAAATCCCGTCTACTCCAAAATTCCCGAGAACTCCAGCTACTCTAGTTCTGCACCTAGAAGCTGTACCGTTCAAAACAAAATAAAACGGGTCCACAAGAATTGTTCTACAATTAATAGTTAATTTCAAACAAAATGTCTTTGTGAAATCACTGCAGAGGAGAAAAATAGTCTTTTTTTGGGGAGCGGCGTGGGGGTTTAAGGAGGTGTTTGTTTTGCTGGACGCATCAGCTTCACCCAGGATTAACCCCACATCCCAGAATTCCTCTGGTTTCTTTCACCATATAATGGAACACTTGTGCAAGTTTGGCGCCATGTCCGCTCGAAGTGGGAATAACCTGGAACCACTGAGATACAATGTCTTCTTTATTCCTCTGTAAGGTACCGGTCTCACTGCCAGTAGTGAACCCCAGTAGTAACACAACCAATTACATAACCAGCCAAGCCTTTTATGGACTGAAACTCCCTAGACAGGAAGCCGATGGAAGAACAGGCAGGACAGTGGTTGTCAAACACCGACGGTTTTCAAAAGGCAAATGAAAGATGCAAAGTGGAGGTAGAGAGTGAAGGGAAATCAGTCAGACTCGGTGCACTCAAAGTAGACTAATCTGCTTGGCAGTTATTTGCTGTTGAGAAATTGCAAATGGCAGCCAGGAGCAGATGATACCCACCCTCCCCCTCTCCCTCCCCCGCCCCTCAGTTCAAGCTCGCTTATCTGTCATCTCGTAAACAAGCCTTACTCGTGGATTGAGGTGTTCTCGGGGCGTCGTTATCGTCCGATTCGCCGCGTTCGTTAATCAGCGTGCGCTCATAGATTATTTATGTAGAACAGGGCTGTTATTGTGCGTTGCGATGCAGCCACAGAAACAAACGGCAGTCCTGTCTCACACAGCAAGTCCCTCACTGACATTATTGCTCCCCAAGGTAACAGTGGTACTTCAGTCTTACCTATGATAACACTAGCACGGCGATGCAATCAGAGCCCTATAACACATGCCGGCTTGTGGATCCAGTTTTATCTCAAGGGTGAATACGTATCTATGTACTTACAGAAGTCAAAGCGAAATCAGAGAAAGTTTTATAAGAAACGGAAAGATATATCTCAGCAGTTTTTCTGTACGGCATCCTAGCTCAGGGAAATGAGCTACGATGCACCTTCCAAAATATTCCTCTGTTTGTTTTTATGTTTTTCAAATCAGGTTATAATATGTATCAGCATTTCATTTGTGGTACATTAGTATCTTAAATGCACAATGTTTAGTCTAATACATACTAATGTTCTCTCTTTGGATTTTAGTTTCATTTATTATATCAGAGTATATGAGGGTAGTTGAATGAATCTGTGGTGTGAAAATTGAGCATATTCTGTTAGTAAATTTGCTTATGCATTATTATAAGATGGAGGGTGTAAGAGATATGCACATCTATAATGCTGTATAGTCATTATAGTCACTCATTTTTTCTAATTTGCCACATAGCAATGACATGCTTGGTTCTAGGACGGCCTTCCATTGTCTTCCAAACCCACAGCCCACTCAGCGTTAAGTCGGAGCCCGTGTGAGATGGAGGCAGCAAAGGGATTCAGGCTCTAGAGTGTGTGTTTTTAGCTGGCATATCTCGCCCACACTCCCCAAACTGTCTGTAGACTCTCACTTCAGCGGAGAAACTCTCCGTCTGAGACAGCGCTGTCAGTAGAGAGCGGTCTTCGTGTAAACAGAATGTGCTAAACCGTTCCCTACCCTTTCTCCCCCTCCCGTACCACTCCGCAGGCCTCTCCGGCGTCAGGGAAACGAGTGGGAGGACGCTGGGCCTGGCAGCAGGTTCAAGTGTCCACCCCCCCAAACTGCCCCCCCTCCAGTGGATGAGTATCGGACTGATCTCCCTCCAGCAAAAAGCCCCTTCTCTAAACAGCAGGCTGCTTCAATGGAAAACCAAGGGCAAGATCCAATTGTTTGAGCAGCGTTTTATTTGTCTATTACAGCCCCAATGGGTACATTCAGGTGGGCGGAGCTAATTAAACAGCACCCACGGTTGGATTCTCTGTGGTTATACGCCTTTCAGAATGAACAAACCAGGAGAAGATGCTAAGATCCCAGTTGCATATACTCTGCTGTTTCCATTTCATGCTGGCTGTATATGTGTTAGTCTCATCGTTCAACGTTCATCGGAATTCTAACCCCTATGCTGTGTTTGATTAGTCTGAAGTATTTGCCCCGACACTGTAGGTCCCTTGTATCCGACAGCACACCTGTCAACCCCTCACAGAGCATTTCCACACCATGGTTATGTAACGATGTTAAAGGGTTCACGCATCAAATGTTTGAACAGTGTTCTTTTTGTACGTTTGACAGCTTGTCAGCTGGACTCGTACTCAAGACATAGTTGAAAGACGTTTTTCTCAAGCCTCTGTGAGCAGACATTTGTAATGACCAGTGTAATCTCATAAAACTACATAATCTAATATTAATACGAATAATTAGTATTCATACTCGATTAGTATTGCCAGAAGTGGTCACCCTGGAAGTAAAGTTTGTGGATATGAACATTCAGCTAGCGCTGTTATCCAGAGTTACCCTTTTTATT
Source organism: Albula goreensis (assembly GCA_022829145.1). NCBI lineage: Eukaryota > Metazoa > Chordata > Actinopteri > Albuliformes > Albulidae > Albula > Albula goreensis. The sequence goes on from CM040745.1 coordinate 35,668,764, forward strand.
CATCTACAATCCATTTTAACAGCTAAATGTTTAATGAGGCAATCCAGGCTAAGCTCAAGGGTGCAATAGCAGTACCTAGTCTGACAAGTGAGACTGCACCCATTGAGTTAAAAGCCCTGTTCCCTAACCATTATGCTGCCAACTTTTTAGCTGGTCACTACCGTGGGTGGTACAGTAAGGGTTTATACTTACTGGCATACATGCTTCTGTTTGTGTTGCATCTTGCTTACGTTGGCTGTTCTCGACTTGTTATTCGTTGCTACGTACATAGTTTCAGAGGCCATTTCTCTCTGTGATCCTGACACTCCTTTCTTTCGTTTAAGGATGGGATGACACTCCTGAAAATAACAATGCGCATTTTTATGTTTGCTGAGACATTTTCTGGAACCGCGGACAGGGATCGTAACAGGCAAAAACGAGGAGGCAGTGAACCATGTTTGAAGATCGTATCAGAACATATAAGCCTCCCCTAGACATGCCTATTATATTGTGCCTTTAAGACACAACATAACACAATTTAAACTAGTCTGTATCTGAACGAATCCCTGGCTGTTTAGAAACACAGAAATCCACTGGTTGAGATGTGAATTCGTAAGTATGTGAGCATATTAACTTGACTAATTTAGTAATGGAAAATGGCTGAACTATGTTGTTAATAGAAAGTGATTTTTTTTTTTTTTTTTTTGGGGGTTTGTGGGTGTCAGTTTTCAGACTGATGGAAGGCCAAAGCTGGGGGTTCAAGTTTCCTGGAGTCAGACGGTGAAAATAATGGGTCCCTCTTGAGGATAAGCGTAGACAGCACAATCATAGCCAAGTCAAAATCAATGTCGGTGAAAAGGGGAGCTGGTGGGAGAGTGAGAAAGAGAGGCACAGAAATAAAGACGCTAGAAAAACAGTGAGTGATAGAAAGAAAGAGAACAATAGAGAGAGAGAGCAAGACAGGAAGATGTCTAGAAATCCCAGAATGAACATTTTCACATGTAACCTTACAACATTTCAGAAAGGATGCAGCTTCTCAATTAACGAACATTTATGAGGCAATATGTTAATAGGTTTGTATACTAAAACCACTGGTTGACATCTTCATGATGACGACTTGGGGCTGCTTCTTCTAGATTAGGCCTTTGCAGAACTGTTAATCTGGTGAGGTGAGAGCTCTAGTAAAAATCAATGCTCCGAATGGAAATGAGAAGGAGGAACATGGATATGAGCTCTTGATTAATTGGTTTCTCAGCATGCTCCCAGCGTAATCCATAGGACGGGTATTATAGTCACCCGGGACACTGTGAGAAGGCATTACCGCGGCGACAGAGAGGCCTGATCGGGTCGTATTCCGGTCCGATTTAGCAGGTGAAGGACTGCTGGGGGAGGGGCTCACTGAAGGACATCAAGGAGGACCCCGCCCAGTGTGCTTGTTGCTAGGACAACGCCACGTCTGGCGGTAATTAACTTTTCTCTCTCTCGCTCTCTCTCTCTCTCTCTCTCTGGAGGAGAGGGCTGAATGTAATGTCGCTCAAGTGTCGTCATGAACTGTAATTTGCGGATCACACTTTCAAACCAGTTTTCGGTGAAAGTTGAGGCAAACCATAAGGGAAAAAAATAAAAAGTCAAGTTACAGCCAACTAAATATAGGTAAATGTTATCTTGGTTGAGGGCAGGGCATGAGAGGTCGCAAAGGACTGTTACTATTGGGGCAATATGGTGGTGGAGACCCTGCTGCTGGGGCGACAGCTGATTGGTCAATATTATGGCCAATCCTGTGCCTCCTTCTGGTACTTCTGCCCACAGTTGTTGCTGGGTCATGATTCTGTCTGGACCATGGTGCACGCTTCTCCACTGACACACCACCTGATCTGGATAATAGCCCTCAGGTGTCCAGTGGGTCTTTTTGAACTAATTTTTGAACTGGAGTCTTTTTCTTCATTGTAAGTGTAGAAAAATTGCACCATATCCAGTTTTGTTCATTGAAGTGGTCTAGGTTGAAAATATGATTGTTTGGACAGTGAAGTTCCAGGAGTCTTTTCCCACTACAAAACACTGAATGACGAAAAGCCATGAGCCAAAGACCTGACAACGTACAATACCTCATCAAAGCCTAATATAAAAATGTCAGCCAGAACTCCTTGGGAAACGCAAGAACCGAAATAAAGACAGACATGGCACATAATAAATTAAAGACTTATTTGGTCACAGTTTTGTATGATGTACTGTGTGTTCAGCCTGTGTATCCTGGCTTAGTTAGTCAACATAACATCGAATTGCCATCTATGTCAAAAGTGGGTTTTGATTTCGTCTCATTGCATGTGATGCAGTCTTTGGCTGCATTCATTCGGTGTTTTGCAGGTGAACGAGAAAACCCCTTCTGCATCCCTTTACATAACTGTCCGGACTTTTATATTTTCGACCTAGAAAACAGTCGCAGCAGGTGTTCGTTTTAGTGTGGGATCAAATGCTCTTAGAATCACAGGGCATGTAGCAGTGCAAGGTCTATTAGAGAGTTGCTATTTTAAAACCAGAACTGGGTGAACAATGTAGAGGAAATCTTTATCAATCTGTGTAATATGTCTGTTGTTTTGTTCAGTAGTGTATCCAGTTTTGCAGTGTGCTATTACTTTCTGCTACTTTGGCGATTCTTTTGTGAGATAAAGGGGACAGTAAAGTAGATATAAGCCCTGTAAAGGCACCGGTTGTGTTGAGGCCCAGTCTGAGATACTTGAATGGCGTTCGGTTTGTAGCCTAGCTCAACCTCCTGCTATTGGCAGTTTCCAGGGTAGCTGACTGTGTCAGATCTTTGGGGGAGGGGCAGCATCGGAGTGATGACTTCAGCTAAAGCCGGCCGTTTACTCCGGGTCAGACGCACGGCTCAAACTGGTCTGGCGATTTAATCGATGAAGTGGCTGATGGATCGAAACGACAAGCGCGGGGAATTCGTCTGTAGCGGCGGCTGCCGAAGCCGCCACTGACAGCTTCTTTCCCCTCAAGAAACGGAGGCGTCTGTCCGCTTGTCTCGTAGCAAATAGACATTTTTCTCCAGCATGTCTTAAAACCGCCCCTCTGCTGTCTTTTTTCCAGTCACTTCAGAACACGCGCGCTTATGACAAATAAGACAAACAGAGCACATTATCGTTTCTGAAATCCCGAACGGCCCTTCATTGCCGCACTGTCATCGAGCCTTTTCCGTTTTCCGAGGGAGCGGGCGTGTGACTAACAGAGCGCTTCCCACAGGTAATTGGTCCTCGCGCTTCCGCTGCGTCGCCAAAGCCGAACTTCGCTCGCTCCTCCGCTCTCAAACAAAACAATAGAGAAAAGTTGCGTGCTACTCTGCCTGAACTTTGCAGCAAACTCTCAGCTGAGCTCTGATCAAACACTTTGCCACCGAAACAGTGGCCGACTTCTCATCTCGGTTAAAGAAGCAGCCTCTTCTGTTTAATGACGGGAGAGACCGAGCTAACCACACAGCTGTCACGGGCGGCCAGGGACAACCTCACCCCAGCACATCGTAATGCTCCACCATGAACAGCAAATTACTTTGATTGGCTCGTGGGTGAACATGTGACCTGAATGGGTGCATTTTCATTGGATTTCATTTTGGAGCATCTGGGCAGAGATGGTAACAGTGGCATTGACAGGTCTGGCTTAGATGTGCGTAAGAGAAGAAGCTTCCCTCTGTAAAAGTTTGTGACGCTCCTAAGTTTGCAGAATGTGAATACAGGTGTGTTCAGAAAGCAGAACTTTGGCACATCAGTGCAGTGCAGTTATGAAAACCCAACACCAGCACCCCCCTCAACTCCACCAGCGTCAGCAAAACAAGAGTGCAACAAAACAAAAATTTCAGCCCCCCTCCCCCACCCCCCCCCATCCCTCCATCTTGAGTTCACCGGTGTTTATGACAGGCCAAAATGTGAAGAGCACTGGCATTTTGTGATTACCTTGCCAAACTGTCCCTCCCGCCTCATTTTTGGGGGCCCCCAAGCCACAATCCCGTTATCCACCGCATGCGGCCTCTCCTGCAAGGGCAGGTGCAAGCAGAGCACACCTGTACACAGGTGGCCTCTCAGTTTCACTTGTCTAAGTATTGAGCGTTGATTGTGATGTGTGATGGTTTGCCATTACTGGTTTTTCCAGTCACTTCCTCCCTTTTATATGCTTTTGCTGTCTATACAATTCAAGTCTGTACACTTGGGAGAAAAAACAAACACCTTGGTGCTTCTTACTACAATCAGACAAGGTTTCTTTGTTGCTTTTTTATCTTCTGTTTATTCAGTTCAAGACTGAATTCAGTCCTGCAAATTAGTCGAGGAGCCAAAATAATGCCATGCTGAATCCTTGCTGTTCTGAGTAAAGTCTCCTTTTCCAGGATGTTCAGTCAGTGTGTCTTTGCATCAATGTCTTGTTTTAATGTTGCGGAACCTTGTAGACTTTGTGAAAGGCGTGTGTGTGTGTGTGTGTGTGTGTGTGTCATGTTGGGTACTTGTGCAAACATGCCTGTGCCACTGTTCTCCTGTCATGTGGGGGATTGTGGGTAAGCGCTGACAGCAGGCAGGCCATCTTTCTGATTTATTTATGTGATTCCCCATTCCTTCCCTCCCAGCCTGTTATACTGCTATAATGGTTTATCGTGTGTGTGTGTGTGTGTGTGTGTGTGTGTGTGTGTGTGTGTGTGAGACATGTGGATTTATATATTTGAGCATGGGTGTGTGTTTGCATGTGCAGGTGTGTCTGTGTGTATGTTTCTGTTTGTACATACATTTTTGAGTTTATTTGAATGCTTGTGTGTGGCTTAAGTTGCCAGGTCAGTGTGTATATCACTGGGCACGTGTGTGTGCCTGCATGTCTGTAGGTGTGTGTGTGTGTGTGTGTGTGTGTGTGTGTGTGAGATACAGAGAGAGAGAGAGAGAGAGAGAGTGTGTTAGTTTGCGTGTAGGTCAGCATTTATGTTTGTGTGCGTGTGTGTTGATGTGCGGTTGTGTGTGTGTGGGGGGGTACCTGCGTGTCTAATGCAGCAGAGGTGAACTATGAGCAGTGCCGCTCCCTGGTGTGTTTCGTGCACAGCCAGAGTCTTTGTGTGTGTGTGTGTGTGTGTGTGTGTATGGGGGGATAATCAGGCTTCAAGAGCGCTGGAGGTCAGAAGGAGGTCTGTTTGGGGTGGGGGGGTGTGGAGGGGCAAGGAGGATGCGGGGGAGGAGTTTGTGACTGTGACCTTTTCCAGTCCTCTCTTACCTGCCTGCACTATGTGGAGAAAAACCTCTCTCTCGCTCTGTCTCTCTCAGTTTCAATTTTCAGGTTCAGTTAAATTTACACACTTCGGGGACATGGCATATTTTCAAGTACACATTTCCAAAGCTTGCTATATTGTAATTGAAAAACATAACAAAACCAGTATTTAAAAATGTTAAAGTATGTAACAGTCAAAAGTTACATAATCACATCATTGTAGTGTAATGTAATAATTATATTAATTGCAGCACTATGATAGTTCCTGAGGATTAGGAGGTCACTGCTGCCTCTCCATCTGTAGCAGATACAGATTGTCCTGCCAAATTCGTGCAGCACCTTTCCTCTCCATGGCATCTCACACACACACACACACACACACACACACACACACACACACACACACACACACACACACACACACACAGGATTCTGACAGGAACAGACAGCCCGCTACCTGTCCTCCTCCTGGGTAGAATTGCTCTACATCGAGATAAAAAGCAGCTAAAGTTTTATCCGCAAGGGAGGAGTTTGCCGTCTTTGTTTGCCTTCCTCATGACAACTGCCTGCAGTTCTGAAATGTGAGGGGCAATGGCACAGGGCACAGTTTTAAATATTCATGCCGAAATGTTCTAAATTTCCAGCAGTGTTGTTGTAACTTTTTACCTTTTTACCATTTGTTTAATGTTATCTGCTTTTTATAGATATTTATATATATAAAAATAAAACTAGGTGTACAACTTTGAGACCAAAGGCCAGGGTTTTCCCTGTAGCCTTCTGAAGATTAAGACAAGACAGGAATACTTTGTTGCCAGGGAAACTGTGGGAAGAGGGGCGGAGTCTCGCACAGGTAGAGTCTTGGGGATCCTCATACTTCTCAATCGAGCTTGGCGGCTGTGAACTTTTCCATTTCCAGTCGCTAGCTGGCCCTTATGCTTCCTCTCTGTCTTCATACCCCTGGCTTTGTCTTTCTCCATGTCTCTCTCTTTCTTCTATCCCTCTTCCCTCGTTAACCTCTCTTTCACCCCTGCCGGGCCCCCTTAAAACTCCTTGTTCTGGGAATACTAATGAAATCGTTTCTGTATTCTTTTGAACAGTGTTAGTTCATTGTTTGTTTTTTTTTTTTTTTTTTTTGGAATAGAGTCTCTTGCAGGGCTCGCTTGGAGCAAATCATTACCGAAAATGTTCGGCCATTACAACGGAATGACAAAATTATTTATAACTTCGGTGAGCAGTGAGCAGTAAAAGCTGCATAATGACGACACGTAGGGTCGCGTAATAATGAGTATAGAGGAGCAACTTTACAGTGTGTCCCCTCTATGCATTTTACTATGGTTCGGTTTCAGAGACTCATTTTTCTATTAAACTTTCTTTCATGATATAACAGAATCACTGTTCATATCGCCAGAGCATAATTTAACTTGAGTGATATTTAGAGTACATTGCATAGGCACAGGATTAAATGAATTATAAATAGATAAAAAATAACAAAATGAGTCTATGGATGAAATTGGTGGGATTAAATGAAATGTTTAGCTCCCCCATTTTCCTCTCTCTCCTCCCCCCCCCCTCTCCCTCGCTCTCTCTTTCTTTCTTGCACACAATTTCTGTTTCATTGTAAGTAGCTGAACTGTAATGTGTGTAGTATTGTCCCAATCAAGGCTAAGGTCTCTCTCTCTCTCTCTCTCTCTCTCTCTGCACTTCAGGTCTGGGGAAAACGAAGCGGAAGACGAGCGCCCGCGACTCCTCCCCGACGCCCAGCACAGATGCCGAGTACCCGTCCAATGGGAGCGGCGGCGGGGGCAGCGTAGGCGGGGCGGAGCGCATCTACGACCTCAACATCCCGGCGCTGGTGAAATTCGCGTACGCGGCGGAGCGGGAGGATGAGCTGACTCTGGTGAAGGGCACGCGGGTGGTGGTGATGGAGAAGTGCAGCGACGGCTGGTGGAGGGGCAGCCACGGGGGGCGCGTCGGCTGGTTCCCCTCCAACTACGTCCAGGAGGAGGTCGGGGGCGAGGCCTCAGCCGACCCGCCCGGCTACATGTCCTCGCGGCCGGGGGGCGGGATGGGGGGCGGAGCCACCCTCGCCAACGGGCAAGCTGGGCGGGTCCTCCACGTGGTGCAGACTCTCTACCCCTTCAGCTCTGTGACGGAGGAGGAGCTGAACTTTGAGAAGGGCGAGACCATGGAGGTGGTGGAGAAGCCCGAGAACGACCCGGAGTGGTGGAAGTGTAAGAACTCCCGGGGCCAGGTGGGCCTGGTGCCCAAAAACTACGTGGTGGTGCTGAGCGACGGACCGGCCCCCGGGGGCCCGCACTCCCCGCCCGTGAGCCGCACGGGGCCCGCGCGCACCGGCAAGTTCGCCGGCAAGGATTGGTACTACGGCAATGTGACGCGGCACCAGGCCGAGTGTGCCCTGAATGAGAGGGGGGTGGAGGGGGACTTCCTGGTTCGGGACAGCGAATCATCGGTGAGTCGGGGGTGGGACAGAAGGGAGAGCTGTGAAGGTTCAGGGCAGAAGTCTACCTCCTCAGTCGAGGAGACGGTACAATTCAGTGGTCCTCGCTACTGGTCCTGGAGAGCTGCAGTGCATGCTGGTTTTTGTAGTTACTCAGCATGTGATGGCCAATACTGGCCAATTAATTAATTGCTCAGTTAACTCACCTCCCATGGTTCCTTGGGCCTGAACTTGTTGTGGAATGTCAGGTGAAAACAAAAACCAGCATACGCCGCACTGCTAACTGGGACCTGGAGTGAGGACCATTTAAAATGAAAATGATAAATTAGAAAGGAAAGTTTGTAAAACATGGTGACAGTGATGGAAATTCTGTCATTGGGGTTTTCATAATCGTCTCTATGACAGTAATATGGTGACCGTGACAGCCCTATACCATAAATTGGATATTATTTTTCGGGAAGGGGTGTGTATTTGGTCCGTTGCTGTCTGGGTCCCTCCCACATCGCAGAGCTGTTATCAGAATATCAAATAGCATGTTTCAATTTATACAGTTATCAACACACATATTTCAAAAGGAGTGGACATCTTCATCAGTGCTTTGTATGTAACGGTAGGCAGTTAAAGATAATCAAATATAAAGTATTACACACTCGTAGAGTTCTGGATGAAAGTGGCTTGACTATTTGCTCTTTTTACAGTTAAAGTATTACAAAGGTATAAAAGCTTACGTTATAGAATACCATCAAATTATTATTATTATTATTTTACTTATTATTACTTAATCGTTATGGGGGTGCCGTGCTTTATATTAACCAAACACTTGGTTACTCGGGTGAGGGTACTCATGACAGTCCAGTACTTCCAAACAGCATGTAGCTGGAGTCTGTACTGTGAAGGTATGGTGCCATCTACTGGCCACATAGTGAAATTGCTAGTTGAAAATGGATGTGCATAACTGTGTCTGTTTGTGTTAAATTAAGTGTCTATATTTAGGTATAAAGATAAATTTGGAGAATTGTAAGTAAGCTTGAGCAGAAGGGGTGTGATGATTTTAGCACAGAAGTGAAGTATCACCCTGAGGCTGATCCATATTCAGTAAGCGCACGCGTTTTGCCGCGTATGTATCTTCCCATACGCTGTTATGACAGCTCTGAAAGGCGCCGGTGTCTGCTCATCCGAGCCCGGGGCGGCAGCAGGCCTGCAGTCTTTCACAGGGGTGTCCTGGGACGGGTTTGAAAGTTGACATGACAGCAGAAGAGAGATTTTTCCAGGTGTCGGTGTAAGACAGGCCCCCTTCACTGAGAAGCTGGAGCTGGAGTCTCCTGAGTCGGGCACAGCTGGTGGGAGGGGGTGGGGGTAGGTGGGATGGTGTGGGCGTTTGAGGGGTGAGTTGGATGTGGGGGTTGTCATAATGCATTGCGGTTTTTAATTTTTCTTTGTCACCCCCTTCCCACCAACGCTACCCGCTCTCTCACACCCCCTCATCTCTTCTCTCCCAATCCTCCTCTCTTTCCACCCTTCCCTCCCGCTTTCTTTCCTTACCTGTTCATCTCCCTCTCTTTGTCTGCTCTCACATCCATCTAACTGTCTGACCTTTCTTTTTATCCCTCCCTCCTTTATGTTCCTCTCTCCTGCCTTCCTCCTTCTCCCCATCTCTCTCTTATCATTTTCTTTGACACTTCTCTTCACTCTTGCCCTCTCTTTCCCTATCTCCCTCTTCCTCCTCATCTCCTCTCCCCGTGTACCTCCTCCGTTATCTACTTCTCTCTCCCTGTCCCTTTCAATTCAAATCAAATGGAAAAAACCCTTTCTCTCTCTCTCTCGCTACCTCTCCTCCATCTCTCTCTCTTTTCCCCTCCCTCTCACCTCTCTCTCGCTCTTTCTCATCCTCCCTCTTCTTCATTCCCCCACCCCTCTCTCTCTTCCTCCCTCTCTCCCTCCTTCCATATCTCCCTTTCTCCCTTCCTGCTCCAGCCTAGTGATTTCTCCATATCGCTGAAAGCCCCTGGGAAGAACAAGCACTTTAAGGTGCAGCTGGCGGAGGGGGTTTACTGCATCGGCCAGCGTCGCTTTGGGACCATGGACCAGCTGGTGGAGCACTACAAGAAAGCGCCCATCTTCACCAGCGAGCATGGGGAGAAGCTGTACCTGGTCCGGCCCCTCCTGTGACCCCCACCCCCCGTCCACCCCCAACTCCGCCCGCCACCGCCTGGCGACAAGCCTTATTTCTTGGACTCTTCACTTTCACCAAGCGGAGCCTGCCTCTCCACCGCTCTGTCCATTTCCTTTGACTTTTTAAAGTAATACGACAGACAGACAGACACAGACAGACAGATGGCTACAACCAATCAGAAAGAAGCGCACATGATGAAGCGTGAAGGCCGATCGCGGCTGACCCCGCTGGCAGGTTTTGGTTTCATTCTGTGCTGGCTTTGACGCCTTCGTGCCCCATTTTTATGGTTTAAAAGCTTCTTTCCAATACCGTCCTCGGGGTTCCAGCTCAGTTAATACGGTACAGTAAAAGCGTGCTTCACCTCAGTCTTTTGCTCACGGCCGTTGACAGGTGACAACCTCACCTCGACCGCGTCTCCTGTCAGCCCATGAATTCTGAGGAAAGCTAAGTCACGTCTCTTCGCTCGGATTTCCTGCGCGATGTCGTGGAGATACTCCACGGACCTGTACCAAAACCGTAACCCCAACGGGTCTCCAGGCGAACCGCCCCATGCCCTATCACTTCCTCTCCCCTGGACTGTGACCGCCAGAGGGTCTGTGTAGGGCCAAGGCGCGGGTCAAGCGCTTTGTTTGATCCATAGACGTTGTAATCGGCAACGATGTGCAATTAACTCAAGGGCCTGAGCTACTCATGACGATCCACCGGACTCTTGATTTTGACGGCGTGGCAGACGCGGAGAGATGGAAAGGCAGAGACTTGAAACCCAACTAAGAGCCGAATGTTCACTAACGTTCAACCAAATGTGCCACCCCCCTAGTTCCCTTCATCCTCTCGTTCTACTCCCCCACGCCCCCTCCTTTGGTTTCACCATTCCTTTACCTGATTCTCAGAGTCATACATACACGTAGCAGATTGTGGACACCAATTCAAGATTAACGAAAGGAAAAAAAGACTATGGTTCTTTTCTTTATCTTTTGTTTTGGATTATTCTTACATTGCCCGTGTTCCCTTTGTTTACCGTTGAGAGATTATTGATCATACGATTTCTCTGGATTTTTTTTTTTTTTTTTTAAATATAATACATCTGAATGTTATTGAACATCGTTATTTAATTCTTGTTTCCACTGTATGTATATTTAAAAAAGGTGCATATATATATAAATTGTTTAGACCCAGCTGCAAGGTACTGTACCTCAAACAGTGTGTTGAGAATTGAAATACTTTTGTTCAATTAAAAGTTTTGCAAAATATTGAATAAGCTATGTGCTCACTACTATCTGCCAATGTTGCTTAATCTATGTTATTGGGGTGACATGTTATGTCCCCACAATTAACCATAAATTCACATTACATACACAGGCATGCACACACACATATGGGTTATTTCCTCACTCACCCCTTTAGATATGCCCAATTTTTTTTTTATAAAATTACGACTATGTGTATGATGAAAAAATCCTGATTGGAAGCTTGTGGCCTTAGTAGCTTTTTGTCCCTCTGGGCCCATGTAGGGAACCTTCAATTTTTACCCTTCTTTAGGAGATGAAGTGTTCGGCCATTTTTAATGCTGTATACTCCACCACTGATAGACATAAAGCTGTGAAATTTTCCCTACTAATACAATCATATATGTAGATTTACGTAAAATGTAAATGAAGTCGATATGTAAGCACGGATCTTAACAGCACACGTTTTTGCACAACTGAGTTTGCTTATCAAAATGACAAGTCATCATAGGAATTACGAACAAAAGAGAGTTCTGTTAAATCTAAATCCTGAATTAATGTACATACACCTCGGGAACATATTTGCGCATTTGTCCCTCGGAAATTTACATCAGAAATCAGGAAAAATGCTTACTTTGCGTTGTGTTTGAGGCTCCACATTGGCAGGAGGACAACGTTTAATACGCATGGTGAAAGGGCTTTCATCACCCTACATTTTTGCGTGTGGGTCCCCGTCTTGCTAAACCCTGTTCTACCTTTACAAGCCTGTCAAACGTATGCCAACCCATTAGATATCCAAAAAAAATGTTTGGGGGTCCCAGCTGGCATATGGGCTAGGTAGCATGGACAAGAAAAATGTTTTGCATTTTAAAACACCTGCTCTTTGTCTTCAGTTTTACACCAGAGTTCTCATTTCATTTTTTTCTTTTTCAGCACCAAAGCTACCAATTGTACGAATACTGATGAAAATAGATTTTTTCGTTCTGTTTGGGTGTTCATACTTGATAATGTGTTCAATGGTTTCAGACACAAACTTTTCTAAAGGAAAAGGGTTTGTTTCTCTAAACCAGACACATTATATCACCACGATTAATTCTGCATTGTGAAGCCCACCAGATGTGTCCAAGGTTACTGCAATCCACCAGTAGATGGCGGTCTGACTGTATGCCAGGCAGCTATAAACTGGAGAACACAAACACTGTCCTTTCCAATACAATTTTCCAACTTGATGGACAGCTCTCCTCTTTGTATGTATGAAACAGTCTCTCTCTCTGCAGTAACAGATCATCTGCATAATCTATAATCTAAGAAATGAACGTCCTTATACACCCATACACAAAACCGCACTCACGTCTTGTACATTTTCAATATAAGATGCAAGTGATAAGTAATATATACACAAGCACACACACAAATTCTTTGAAGGAACAAACATGAAAAGGAGCCAGAACCACATTATCTTTATAAATTAATTTTTTGTGTATTTCCTATATGTTGAGAAAAAAAAAATAATAGTGTTAGATCATATATCATCCCCTTTCTCTCATATACTGCCTGCTGCAGTTTTATAGATGCATACAATTCTATTTCATTGTATGGAAATTCACATGTATTTGGGTGTGTGTGTGTGTGTATGTGAGAGCGAGAGAAAGAGAGGATGGATAGACTCTTTCTCACACCATGATTGATTTCGGGCTCACCCCTCTGGAATTGAAGTGACATGCGGTGTATCGATCGTCTAATGTTCTGCTTTTTACGCCTCCCTTCAGGACACTTCTCATTGTGTGACAGCACAGATCTGCTCTTTTCTTTCCTCATCTCTCCTCTCTCTCTCTCTCTCTCTCTCTCTCTTTCTCTGTCTCCCCCACTCTTCTTTCTGGGGGGTGATGAAGTTTTCATCCCTGAGCTGAGAGGTTTGTATCACTGAAACTACGGTCACATTTACCGCACAGTTTTCACCCGATCCGTCCACTGCCCTGACTGCAGACATCGATGACAAATGAACGCTGAAACCAAAGCATCCCCTAGGTCTGATTTCTGTATTTTAATTGCGGTTCAGGGTCAAAACCCAGGTCAGTGTGGTACATCAGAAGATGTCTCAAACCTGTTTATAGCAAAAACCTATTAGATCTTAACAAGCACTGTGCTATCCCAATATAAAAACATCAAAACTAATTAAATGTATGTAAACGTATACCTCTTGCTGTTACTTACGAAACTATACTTTGCTCTGTTTTTTTAAAGGTATTAATGCATGATACCTTTTGGTAGGACAAGCATCAGAAACATGAAGTAGACCATTTCAACACTGTGTAGTGCCCACTTCTGTCCTTGAATTTCTTCTGTGACCCCTGCAGATGTGTAGCTTGGCTAGAAGGTAGGTCAGTTTGACTGTTGGCTATAAATGTTGTCTGTCATAAGTTTCAGTTTTGGCTGTATGCTCTGTGTTTAGTATGGTATTTGTCAAAGTAGGTCATTTTGACTCTTGGCTGAAAACACTGATTTCAATATGGAGTAGGTCAGTTACACTAGCTGTATGGATTGTGATTTCTTGGATGTACATTGTTCTTTCAGTGTTGGCCATTTTGACTCACGGCTACACAGTATTTGTTCAGTGTGGAAAGATAACATGTGAATGGTATGTTCAGATGTGATATATGACGTCACCTGAACAAATAATCCTCAACGATCACTTATAAAGATGTTGTGCTTTGATAACCTGTTTTGAAAAGTTACATGTGAGGTAATGTTGTTGGTTTTGCCACATTAAAGATGAGAGTAACTGTATTCTCACCTTTTCTTTTTTAATTAGTTCCACCAGGTATTCCGTATGGATTGATTCTCAGGTTAATGAAGATAAATTATCGTTGAATCAGTTGCTTCAAGCCCGTAAAACGGTCAATGGAACAATTAAACTTGATCAATGCAGTCAGTCACTCTGAAAGGTAATAAACAGCAGATGTAAATACAAATGAGTCAAAACAAACTCTAATGCTTTTTCACTTTTTCACCCAGTCGCTTCGTTATTTAATCTTAATGCGAGTGTGAATGGCTTTCAGACATTCAGTTTTTAATTTACCTCAGCCTCTCTCATTACCCCATTGCTTGGTTTGCCTTGACTCATAGTTTGTGAACCACTGGCCGTTTCATGAGCTGCATATGAGATTTTAGTTATTGTGTTGTGCTTGGAAATCTGAGAACCAAGCCTAAACTGCATCATAAATGAATAAGTCACGATTAAAAAATGTGGTGTAATGATACTCAATGATATTATCATATTAACTCACAGAAATGTGTTTCTCCTACGATGAGATAAGTTGCATCTTGCATGCGTATTTTTCATTTCTCATGGGGATCTGAGATTTGAGAATCGTTCATTGTTGAGGGAAATACTCGTAAACATTTATTCTCCAACAGTGGAGAAGATAATTGAGCCCTGAACAAGGAGTGATTCTCGCTAATTCTCTGGGGTGCAGTGCCTTGGTGAACGTTCGTCTTTGTCTCTGATTCTCTCTCCTCTGTCCCTCAGGGCAAATATTTAAACAGTGCGGCTTGAATGAGAACTTCAAACCCGCCGGGCTTCAGGTTTCATTTTCTTTCCTTCCGCAAGCTAAGATGCTCGAAAATCAGTGGCACATTTTCACAGGGGAAAAAATGTTTCTCCCTAGGATTTGATCTGTTTTAGAATTCAATATAGAACTGGATGTGTATTAATTCTCTCTGACTTTAATGGCGTAACAACTGATAAACTGTTCCCAAGGCATTGTGCTGGAACCAATTTTTCCTCTTTATCACCATGCGTACTCGAACCACAGCCATTTCACCCCACGTCCATCAAATTAACGTGGAGGTAAACCGCTTAAGCTATGTTCTTTGTGGTGGCAGCAGTATCATTGGAGGAGGATGGGTGTGAGGCTGTAAGGTCGTGAAATATTTGAGCTGAATTATCCTGTTTGTGTTAGCCTCCAGGCCACGTGAGCTAGTACAAGTATGATGACTGTTTGTCCATGTTTCATCAGGCTATACTGGAGGGGTGATGGAAGAGTTAGGCTCTGTCTTAAATGGTTATGAAAGATAGTACAACCTTTTTTTCTTTATTTCCACCCTTTTACCTTTGTATGCTACTGCTGTTGTTGGACGGTGATGAAGTCAACATACACTCCAGTGCACACCAGGAGCGGGCGTTATAGAGAGCAGTGAGACCCACCAATTCAACAAGCATAACTCTAATGCCGGCATTTGGCATGCCGGTGTCCGGCATAATTTTCTATGGGCCAGGTCCAATTGCTGCCTCCCCAACGCAGACCTCTGGCTATAGTGAACCCTCATTTTTTCAGACTGAGCAGATAGGCATGTTGTTTATTCCAACCTCCGTGCTTTTATCAGTACAGCTGGCCATGGTTTCCTGTGCTAAATTACAGTACAGAACATCCAGCACCACAGTGCTGTACTGCAGTGTTCAGTTTCCATTGCTTAATGCGTTTGCAGAAGTTGCATGAAACTGGAAAGTTTCAGCTTTAGCAGTAGATACAGATCTTTTAATGTTATAGGGCGTTGGGAATCTGTGGTATAACTGATGGTCACTACACATGCTCTATGTACTCCAGCTGTGCAGGAGTACCTTTAACATGCCAATGATAATTAAGCTTCAAAATGCAAGTCTCTCAAATGTAAGATACCCATGTTTGTGAATTGAACTATGACCTACAAGTCCCTTATTTGCCTTGCTTCAAATCTATTGGGGATTATGACACTGCACAGCCCATAACAGTGTGTGTTGTGTGTCTCCTATCTATCATGGTTCTGTTTCATACGTGTTTGGACTGTGTTCCTGGTTCTGGTTCCCTCTTTCCTTTCCCCACCCTCGCTCTTGAGAGGCAACGAACTGCAAATGTCAGAGGAACCCGAGCGTGCTAATTCTAGCCCGATAATCCATGCCTCTTTCCTGGTCTTCCAGCTGACCCCCTCCTCAGCTCCAGTCCCGTGCTGGCTGATGGCTTTTAGCTGACTGCGACACTCGGGGGCTCCACGCTGCACTACTAGCAGCAAGTCTTATCTGGAGTCTGCAGGGAACCCATCTGTTTCTGAACTTGGCAGAATACGAACGCTGTCATAGATAAACTTTCAATGATAAAGTGGTTGAGGTGTACAAATCCTTATCGTTTAGCAACTGTTCTGTAATTGTACTCTTCCTTGATGTTCATGCTACCGGGAGCTGTATGCACGTTAGCTTCTTGGTCTCTGTCAGATAATGGATAATGCCGATGACCACGGCATTCTGTAGAGCGCACAACAGAAAAGCCAGAATGTCAAATGCTAAGCACACAGTTAAAATACAAAATCGTTACCATACCATCCTCAGTGGTGTTGCGAAGCTGTATACACATCGGCACTGTTTAAAGCAAACCCGCAGTTACATTGTCTCCCTTCAACAATGGCAGTGTTCCAAACGAACGCACATAGCAATATCGACCTCAGCATCGCTTTCAGACCAAACACGGTTACTGTATCCACCCCAGGGCTGTTCAGAACAAACTCTCTTCAGGGACTGAATCACCTCTAAACTACCCCACCGGCACTTTCAGTGAGACTTCCGATCTATTTTGATCTTGCACTTAATCCCCAAGTGCCGATAGAGCAGCGATGGGCACAAACAAGAAGAGCAGTCGACTGGGGCGGGGGCAGTGGAGTCGGTATGAGACTCGGTCTGGACTTGTTGAGAGTGTTTGTTTGTGCGTGTGCGCGGACAGAGCTGGCAGCAGTGTGGGTGCTATATGATCGTGCCCACCTTTCTCAGTGGTGTGGGGCGATGGGACGTGGGGGTGGGGGGTTGGGGGGGGGAGGCTGAAAAGACTGAAAAGGGTGGAGGGTGGAGGACATTGACATTTCCAGTGGGCCACTGCAGCGGCTTTGCGGCAGTGTTTGGCAGCCCGTTTTCACCCACAGCGCTGGCTGTAATGAAGAGCGCCACTCACTGCTGTCTATTACAAGTTGACCGTGAGGTCATGTGACCACTCTCAGAGAGGCCCACACCACAGCCTAATCCCCACACCATCTGCTCCTGGAACCGGCCCGGATTCAACCCCAAAATGAGGTGAGATCGCTCTGTTTTATGCATCACTATTAAAGAATGGGCTGACTGTACCGATAGAGGTAGATATGTAAGAGGGCAAAAAAGAAATATTTCAGTACATCGAATATTACATCACAGTCAGTCAACCATCCAACGTAACCATCCAACCGTCCAACGTTCTGTATCCACCTCTATAACATTAAACCATTCTCTAGATGATGATTGGTTATATCATTTGGCATAACATGTTGCGAAAAAAAGTGTTATGCCTCCTTTATGAAGTATGGGATTTTCTTATGTTGTAGTTTATGAATGCTTTACACATACTTTATAAAGCCTTTATAAATACCAATTTGTTTGAAGTGTTACCTACGTTCTTTAATGCCAAAATCTCAACTGAAAATATATAACAAATCTTTACTTGGTTTGACTAGATTCCTGTTACCAAATTAAAATGAAAATCTATCTCCTACCATAAAGTCCTCACTGTCTGTTTGGACACCATTTTGGTTGTGCCCTCAAAGATTTTTATGCATTAAGTTTGTGGTGAGATGTTCTCTACCACTTAATAGAAACTCTATTAATTGGCACAAACAAATCATTGATTGATTGGTAATTTTAGTTCCACCAAATATGAATTCTTACATATTCTACACTTCCATCTGTAGTTAACAGGATATTAGAAAAAAAACATGTGCTGCAATATTAAATGATATGTTTTGGTGTGTGTGTGCGTGTGCGTGTGCATGTACATGTACACATACACGCGTGTGTATGTAGATATGCAGAGATGAACGATGGGGGCATTATTGGTTTAGAAGCAGAGCTCTGTTTGTGTGTGTGTGGTGTAGCATTATTCACCAGCATACCAACTGCACACAAACACAATATCCTGGGCGTCATTATAATCACCTCAAGACAATAATCCTTTTGTTCCGCTGTGTCATACTTGCTCTGGTCTCTCCCATCCCCAGAGGCTGCAGGTCCTTGTTAGTTGTACCTGTCGGTGATGCCAGAGGGGCAGGTATTTACAGCAGCTGTGATTTACAGGCTTGGGGCTAAATCTTGCAAGTTTGTGTGGTTCATTTAATTATGCAAGAACCGACCACTCATGACTGCTTTCTATTCATTTCTGAGTTACTTGTTTCTCATTCTCTTGTTCTTGTTCAAGCAATATTAGTGACTGCCTCTGATTGGCCGGCAGGTTGCTTCTGGGGGCCTTTTTTGATCACAGGTTACCTCGGCCGCTCAGATCTGCTTCTGATGGGGTCTCTACGGATATCTGGAACAAAGTGTACCAGCCCACTCGGACCCAGGCGGCTTCCAGCCTCTTTGGTCCAACCTGATCCACAGCGGGTGTGATGAGATCATAAAAAAGCCGACTGGGTTAATGGCGTCCACGACCTTGAAAGCGGAAGACGAGAAGGACACTTGGAGGTACCAGCAGCCCAATCTCTTCCCCCACGAGCCACGCCATCTGTGCCCAAGCCTGCGTCCCTGCTCTCTTCCAAGGCAAAATGGAGACTGCATCAAACGTGATGTTTGCACTCATTGGTGGAGGCTTTTAAAAGGAAAATCAAACATTGCCTGACTAAATATTAAGAATATCAGTTCTGTAAAAATGACACTGCTTTTTCACAGGCACAAACACACACATCAATGTCTAGGTGCAAGGAACCTATCCAAACGCACAATCAATGTGAGTGCTTTTCCTTTTAGCGTATGCCACCTTACAAAGGTCTGGTGGGTAGAAAAGTAATTGTTGCTGGAAAAAAACCCACCCTTGATTCCTCGCCTTCCATTTTCACCTAGCGAATTTCTTTCTCCCACAGTCCATTAGCCGGACTTTAACAACAGAGCTCCAGCGTGCGAAATCAATAGCTGCGAGATGAAGAGACAAAAAGACATTAGCACACCGAAGGACTTGCCTGTTGGGGCCCACTGGAGGGGCGCTGGTCGGGGAGTGGGTGTACCAGGAGCGGATGTTTGCTCTTGCTCATGGCTCGATCCGCCTCCCCCGTCCTTACCCTACTATGCACTCCCTGTGTAGGTTTGCTGAGCTCACAATATGCTTCACTGATTTATCACACAGAGGAGGAAGCCAATACACCACAATAGGAAAGTTCTTGAGTTTACTCTTACAGTAACAACAAAAAAACAGTTTGTGCCTCTTTGTTACAATAATCAGATAACTAATGTAGTTATTCCTCGCCCATAGGCCATGTTCATTTTATTGTAATATCTGGTATTTTCTTTAAGGGCCTCACCCCTATTTCAGTCAAATTGAATGTCAAAGCAGAAATGGATCATTTAACTGGCCTTATTCCTGAGACTGGCAGGGAGGGGTAGGGGGTGGAGTCACAGAGTTTGAGTCACATGGTCTATGATGCTGTGAGTGTGACCTTGGCAGGGAAAAAAAATTTGGATATGGATTGCAACATGTTGTCTTACCCACACTTGGCTCTTGGACAGCAGATAAATCAGGTAGATACCTGCAGATAGTAGAGACAAATATTAGAAATTCCTGAAATACGCTCTTTTCTACATTTAGCTGAATTTTGCTATCACAGACTTCTCTGATAGGTTTATCTAACGATCGTACTTTGACAACAAAAAAACGTAAATGTATATGGATGAACCAGTGATAATAACAAAACAGATGCTGTTGTTTTTCAGTGCCAAGTTCCTCAAATGCTTGTAGCGCACACCTAAAATGCTGTGCTTGATGCTGGATTTGTCCGTTTAATGGCAGCTAATTAACCAGCTAACCAAGGAAGGCACTGCACCAACTTGTGTATTTTTGAATTTCTTGTTCATGTAGCAGTTTTAAAAAATACTAAAATGACCAAAGGAAATTGCTTCATGTTTTTTAAAGCACCACATCTTACCTGCTGCCTTGATGAAAATTATGACACCTGTCTTAGTGTGCAGTTTTAAAAATACCCACCACCCCCAAATAAATGAAAATTGCTACTCCTGTCCTGAATGTGGCGATTGCAGAGAGGGGAGAATCCTCTTTGCAAATAAAATGAAATTTCAGCCCTGACTCAGATTTAACCAGAGCCCAAAACTGTTTTGAGGGAATAACGAAGCAGGGAAGCACACACCAAACAGTGGGGAGACTCGCAGCGAATCAGCTGGTAAGCACTAGTGAAGCTTGGTGACTGACCTCTGCAATGTGCTAGACTGCAGTGTTATGCAGAAGCATACGGAAGATCCCCAGTTGCTGTGACACCAGTAGAGATACGATGGAAGGAGCGGTACATCTGTAAAACGAATATGCTTGTAGACCCGTGGGGGTCTAACACGTGAGATGCGCACAGACCTTGTCATGACAGGACTTGTACCAGAACATAAGCTGTATGCATCGTTGGCGGTGATACACAGCCAAAGAACTGGCATGGTTTGAGTACCTGACAAGCAAATTTTCATCATTGACCCGGCATTTGTTTTGTGCGACTGGCAGTAGGTACAAAGTGAGTCCAAAGTGCCAACCTGTCCCAACAAGGTATGCCAAGGTCTGGATGTGTGTATGAGAGTGTGCCAGGGCAAGGTAGTGGAAAGTGTTGTCAGCTTTGGTGTTTTCATCCAAACAGGAATAATTTTTACTGATTTCTCTGATTTGGGATTGAGATTTAGAGCAAAATCCTATCAAACACCAAAATCATTTCAGAAACTGTAATTGTAAAATAGTCTCATTGCTAAGCTAATAGTAGTCATATTTGTGCTGTCTTTTTGTATTATATATTTTTAGAATTTGGAGGTAGGTTGATTTCATCATATGCACTTTATTCTGGAACAATGGTGTTGCAGGAATTACCTTATCCTGACCTTGTATGGTTTGTCTAGCAGACAGTTTCCGTCGACTCCGACTTGGAAGCCCTCATCGGATGTACCTCCTTCACCATGTGGGGGAAACAAGCAGATGGCTTTCACTGACCCAAACAGACAGGTAGGCCCAATAACATAACCCAGCAAGAGCCACGGCAAACCTTGGTCCAAACCAGAGCCCTCTCCGCTGTGCACTCAATAACCCATCAACCATGAAACTCACCGTGTGACTCATCAGAAATCCCTTCTGAAATTACTGATCTTTGCCGCCCTCTCTGGGGATGGGCCAAGTGGAGTGACGGGATGCGTACAGCCAATCAGCATGCTGGGTTAGAGGGGGACTGTGGCGATCTTTTTCTCTGGCCAACCCAGCAGACTTTCTACTATAAACACTGACTCTGTGACCAACAGATCAACTACCCTGCAAATGCATAGATAACCATGGCAAGATTTATTGTATATTGCTTCCTTGGACCAATTTGTAGTAATGAATACACTGCAATCCAATGCAGAAACTAAGTTGAAGTAGAAATTTCATGTTTAAGTAAAATGTAATTTCTACTTCAACTTAGTTTCTGCATTGATTGGTATTCATTACTACAAATTGGTCCAAGGAAGCAATATACAATAAATCTTGCCATGGTTATCTATGCATTTGCAGGGTAGTTGATCTGTTGGATTCCTTTCAGAGGACCAGTAACAGAACTCCACAGTTTTCTCACTATTCCATTTCAAAATGAATCTGTATGTGTTTCAGTTTCTTATTTTGAATGATGGATTTAATTCTGGTGCATGAATGAAGTAAGCTGGTTTTCATCCACAAACATTCTGCCTCCTAGCCATTTGTTCATTAGCGTAGCCTACTCCACCAGTCTGTATTGTCCAACCACGACCTTTGAGGAGCCGAGCTCAAGGAAAGAGGTTTCTAAAAAAAAAAAAACTTCAAAGTCGTGGCATGAAATTGAGTTAAAGGGGGGGAAAAAAAAGTTTTTGATGTTTACTGTGCTCATGTCATATTGAGAGACATCTGTCTTTCTTGAAATAGTTTTTCCCTTTCTGAATGGAAAAATCTCCTCTAAAAAATATTTTCCAATACAAAATTCCAGTGGTTCAGCTCTCATGCAGTCCTGGATTTGTTTTTAATATTCCCACAACATATGTCGCTCATGATTTGGTTACTGCAAAAGGCGGAAATCATGTTGCCAGCGCTGCGATTGTGATGTGCCATGTGAGCGAAATTAAATGTGCGAAATCACGTTCGTGGAAGGCTACATTTGTGCACTGCTGAACTCCATTTGAGGTTTTCGTCAAAGCTTTGTCTCACACGCCAAAGGAAAGAGGAAATCAAGGCAAACTGGAGGCTAGAGGAACGTACCTCATGCCTATTTCCTTTGTTGGATGACCGCAACAAAAGCGCACCATACTACTTTGCTAGACATCCCACAAGCGTAAAATGCATTTACAAAGGGATGGAAATTCACAGTTCCTCTGTGCCATACCGACAAGACACTGTTGTGTATTTATGTGCATTTACGCATGTGTGTATTGTTCTGCAATGTTCTGGGGCATATTTCATTCAGCCATTTGCAGTTAAGACATGCTCATGCACCAACACACAATTATCAATTCAATTATGCAACCGAACCTTACTGTGAGCAACCAGCTCGATAGATAACAGTACTGTATTTATTTGTTTAAACCTATCAGAGTAAACTATAATAAAACAAGCAAAATCACTGATGGTGCAATGCCGTATGAAATGTAAATTATAGACAAGGGACTAACTGGGATGTATATGTTCTCCTGAAAATCGACAAAAAACATAAGACTATAGGCTTACCTCCAAAAGTAAGAAAAATGGGATGACAGAAAAATATTTGATTTTTTTACTTTAAATCATAGTAAATGAACTGTATTATCTGCCCATGGGTGACAAAGTTGTCAGAAGTGACCAGAAAGGGACTAAATGTGATGTATATGTTCTCCTTAAAATCGAGAAAAGACATAAGACTATAGCCTTACCTCCAAAAGTCAGAAAAATGGGATGACAGAAAAATATTTGATTTTTTTACTTTAAATCATAGTAAATGAACTGTAGTATCTGCCCATGGGTGACAAAGTTGTCAGAAATGACCAGAAAGGGACTAAATGTGATGTATATGTTCTCCTGAAAATCGAGTAAAGACATAAGACTATACTCTTACCTCCAAAAGTGAGAAAAATAGGTTGACAGAAAAATATTTGATTTTTTTACTTTAAATCATAGTAAATGAACTGTACTATCTGCCTATGGGTGAAAAAGTTGTAAGAAATGACTAGAAAGGGACTAAATGTGATGTATATGTTCTCCTGAAAATCGAGAAAAGACATAAGACTATAGCCTTACCTCCAAAAGTGAGAAAAATGGGTTGACAGAAAAATATTTGATTTTTTTACTTTAAATCGTAGTAAATTAAATGTAGCATCTGCCCATGGGTGACAAAGTTGTCAGAAATGACTAGAAAGGGACTAAATCAGATGTGTATGTTCTACTGAAAATCGAGAAAAGACATAAGACTATAGCCTTACCTCCAAAAGTGAGAAAAATGGGTTGACAGAAAAATATTTGATTTTTTTACTTTAAATCATAGTAAATGAACTGTACTATCTGCCTATGGGTGACAAAGTTGTCAGAAATGACTAGAAAGGGACTAAATCAGATGTATATGTTCTCCTGAAAATCGAGAAAAGACATAAGACTATAGCCTTACCTCCAAAAGTGAGAAAAATGGGTTGACAGAAAAATATTTGATTTTTTTACTTTAAATCATAGTAAATGAACTGTAGTATCTGCCCATGGGTGACAAAGTTGTCAGAAATGACTAGAAAGGGACTAAATGTGATGTATATGTTCTCCTGAAAATCGAGTAAAGACATAAGACTATAGCCTTACCTCCAAAAGTGAGAAAAATGGGTTGACAGAAAAATATTTTAGATTTTTTTACTTTAAATCGTAGTAAATGAACTGTAGCATCTGCCCATGGGTGACAAAGTTGTCAGAAATGACCAGAAAGGGACTAAATGTGATGTATATGTTCTCCTGAAAATCGAGTAAAGACATAAGACTATAGCCTTACCTCCAAAAGTGAGAAAAATATTTGGTTGACAGAAAAATATTTGATTTTTTTTTACTTTAAATCATAGTAAATGAACTGTACTATCTGCCTATGGGTGACAAAGTTGTAAGAAAGGGACTAAATGTGATGTATATATTCTCCTGAAAATCAAGAAAAGACATAAGACTATAGCCTTACCTCCAAAAGTCAGAAAAATGGGATGACAGAAAAATATTTGATTTTTTTACTTTAAATAGTACTAAATGAACTGTATTATCTGCCTATGGGTGACAAAGTTGTCAGAAATGACCAGAAAGGGACTAAATGTGATGTATATGTTCTCCTGAAAATCGAGAAAAGACATAAGACTATAGCCTTACCTCCAAAAGTGAGAAAAATGGGTTGACAGAAAAATATTTGATTTTTTTACTTTAAATCATAGTAAATGAACTGTACTAACTGCCTATGGGTGACAAAGTTGTAAGAAATGACTAGAAAGGGACTAAATGTGATGTATATATTCTCCTGAAAATCAAGAAAAGACATTTTACAGAAAAAGTTTTGATTTTTTTACTTTAAATTGTAGTAAATGAACTGTATTATCTGCCCATGGGTGACAAAGTTGTCAGAAATGACCAGAAAGGGACTAAATGTGATGTATATGTTCTCCTGAAAATCGGGAAAAGACATAAGACTATAGCCTTACCTCCAAAAGTGAGAAAAATGGGTTGACAGAAAAATATTTGATTTTTTTACTTTAAATCGTAGTAAATTAACTGTAGCATCTGCCCATGGGTGACAAAGTTGTCAGAAATGACTAGAAAGGGACTAAATCAAATGTGTATGTTCTCCTGAAAATCGAGAAAAGACATAAGACTATAGCCTTATCTCCAAAAGTGAGAAAAACTGTTTTACAGTAAAATATTTGATTTTTTTACTTTAAATTGTAGTAAATGAACTGTATTATCTGCCTATGGGTGACAAAGTTGTCAGAAATGACTAGAAAGGGACTAAATCAAATGTGTATGTTCTCTTGAAAATCGAGAAAAGACATAAGACTATAGCCTTATCTCCAAAAGTGAGAAAAACTGTTTTACAGAAAAATATTTGATTTTTTTAATTTAAATTGTAGTAAATGAACTGTATTATCTGCCTATGGGTGAAAAAGTTGTCAGAAATGATTAGAAAGGGAGTAAATGAGATGTATATGTTCTCCTGAAAATCGTGAAAAGACATAAGCCTTACCTCCAAAAGTGAGAAAAATGGGATGACAGAGAAATATTTGATTTTTTTACTTTAAATCGTAGTAAATCAACTGTATTATCTGCCTATGGGTGACAAAGTTGTCAGAAATGATTAGAAAGGGAGTAAATGAGATGTATATGTTCTCCTGAAAATCGTGAAAAGACATAAGCCTTACCTCCAAAAGTGAGAAAAATGGATTGACAGAAAAATATTTGATTTTTTTACTTTAAATCATAGTAAATGAACTGTACTATCTGCCTATGGGTGACAAAGTTGTCAGAAATGATTAGAAAGGGAGTAAATGAGATGTATATGTTCTCCTGAAAATCGGGAAAACGCATAAGACTGTAGCCTTACCTCCAAAAGTGAGAAAAATGGGATTTCAGAGAAATATCTGATTTTTTTTACTTTAAATCGTAGGAAAATAACTGTATTATCTGCCCATGGGTGACAAAGTTGTCAGAAATGACCAGAAAGGGACTAAATGTGATGTATATGTTCTCCTGAAAATCGAGAAAAGACATAAGACATAAGCCTTACCTCCAAAAGTGAGAAAAATGGGTTGACAGGAAAATATTTGATTTTTTTACTTTAAATAGTAGTAAATTAACTGTATTATCTGCCCATGGGTGACAAAGTTGTCAAAATGACTAGAAAGGGACTAAATGTGATGTATATGTTCTCCTGAAAATCGAGAAAAGACATAAGACTATAGTCTTACCTCCAAAAGTGAGAAAAATGGGTTGACAGGAAAATATTTGATTTTTTTACTTTAAATTGTAGTAAATGAACTGTATTATCTGCCCATGGGTGACAAAGTTGTCAGAAATGACCAGAAAGGGACTAAATGTGATGTATATATGTTCTCCTGAAAATCAAGAAAAAAAAGACATAAGACTAAGAAATATAGCCTTACCTCCAAAAGTGAGAAAAATGGGTTGACAGAAAAATATTTGATTTTTTTTTTTACTTTAAATCATAGTAAATGAACTGTACTATCTGCCTAGAAAAACTGTTTTACAGTGATTTTTAAAATTGTAAGAACTGTAATGACTGAAAAAGTTGGATTAAATAAATGATGACAAAGTTGTAAAGAAAAAAATTTGATTTTTTACTTTGAGAAAAAATTCAGAAAAATATTTGATTTTTTTACTTTAAAATAGAACTGT
The DNA here is from genome assembly GCA_022829145.1 of Albula goreensis. NCBI lineage: Eukaryota > Metazoa > Chordata > Actinopteri > Albuliformes > Albulidae > Albula > Albula goreensis. Next base: position 35,695,248 of record CM040745.1, read on the forward strand.
ACTATCTGCCTATGGGTGACAAAGTTGTAAGAAATGACTAGAAAGGGACTAAATGTGATGTATATATTCTCCTGAAAATCAAGAAAAGACATAAGACTATAGCCTTACCTCCAAAAGTGAGAAAAAATGTTTTACAGAAAAATATTTGATTTTTTTACTTTAAATCATAGTAAATGAACTGTACTATCTGCCTATGGGTGACAAAGTTGTCAGAAATGACTAGAAAGGGACTAAATGTGATGTATATATTCTCTAAGAACAAAAGTGAGAAAAATACAGAAAAAAGACTTTAAATGTAGTAAATAAGACTATAGCCTTACCTGAACATCAAGACAAAAAAGTGAGAAAAATGGGTTGACAGAAAAATATTTGATTTTTTTACTTTAAATCTATGGGTGACAAAGTAGTAAATTAACTGTATTATCTGCCCATGGGTGACAAAGTTGTCAGAAATGACTAGAAAGGGACTAAATGTGATGTATATGTTCTCCTGAAAATCAAGAAAAGACATAAGACTATTTTCTCATGTTAGGGAGTCTAGGGTTAGGGTTTTTAGGTTTAGGGTTTGTAGGATTGACAGCTTCTTTTCCTTGCATGAGTGGCTATCTATCAAATATAAAAGTAAAATATTTTTCTGTCATCCCATTTTTTTCATTTTTGGAGGTAAAACTATAGACTTGTGTCTTTTATGAAATATCTTCCCAGCTGAGAGTGAACGCCTTGCAGGTGCTCCTTCAAGGCCACAACTGTGCCAACATCCAGCTCCTCATCTGCGATGAGGAGAAAATCTGCGAGCGTCTGGAAACAGTCAAACTCCTGACGACCCAAACGGGCACACCACAATTCCATCTTGAGGCGTGTGGCTTTAATTTTGTCCTGCACGTTGAGGACGGTGATGGCTTGTCCCTGCAGCACTAAGTTTAAGGCGTTGAGAACGCTGAGGACATCAGCCAGGTATGTCAATTTTGCGAGCCACAGGAAATCACGCATTCTGTCATGTAGTTGATCAGTTTGATGCAAGAATAACGTCACCTCATCGCGCAGTTCAAATAGACGGGTGAGAACTTTCCCACACGACAGCCAGCAAACTTCAGTCGAAAATGAAGCTTTGTGTGTTCACTTCCCATTTCTCCACACAGAGCTTTAAAAAGACGTATGCTCAGTGCTTTGTTTTTGATTGTATCCACAATTTTCAAAAACTCGTCCAGTGCTGATTTGAGGCATGGTGGCATTTTTTTCACAGCCAGCTGTTCTCTGTGAATACAACGGTGTTGCAAGGTGCCGCTGCGAGTACACGCGCTGCCGGTCCCTTTTGTTTTCCAGTCATTGCATGTAGTCCTTGCATTTGGTTTCAAAATGCCGCTTGAGCTTGGCGGGTTGCATCGCTTCGTTAGCCAACGACTCACACCACAAAACAGTGTGGTTCGGGGTCCTCTTCATCTTCAGTCCAAAAAAATCCAAATTTTATGTAGTCGCTTTGATATTTTTTCCTAACTTTAGCGCTGGACTTTCCGAACTGCTCTCCTGGGACTCAGAAATGCACAGGGAATCACTTGTCGCTGCGGCCGAACCACTTGTGACAGCTAATTCCTCTGACTTTCTTTTAACTGACCCTGTCTTGAGCCACCGATCCATCCAGTCCATTCCTCTTCTTTTTGGATTTTCTGGCGGGCTAAATCTTGTCACCTGACCGCGCATATCACTTTAAGATCGTGAAACATAGCTACGAGGCGGTGTCGCAAAATGGTTGTAAAACAAGCAGCCTTAGGGCCTGTCTGGTGGTTCAGTACAGCTGTGTGGAGTGATTAATCACGATTTGAGTTTGGTGATGCTCCAGATAAGTGTCTTCGAAAACCTGGAGAGAAATCGTGAATGCATCTCCGCTGCAGATAAGCATGGAGGAAGAGGTGTCGTGGTGTGGGTAGCCTTTTCAGCTGCCTCACTGTAAAAAGTCAATTGAAGCTTTGCAGTCCGAGAGAATATTGCAGAAAGGCTTGCTTCCCACAGCTGAACAGTTGTTTTTTTTTTAAAGAGGAACAATCAGACGATGTTTTTCAACAAGACAATGCTCCTGCCCACACTGCAAAGGCCACCAAGAAATGCCTTTAGAACAAGTCCATCAGACTCATGTTTTTGCCTGGTCCGAGTCCAGATTTGAACCACATAGAGAATATTTGGTCTCACATTAAACACAAACTAGCCGGGAAATGTTTTTACTAGCCATCAACTCTGAGTGGAACAATATAGACTGTTATTCCTGTAAAGAGCTGTCAGAAAATATACCCAGAAGGCTTCAACATTTTAAAAAATCAAAGGGAAAATCTATGCTGTACTAAGTTACTTTATCTATTTGTTTAATTCTTGCTCATTTCCTGATGAATTATCTATTGTTAAGACATTAAAAGCTTATTGTTTTGCAGTTTTGGGCTTGGCCCATTATTTTTGCCAAGGAGTGTACATATATACAAGTACCCCCACTAACACATCCTACCTCACTCTTTGGGGACATGGAAGAACAAGGCTTCTTACCTGATGGTGCACAGTCTCCTCCTCAGCAGTGCATGCTTTAAAAGCAGCGAAAACCACAACCCCTGGATGTGAAAAACCAGTGAAAACCACAACCCCTGGATGTGAAAAATCAGCAAAAACCATAACCCCTGGATGTGAAAAAGCAGCAAAAACCATAACCCCTGGATGTGAAAAACCAGTGAAAACCGTAACCCCTGGATGTGAAAAACCAGTGAAAACCGTAACCCCTGGATGTGAAAAAGCAGTGAAAACCACAACCCCTGGATGTTTAAAAGCAGCAAAAACCATAACCCCTGGATGTGAAAAGTCCCAAAGTTATTGATTTTTCTGTCAAAAATGCTTGCAAATCATCTGTGTTTACTGAATATTTTACAAAAAATAAGAAATAATCAAGTAATTTCCCTGAAATTATGTAGATATTACCATTATTGCCATAATGTATATAAATATACAATGTATATAAATACACCCCTATCTTATGCCATCGTCAGTAGTTACACTTTGGATAGCAGGACTCTATTTAACAAAGAGGATCATCAAGCAATTTTATTTATGTACCTCATGGGAACGAACATTTTGCACATAAAATCAGTTAACTGGTAGTGTAAAGAAACTATAGCCTCTGACTGACACTGTTAGGTTCACTTGAGGTAATGTAACTTTACCAGACTTTATGAGAACTTAGACATTTATGGGAATTAAAAAAAATAGTTCAAGAGTTGACACAGAAAAATATGTATGTACTTTTTTTTAGTTCATTTTTGTACACTTACAAATGCTGACAGATGTCAAGCAGCCATGCTTGAGTCTGTTGTTTTAAGACAGAATAAATAATTGCACTTAATAATTCAGTTATCTACCCACTGTAAATATCACCCAAAAAGAAAGTGATTGCAAATACTTACATAATGATCATACATAGTGAAAAAATCTAAACAGATACATTGTGTCATAAATAGCAAACCATAACAATACCACTGTACTTTATAATCACTGGTGATCATACAATTAAACAAACAAGGGAAATGCCTAAGGCCACACACACCACCAGGGGGCCCCGCAACCTTCATATAATTTTATTATATACATTGGCCAGACTATTTAAGGATGTTTCAGTCCCCCTGTATTTTTGATCAGCTCCCTCAATATTTTATGACCCTAAATGGTTAAATCCATTGATAATTCAACCAAGCCATGTTTTCTTTCATTTGTTCCAGGCATTTGTACCATTATCTCTGAAAGAACCAGCTCTCAACAGCTCATGTGTGTCCACAGTCATGTCAAATTGCAATGGAGGAGGGGTTATAAAGATCTCTACCGCCATCCTCCACCCCTGATTGTAATTATATGATATAAATGTTGGTCTGTATGTATTAACTAAAATATAGTCACATCTAAGTTCAGTCGATTCTCAGAAAGGGCTGTCACACATTGTGCAGTCGGCAATAATAACTGCTTCTCAACCTCATCATCTTTTAATGACATAGAAATTAGGCTCAATACAACACCAATCACACCCTTTGGAAGACACGCATTGATTATTACATGCTGGTTTGGGCTTGCCCATTGTTCATTTTTGAGTCGCCTCTTTACCATTTGCAGCGGCACCTTTAAATCTATAGCTCAGGATCTGCAACATACTTTGATCCAGTATGTATTTGACCTTGAGCCAGCATGTGCCTACAGCCTACAGGAGTGCTGGCACCGATTGGAGGAGCAGGGCATTTCTCGTGGGCTACAATGGGTAGCCATAGGGTTCTCTGTGTTGCTTTGTGATCTGCTTTAATCTGGTTGATGCAGAGAATGAAGTATTGCAGCCATCATAATCGTTTTTAATTCACAGATAAAACACGCAGTCACTCGCCTGTAAGGGCCAGCCCTCTGACAATGGACTGAACTACAGCTAGGGAGGCTTTTACAAACAAAAACAGATGTTGTTATCAGATATTATGATGAAAAAACTAGACCGGAAAAAAATACAATTTGTGTCACATATATGGATTCTATTATTCATATTCTAAATGTCAAATCTGACATTTCTGACCATACAAGAAACATTTATCCAACATGAGCCTTTATCCATCACCATGACTGTGATTTCTTAGGTAACTGAAAACTTTCCCATAACATTGGGAAAACTAGGTCACATTTTCTCTCCTATGTTACAATGTGAACGTACCTCAAACATTCAAAGAATGTCTCATTGTTTTGTAAAAGTCCAGGTACCTAATGTTCAAGGAACACAAAGAAAACTGAACAAAATTTATATCCAAGGAATATTTTCCTGAATGTTCTGGCAACCGAACATTGTTAGCTGGGAAATTGTTGTTTCGATCACCAGCACAGCACTATTGCTAGGCCAAGGCATATTCTGGTTTTCGATGACGGATGAATTTCATTAACTATTCAATTAAAATGGAGGCGCTTATTAATTTCAGCAAGGCTGAGCCACCTGCAGCCAATTCCCTCCTGGGTAATTGTATTTAACTTTGCGCTTCTCATATCAGATCTCTCTGAATGTATCTCAGAACCCACACCCAGGCAAGGTTAGGTGACAGTCCTGAGAGTTCAAACACATGGCTCGGCCTTGTAGCCTTGCTAATTTATGCATGGATTCTTTCAGTTCTTTTCAGACTATGTTCAAGCTAGATCAACAGCACAGAGGCTAATGAGAGAGACAACCTGCTGTCAGAATAGTACCACCTTAGACACAACACACAATGAAGGAATTTGCTTTTTTCCTCACTGCCTTCTGCTATATAGGAAGCGTTATTGAGGGAAGATAGACTGCTTCTCTCTTTCTTCTCTATTCACATCTTTCCGCACATAGAGAATGACAGTAAACCCAAGGGAAATTCTATCCAACGCGCTGAAGATCTTATCGATTCAAGCTCTCCGATGTACTCTTCCGTTTTAACATCCCTGGCTGAAGTGAGGAAGAGAAACAATATAATGGTCTGATCACTTCACTGAGTCTGAGAAGCACAATAAAACGTGACTAAACTGGTGGGCTGTCTGTAGAGAATTTGGACCTCTTTCCCACGAACTTACACAAGAATCATAACCATTTGTAGTGAAGCTGAATCGGTGTAACTGGTGTAGATATTGAGTATATTACAAGAGTTGAGAAGGATCAGAGATATGAACCAAATGACCATAGGGTATAAGGCTGTCACTATATTGAATGCGTAAAAGCATCCTGTACCTACAAACATATAAACATATCCATATTCACGGTGTCATTTCACCCACACATACACACACTGACTCTTGGTCAATACAGCCCTTGTAGTACTTTGCAGTAGAAAATTCACCTGCAGGAGTTCTCCAGCTGTACGTTTCTGAAGAAGTGTTTGAATTCTCCATGACTGCCAATCTTTCGCATTCCTCTGAGACAGCCAGCTTTGGACATCCCATGATTCTCTCTGCTCAAAGCCAGTGGGCAATGGTGAACTGCAAAGGAAGCAGAAACACTTCAAGAAGAATACTCACTCATCAAACACACACACAAACACATACACCCTATTACAACCCCAAAGCCCACCATATGTTTCAGTTACAGAGAGTGTATATTTGGCCATAAGTCTCAGCCACCACGATCATACAGTCTCAAACAGACACACCCAATTGAGCAAACCGAATTACAAAAAGATACCTTTTTTAAAATTCAGATATCCTAAGTAAAACACCAACAACACATAATAACATATAGGAATGATTTTGTCAGTAATAACACAAAAATTAACTGCAGCATAATTACAATAAATAAAGAACACCAAAACTCAAATCAGTAACAAATAAAACAAAAAAAAAAAAAAAGTAAAGAAAATGAGCTAATGGCTAAAATGAAGTTAGCTAAAGAGTTTATGGGGAAGTTCCTGAGAATGTTCTGGAGAAGGTCTGATGTTTTGACGTGGATGATCCACTTTAGAGGCCGGCATCCTTTAAATTGAGCTCTCAGCAACTGTCTTCTGATGCTACACCTTCTTATCCTGGTAATGACTGGAATCTGTAGCTGTTTTCTTCACATAGGTGTTCTGCATCTTCCAGTGGTGTCACTCGGCAACAATTAACATTGTAAATCATAACTGTAAAAGGAAACAGAAGACACAGGAGTACCAAAACAGCACAATCAGAGGAAATAAACAAACATAAACAGAGGAATGAAACACACCGACATACACACACACACACACAAGAAAGGTGACACAGGATGGTGATCAACGATGAAGATCAACAACACCATGCGTTAATATGGAATTATGGGTATTACAACCCTTAAGTCATTTATTTCTAGTTATGTGACCCTTTCATAATCCAGAACATCCAAGTGCAATTACATCGATGCATCAAGCTGATTTCATAAAGCAACCGCAGCAAAAAGTCCTATATGTTCCTCGTGCTCGAACGACAAAGGTAGAGGAGCCTCTTGAATTGTCACTGATAAGAGATTCCAAACAGGATGTAGATGGTGTTTTAAATTTGTCAGACAGAAGAGCACAAACACCTGTGACAAATTTTCCATGACAACCTCCGTTTGTGCGATCGGCACAGCCTCGAGACCGAAGCCCGAAGGAGTCTGCATGAAAAATGAGAAGAAATGCAAATGGATTCTCGAGCAGGCGGCTCGGCTTGCTGCCGCCCATTACAACAACAGTGACGTCACTTTTAATTGTACCATTCTTTGTCATTGTTAATTATCAAAGGCCTTTTCGCTGCTGTTGCTGCCTGTATTGGTGGGGAGGTCGGCTTGGAACGGCCCTCAGACGTTTCCTTTAGCCTTTGTGGATGTTCCCAATTAGGGCAACCTTCAGAATACCCAAAGGAAAACAGAAGGCAAAGTGGTTTGATTTAAAATAAAGGCGGAATGGAACCAGTATTTCTGTACATCACACAGATTGAGCAAAGGGCATGATTGAAGAGCTTCACTGACTACATCCCTCAGTGGTTTTCCTTCACCCGCCTGTCCATAATTAAGCAGGTTTAGGCCTTCACCCACTGTTTCAGCTCTCAAGCAGCCCCTTGATTACTGACAGTGGTGACCCAGAATATCCTATACATGAAGTTATGCTTGATGTTTCCTGGTGACGAGAGATCTGGATGTCAAAATCTCTTAATTTCACCATCAGAGGTGAACCACTGGGGATGAGGGCCTTGTTTTGGGTCTAGCATCAGCTGGAATCCCATGCCTTCTCTCCCCTCAGGGCAGTGATCAGGAATTTAAAAAAATGGGCTGTAGCACAGTTCAAGGCAAGAGAACGCTTAGCGACTCTGTGGACATCGGGGAGAGGGCAGCTTTGTACCTTCGGGGAGCAGCGGATCATGTAGATCATACAATTAGGCCCAGTCAAATCAATGAGCAGAGAATTCTTAACGCTCGGGGTCATGGATTGGTTTGAAAATGTCCTTGGAAAGTTACGCTCTGGGTATTACGGGGTTCAGGCCTGAGACATTTCTGCAAGAGATATTTCAAGTAGATTTTTTTTTTACTAGCCCTGGAAACATGCCTGACATGACAGAACATTTTGTGTTGGCATAAAATCTTTACCATGATGAATTATAGCCGTACAACTGAAAGATCTTTTCTTTCCCTGCTGTTGTCCCGAGTCTCATCCACAAGGTTGTCTGTAGCCTTATAGCATTTTAACATCTTTTGCTATCTTTATCTTGCAGACCTTTTGGTCTTTGGATTCAGGGAGATACCTCTTTTGCCATCAGTGGGAGATTTCCCATAAACAGATGGTTTGGTCTTCAACGTATTAACTGTCTTCGTGGTTACTCTTATTCCTTAAACCTTACATCTTTAGAGAAGGGGACTATACTCGATTTAGCCTCCAGTCCACATGTATGTTTTGGTAACATTCACTGACAGCTAAAGGGAGAAGCAGCAACACTGAAAAGGAACTCCATTTTCATGCATATTCATGCGTCTAAACCGCAATTAAGACTAATTTCTCCAAAGTGTGATGGCAAAGATCTATCTGTGACTCACTTCATCTGAAACTGTTACGCAAGCTCTGTATCACACACAGTATTCAGTACTCTGGCCTTTCCCCAGCACCTGCCTCCTCCCAGAAGTAAAATTTAATGACGGATGTCATACGTTACACGTTGTATATGGTACTGAAGCTAATTTTGGTACAGCGTATATTTTTCCCCACTTCATTAAGAAACAATGCTTTTTCTGCATTGTTCCTTAATGAAGATCCTGACTGAAATAAATGGATGATGAAAAATCTTCAAGATTGCTGGTCTGGCTTCATACACAAGTGCTAAGCATTAATCTAACTGCGTTATGTCACACGTTCTAACAATAGAAGCATTGTCAGAATGGCGATGATGTAACATTCATTTTTCAGTATAACATTTAAAAAGTATGTCCATGTGATGTAAGCCAAACAATATTAAAGAATCTCTTTGTAAATATTTTATTTAAACAGAGTATTCCCCAGTATCCAGCAGTACAATCATACCTTTTCAGAGTGTGCTCAGAAATCCGCTTGTCTGAAGCCGACGTTCTCAAAAGCTCCATAGAAACGAATAATTCAAATTTTTTCGGTTTTGTATAATTTTTAACTTACTTATACATCATTCAGAACAAAACTATAAAAGTACTCAAAGACTGCTTTGGGAACCCCTAGAAAGGCCTGTCATCACGGCTGGTGCCCTGCACTCCAGAGTCGACCCAAAAAATCACCCACTTTGTAGTGTCTGGTTCTGACTGAGGTCCCACCAGTAAACTTTAATCAACCTTAAGTCGACTTAAAACAAAGCTAAATAATTTCTTCCACATCAAACATGTCTGGCTGCAAAAGGTTGTACCAAAAAAAAAAAAAATCACATATAAAACAGATCACATCAAACTGAATCTAGTGAGGCACTCCAGCACTTGACACAGAGTAAGCAGTTTTGTTCACGTATTTCTATAAAATAAGGAAATTCAACTTGACAAAAGTGCGAGGTGAGGTCTGCAGCTCTCTTCCTCTCTTTTTCACTGGCACATCCATCCTTGGGTCAAAGATTAAAAAAAAAAAAAAAAACGGATATCAGTCTTCATTTCAGAAATCCGTGAGGAGTGACACGTTGAACGTTGCCTTTTCTAAGATGTTGGAGCTCTGGAGCCTCCAGTTTATGGCACTCTGCAGAGTCACTTTATCTGAATTGTACACAAGTGGGCCTCCTGTCCTTCACTTGTGTCGGGGCCTGCCTTTCTTCATGCGAGCCGGTTTGGGTTTGGGGATGTACTGGTTGTTGGCCTGGTGCTCCAGCTCCCTGCTGAAATACTGGATGGTTTTGTTTAAGCCCTCCTCCAGCGGCACCTGTGAACAAAGAAGGTCGCTTCCCTTCAGCAACAGAAACCAACCAAAAAAAAACCCAGCGAGGACAATGATGAATACACAGTGGATAAGTGGCTGTGTAATGTGATCGTGTCTGGTTAGAGGCGGCACAGAAACAGGTAAAGTATTGATATTATTTAATATATGACCATGTATTGGTGAAAATGCTGCAAAACACTGTGGGTATAATTGAGAATGGTAGCAGTGTGAGACCTATGATGACCAAGTGAATATGACTACAAGTCAGTTCTGCTTAAAATGAAAACTTAACTGCAACAGGGAGTAGTGTGTAATGGGAAGAGAAAGAGGATTGTATGGTATATGATAAGGTAGTAATGTTGACTGTGTGTCAGTAATGATGAAAATACAAAGACGACTGTGTCATATGATGAGTGAGTAATGGTGACTGTGTGATATGTAATGAGTGAGTAATGGTGACTGTGTGATATGTGATAAGGGAGTAATGGTGACTGTGTGACATGTAATGAGTGAGTAATGGTGACTGTGATATGTGATGAGTGAGTAATGGTGACTGTGTGGTACATGATGAGTGACGGTGATTGGGAAGGGGACCCACCACAGGTTCCCAGCCCAGGAGCATCTTTGCCTTGCGGATGTCCGGGCGTCTCCGCTGGGGATCATCTTGAGCCTCAGGGAGGAACTGGATCTGACTCCGGCTCACTACGGGCGGAAGCAGGAAGACATACCACATCAAACACCGCAACAAAACACACAGCGGACAGACTGCACCATACCACAAAACCTGCAGACATAACTCATCTGTCCAGAGAATGGCATTCGCTTTTTTGTGCCTTTGTAGGTTTTGACTACTTTTGGATAGATCACAAGTGGCACATTCAGGGTTTGTCCAAGCAAGAGTGCACACATGCTTCGGCGGCAGTGGGTACAGATGCCGGTATGTTATTTTGGGACTGGTCCCAGTATTGCAGCCAAGACTCCATGAATTCAGAATGACTGATGACAGATGGGGTCATACAGTGGAGTTTGGATGAACTGTGGATCCCTGAGGGGGGGCACACATTGTCCAATTTTCTCAGACCAAAAAATGCGTCCAGCACGCGCTGACCTGATCATTACTACATCTATAGAAACATTAGAAAGATAGATGAGATGAAGTAGATTAAACCTCAGCAGACTGGGTGGGCAGCATTAACCTAATGGGGAAAAATCATAACATCACAACATCAACAGGAAGAGAGATAGAGGTGAATAAAACAAGAGAAGAAAAACTATCTGACGAGAATATATGGAGTCAGGGACGGGAAAGGGTGAACGAGGGAGAGGAACACGTGGACAGGGAGAAGTGAGAGGTCGAGACATAGAATGGGAAAGGTGAGAGAGAGGGAAAGAGGGAGAGAGACCGAAATGTTTCAGGATTATGATTTGATGACCTGGCCCACAAGTTGAACTCCCCTCCATTACTTACCAACCAGACTCTTTATGAGACGGGCAAATTCCAATATGGTGTGTTCTTCTGGGTTTCCCTGCAGGACGATAACAAGAAAATGAATCAATACCAACATCACAAACAATGGGCTTTGCTTCTGTAATAACCTTCGGCGTGTATCTCCAGCACCTTGAAATTGAACTGATTACCGCCTGCCAGCGAGTCAAACCTTGAATGCTGAAGAAACAAGCCGGGGAGTATGGGTAAATATGCTATTAGGTGGACCTCCATGCCTGATTGCGTGGGTGACTGTATAGTGAGACTGTCCTTGAATCCCGGACACTTGGGTAATATGCGGTCAACGAGTCCTCTTTTTTAGTTTGTAATCAGCGGACCGCATCTTCCACCAACCTTTGGCTTTACGGGGGGGCAGAGTGTGAGGGTTACATCTGCTCTTTTTATTTATCTACCCGTAGGGGTGACAGACAGAGATGGAAAAGCTGCTTAGGCAAGCAAGGCCATCAACTGAAGGCCACCGTTTTGGTCCAGAAGATGCAAGTGCTTGACTGCAGCATTCAGGCATAACGCTAAAAAAAATGATGCTTCAGTGATTCCTAAATAACTACTGAAGCCATTCTATTTAAAGGATGTGCTAGCATGTTACGAGTGTGTAAGCTTGAATCCGTGTGCATTTAAACATAACATGTAGAAAAGGTGGGGATTGTGATACTCGGCCAATGTGAAAGCAAGTCAATATGGGCTGCTGCTTGTATAATGTTGCGGCATAAGCCCAATTTAAACTAGCTAATGGCAGTGATTTCCCCGCAAGGAAAAAAGATAAGGAGTGCTGGACGTTTACAGTGTATTCACAGATAAAAGTGAACACATTTAGCTTATTTGCCACTTGATGGCACTTCCTAATTGGCTGGGAGTGAGTCATCTCTATAGAAATAGATGTGATGTGGTCCATCCCATAATGAGAGGTAGCGGCCCGGTGGCCCCTCCTCTGCTTTTCTGTCTCTGGTTTCCTGGTGCGATGGGCAGGTGGACAGTCGCCTGTGTGACTTGGATTTTAAACACTGGCCTGGACTGATGCCAGAGCTGACTGGGAAGAGGTTTTGGACGTGGCGGTGGGTAACAGGTAATGGGCGGAGACTTACCAAGTTCACAGGGCTACTGATGTTGCTGTTCATCAGGGACACCAGGCCGTTCACCAGATCACTGCAGATACAGAGAGAGGGCGGCACGGACAGATTAGGGAAAGAGACAGTGCGAAAAAGGTGGAAAAGAGAAAAAGTCTCTGTTATCTGAACTGGGAACAGTGAAATAAAATAAATATGAATCAGACCTTTTGCAGTACACTGTTTGTCCAGAGAGGGGCAGCAAACATTGCATGCAAATGCCTGTTCTGCATACAGTACACAGTGAATCCTAACAGCTTCCCCTTGTCTTAAAAGGAATACATTTCATTCAACTGTACATGCAAGTACAAATTATAAGGATCTTAAAAAGAACCAGTACCAGCCATGTCCCTAGAATCATTTCTATTGTGCAATAGTAATACTGGGGCAGTTCACTTCAGATTCAATGTACTTAATTAACTATTATGGCTGCAGGGCATTGGGCAGCGCACAGAGTAAAATTGCATATTTATTATGCAGCTGCGTGCAGGCCAGAGGTCCGCACTGGCAAGGAAACAACTGGCACAACCTTGGCGGGGTGAAATAGAGGGGCAAAGTCGGTTAAACTCATCAGTGTCATCTTTCTCTGAGATTCGCTTCCGATTAGCCCAGCGGCCCACAGACTTGAACATATGTTGACCTCATGCTCCTCTAGTGGAGTTGGCAGAAGGGGATTCAGTGACTTATCTGCAGAGTGGAAAAAAAAGGCTTGCCCCAATAGAAATTAGAGGAGCTACATGTGCGGCCACTTCTTTCTGAATCTCGGGAAGGGGTTGGGGGTGGGGAGTATCTGGGGTCAAGGTTGGGCTAATTATACAGTTCGATTCAGATGGAGGAATGAAAAAAAGAAACAGCGAGATGAAAATGGAGAAACCCTGCCTACGCCCTGAAACACACAAAGTTGAAAAGTTCAAACTGAGGTGTTTAACTAAAACATTTAATTAGATATACCACCTCATAGATGTCGGTCAGGTGCAAATTAATCAGCTTGTTTTCAGACAAAAATGCTTTACACTAACAAAATACAGACCAGCCTAACGATGTTCTAGCTCTTCAGGACAAACGATACCATATGACACTAAAGAAAAACTTAAAATAGGAGAGCAGGGTGAACAAAACACAGGTCTGTGCAATTAGTGAGAATGGCCCCAATGTGTGGGGGTGTATATGTGCATGTACCCAACTGGGGAACTTTCAGTTATTACTTTTTCTTTAATTCCTTCCTTACTGCCCTTAACTGACACAAGCAGCCACCCACACAGTACAGTAAGACAATACGACTGTTCCAGTGATGCATTTATCAAATAATATTTATTAAATACCTGAACTTGAGCTACAGTACATGCTGTAGTAAAGAGATTAAGTAAGGTTAAGTATCCTTCGTTAAATCAAGACCACCAAAAACATCTACTTTCACGAAAATTCAGAGTGATATCCGGTAGAGGCACACAGACAAACCTTCACCCCGCTACGAGAAGGGGAAGAAGAATGAAGAAGACTTATTACAAATGAAGGAACATACAAATAAACATGTAAAAATACATTTAATTTTAAAGACATTTTTATGTACCCAAGGCTATTGGACATAAAGCTGTAATACGGAACATATTAAAAACAAACAGCAAAATAAATTTAAAAAAGGGAAAAAATAAATGATGCTGCTGCGGTACCGTGGCGCGCTCCAACAGAAAATGAAAACCACAGTTGACAACGGCTGTGGACTCACCCCGATGCGGCGAGGTGGATTTGTTTACCATCCCATTGTTTGCTAAGGGCTGACAGTGCGTGTGTATACACATGTCGAGCGCGGTTTGTGCATCGAGCCCGCGGTCCGTTAACAGGCCTGTGCACCGCGGCGGCCCACGAAAGTGAGCAGTGAGTGGTCAGGTGCTGAAAGGCACGACCCGGGAGTGATCGATACGAGCTCTGGAGCTCATCGACTGAAGTGCCGCGGGCATGGTCCACTGGAACTTCCAACAGCTCACGTAGGACTGATCACACACCACTACACTCGGCATGCCGCGGCCATTAAGATAATTCATGCTGAAGGTAAACCTCGTTTAAGATTTCTCGATCAAGAATCCCGGCCTCCTCCTTTTAAAAAATGTTCCAAATAACAGAATTACCTAATCCAGCTATGACTATAAACAACTACATCATATTCAGTTTTTAAGACTTATGAATCTTCAGGAAAAATACAAACAAAATAGAAGGATCCGGAATATTTCTTACACTCAAAGTGGGCATTTGTTTAGACACCAGCTTCACATGTGAATGGTCGGTAAACAGGTTGAGAAGGTCAGGTGAGGATGACCTGCAAGGAGCACTTTCCATCTTCTGTGTGACCATGGAGTGGTCGTTTTTTAACGCCGCCCTCATGAATATGTCACCCCTCTTGATTCGGTGACCTTCCGAGCGGACATGCGTGACCATGACGAAGTGTGTCCCGTAAACATGTTCATTTCTCACTGGCCCTGAGGAACAGTGAGTTAACACTGCAGACATTAAGATTTATTCAGTAATTCCTTTTCTTGCCTTTGCCCTCTGCGAATTTGCAAGTCAGTGGTTGTGCCCTTTTCCCTTCAGAGACTGGGGACAGAAAGTTCTGCCTCTCAAGGCAAGGGCAGGCAAATAATCTGGACCAGCCACAGACTGGCCCAGAGCCATTGGGTACACCTTGAAACCCACTAAAGGTGTGTGGAATGGGGTCAGCGAACGGGCATGGGGTCAGAGAGGGGACATGGGGTAATTGAGGGCGCACAGGGTAAGAGAGGGAGAAAAGAGACTGGTCTGCCGATAGTGTGGTGCAAATTCTAAAACATTACTTTATTTATGCATGCTGCAATAGAAGTCAAGGAACTTCACAAAACTTTTACTTAAGTGTAAATAACACTTCTTTGCATACTTATACTGAGTTTTACCACCATGCTTACAAAATTGTCTAACCATTGCATTTGACTAAACATCTATAAGCCTGTGTTAAAACTACCGCAGCAGCGCTGTAAATTGGCCACAGGCGTACTTTTATATTAAATGCCAGACAATACTCAGAAAAATTAAGTCTCTTTAATTAATACAGATATATGCTACACATTTTGGAATGCATGAAATGAAAGTCCTTATGCACAATTTATGTCTGCTGATATAATCATAAAACATGCTAATGAGCAACATGCCAGTGGACTTGTCAAACAGGCATGCAAAACAATTATCATTTGACAACCGAAATGTGGTCGGTAGTAATTATGTTTCCAGGTGATAGCATCTTAGCTCGGTACAGCTTATTAATAAGAAAATAAAGAAAAGACCTTATCTATTCATCTCAAAAAATCCAACACAACCACCTCGCAAAAAACCAATGGTGAGACTGGGCAAAATCTATGCTCGTTAGTTTGCACCTGTAAACACTGCATTAAAAAAAGCAGAATTTCTCATTAGTAAACAGAACCGGTCAGGAAAAAATAATGAAAGCGTGAAAGTGAGGGAGGTCTCGACGGGTGGCGCGGTGTGCGGGGCGCGCAAGCGCTTCATCCTCGAAGGTCTCCTCCATCAGCCCTATCTTGTCAGCAGACGGACGCAACCTTTCGATCCAGAGCCGACTCCCCTATCGGAGGGGGTCGCTTCCTTTGAAAAATTCATTGCTCGGTCGTGATAAGACGAGCTTGTTTAATTGCGTCCACGCCGTCAATCAGGAGCAGGAGCTGCTCAGCCTAACCTTGCCTGTCAGTTAAACGTGAGCGGCATTGCTTTTGAGCCGTCAAGGGGCACGGAAAAAAAAAAAAGCTCATCAAATTCCTGTCAGAACTGAATACTGCAGGGACCGGAAAAGCATACCCTCTTAAATCACGGTGCATATTTATCTATTACTTCAAATATCAGGGCTCGCAAATTTGTACTTCAGGCGCACATGATGATAATGATATTGAGGGTTAGAGGTGAAAAGATGATTGTCTTTCCTTTCTTCTGTGGAGTAGGTTGATCAGAAGAGCTCGTGATGCAGACTGGGCTGGGCCCGTGAGTTAGCGGGTCTTCAGGTTTCTCTACACGTCTCTGTTTCTCGGCTATGAGGAGCTGTGTGACAAGCTCGATCACTGGAGACGTATCAATGACCTCCTGAGGATCCAAGTCACATGATGGCAAGGAGAACACCCCTCCCCCAATCCTTTGTTCAATTTTCCTACTTGACTGACGGGAATGAGAAACAAAGGAAGTGAATACCACTATCGGATTTGCAAATTAGGAACGGATCCAGTTATGAATGATATGGTTTGAGGGACAACAGTGTCTTGAAATTACAATGAAGGAGAGACACACTTTTTTTTTTCTAGGTGCATTGAAGAATCCTTAAGTAGTTTATTATACATTATAGACTCTTTAATCCAAAGTGACTTAAAGTTGATTATGCTACCCAAGGGCCAGTCCCCTCAGGGACTGGGGCTTAAACCACCAATGTCAGGGGCCCCAGTCATATACCTTAGCCACTAGACTACAGACTGCCCATATGCAAAACCAAAAAACTACCATCCAAAGCGTCTCTGGACAGAATCACAGACAAAGAGCTCAGAAAGCTGGACTGGCTTGAAATGGCTTCATTCATTTATGTTGTCACAAAAGCACTCATCTCCATAATAACAGGGTGCGTGGATCTTATCCCTTCATTAGCATGCTGCTACACGAGTCTCACATGTAATCTTTCTGGCTGGTCTCTTTCTCTCCTGAGAAAAACCAGCAATCAGACTCTTCTAATTCTGCCACAGAATGGCATAATCTCTGTGGGCAGGCACGAATGTTTACATAGGACTACTTGAGAGGAGTGCTGCCACGTGGGCTAGGGCGTGATCGTCAGAGCTTCGGGGGGAGATTTACTGCCACCCAAACCCGCCCCCCGCCCTCCGCCAAACGGTTATCGCACATCACGGCCTTTTCGCTCTCGACGTCGGCAGCCCAAATGGACAAACCGTGTTTCTGACTCCCCAGGCTCTGACTGATGGGCCGGGTGTAGCGTCTGGCCTTTTCCGCCAAATGCCAGAGCACTTGGCTGGAAACGAGGCCCTACGGCAACGCTGCCGGAGGTGTGCGTGTCAGCGCCGGCGGGGGCTGGAGGGGGTGGAAGGGGTGAAGGACGTGCCCCTGTCCTGACACCGATGAGTCTGGACCGCCGAAAGCCTGGCGAACTGGTCAGGCCTGACAGCGTGTTCCTTCTAGAGCAGAGGTCTTCAACGTTTTTCAGGCCAACTACCCCTTCGCTGATAGAGAGACGGTGGAGGGACTCCCTATTAAATATCGTATAAAATTGTGTTGCTTATTAAACTGGGCCTACAATAATGTGTAGGGTCGCCTATATTGCCATGTGTAAAAGTACTTTGTAATGGTAAACTTTGCATACAATGCTAAGCCATTAAAATAATAATTATTGACATTCATATATTTATAGAACATGCTTTTTTTGTAATTTTTGTCATTTTTTTAACAAATAGATTTTCATAGCTTGTTACAGGTTGTATTTATGTAAGTGTATTTTCAGACATATTCACATTTTTTGGAAAAAAAAAAAAAAGTCAGGGATCAAAAAATTTGGCGGACCCCCTGCAATAACTCTGACAACCCTCTAGGGGTCACATACCCTCTGTTGAAGATCCACGTTCTAGAACATTCATCATGGATGCTCGTACATACAACGCCGTTCATACTCACATCAAAACCTGTCAGCCGATTTCATCTTGCCACATCACTCTCCATGGAATACCGTACTTGAAGGAATGTGACATGAACCATATTTCAATGACGAGATGACTACAACGGGGCTTAAAAAAAAATCATCAAACAAACTCAACGCTAATGTGACAGAAAATAAGTGATCCTTTGTAGCGAACCAGGATGAAGCTTTGAGTCGAACAGCTTTAACTGCTTGAGTGGATTACAATAACGATCTGAGGAAACAGAGACGCTAAAGCTACAGTGCAATCAGTGTTCTAAAACGCCATGCTGTGAGTCTGGCTCTAGTGTCTGAGGATAATGCTATGGTAGATTTTGCTCCTTCATTATGATGGGAGAGTGACAGTAAGATGACTGTAAGATAAGTAGAATTCCCTTTCCAAAGACATCCTATTTAGAAATAAGGTATCTTAATCTGCGCATAGTGCCTTTTAACACAGTCACTGACCCTGATTCAAGAGGATTAA
Source organism: Albula goreensis (assembly GCA_022829145.1). Lineage (NCBI taxonomy): Eukaryota > Metazoa > Chordata > Actinopteri > Albuliformes > Albulidae > Albula > Albula goreensis. Next base: position 35,713,885 of record CM040745.1, read on the forward strand.
ACACAATTCAATCCTCAAGCCTATATATATTATATCTGTTGGCAAACATGATCCACAGTGTGCAGTAGTTTCATAAGATGCACAAGATGCTTTGGTAATAAATAAAAAAATGGTACAGAAAATATTTCATCCCAACCTTCATAAAATGCAGCGGCAGCACTTTCTTAAATTTCAACAGCAAGGATATGGAAAGAAAAAAAAAAACAATTGTTTTATGTAAAGGTTATATTTAAAGATACGGTACTTTCTCTGATGTGGTTTCACAGCACATAAATGCAACTCGAAGATGGAAGTCTACTCATAACTCAATGCAAAGCCCTCTACAGACAGCACGAGTCTAGAGGGCCTGCCAAAGAAGAGACGAAAAGAGCATCACTGCCAAAATCTCCCGCACAAATAACAAAATGGAACACTTCTGATGCATTAAAAAAAGATGAAAAACAATCACACTTCTATTGCCTCTTTCCTCGCCTTCTCTTCCAAACCGTTGAATGCGATGCATTCAAACGAGATCGGAGGACGACGTTACTGAAATGCTTTGACTCTCAGTCGGTGGAAATGTCCCCTGGCATTCCAAATTGGAACGAAAAGGGGAAAATACTTTTACAACAAAAATACTTCATCTCTTTAGCTGTTATTAAAATTTTAAAATGCTCCTGCAGGCCCCTGTAAAACGTTCAAAAAATGAACCGAATCAGACAATCATCTGACAGAATTTTGTTTTGAATATTTGTAAGAACAGATGTTTCTTGTACAACTGACAACAAACTACATGAAATTTTACTTGGTCTTCTAAATATTTTAAAGCATATTTCAAGCGTTTCATATCATTTTTTGATGCAGGTCGGATACACAGGAGTAATTTGGGAGTGTTTTTACAAAAGCTTGTGCAATTTCTAGATTGAGCCCTACAACCTAGATGTCGTTAATCCAACTGGTTTGGACAAAGTTACTCTCTGATTGGCTGGGAAACATGGAGGGGCGGGACACAGCTGGTGCCAACAGGTTACTTGTTGAGGTCTATGACACTCAATCTGAACCCAATAAACACAGAGCTGTCAAGATTATGAAAATTGGGTTAACCGGTAATTACAATGCTAATAACCACAGCGAAGGTCACTAATGTTGAGGGGTGAAGTAATCTTAAATGCTATTTAGTAGACTACTTCAATTTCAAAACAGTATGGTCATGTTAAGAACTACTTCATTCTTCAACCACATCACTGTAGGCAGAGACAACACACTTGAATAACTTCACGTATAATCTGATTTGCTGAGACAGGTTGACTGGATACCAGCTTGTTGCCTAAAATTCAAAGTACAGACTTCAGCTCTCCACACGAAGGGAGATATATGTGACTGCTTTTTACTTGAAAATGATAAATTACATGAACATTCAAAACAAAACAAAAAAAAGATCACAGCATGAGACAAAATCTAGTTCTACTGTAATAGCTGTGGGTGGTAGTGCGAAAAACACTCCCGATTGTGCTGGGCAAGCCCTCACGATTTTAAGGGTGGTGGCAAATGGCGATATCACAAAGACTGTATCCAATACCCTGACACCAGTTTATGGTGTTATATCCAGCCAGGGACTGAAACTGGGTGTTATTTTGTTACTGTGTATACTGTATATACTTTGTTACTGTGGTAACTAGCGAATGTTCATGTTTCTCTTTTCATAAAAAACACGACTAAGCTAATAACTGGCTGAGCAGGCTGCTCTATCTATGTAAACCCACAGGGCAAATTAATAACGAGTTTAAAAAAATAAATAAACAAACAAATGCGTCTAAAGGAGAAATTACCATTATACCTCAGAAATAACCACGCGCAAATAAATTAGTTCCCCTTGATTGCCGAACCTCTGAGTCAGATTTAATATGCTTGCAGTGCGGTGGGGAGCAGTGCATTGTGGGAAGTTTGAGAAAAGAGAGAGGTGGTGGCAAAGGAGTCATCCTGTCAGTTGCAAGTGACCCTAAGGTCATCGGCTTGTCTGCCCAATGAGAGACAACCTTTGGTGCCTGGCAGAACGTCGTAACCTCGCTTGGAAAAAACCTTGCTCTCTCTCTCTCTCTCACACACACACACACACACACACACACACACACACACACACACAAAGAGGAAAAAGGAGGTCCCCCACTGTGAGCCCTTCTTCTTGGATTCTGGTTTGAACATTTCTGTCCTGTGTGTTCCCAAATAACACACTCTCTAATAATATTTGGCCCAGAACCTAATTCCAATTTCCACCTTTAGTTTAAAAAATACTACTTTTACACCAGGATTTGAATGACAGGTTCAGATATTTAAAAAGGCAGCACAAATTTTTATGTCAATCAAATATTGACATATCTGTCTATGCATTTTGGCCAAGGACTGTAAAGGAGGGGGACTTGGTCTCCTTTAGCTATTTAAAGCTCATGTCATTCTGAGCAGGCAGGATCAGTGGAAAATGAAAAAGCTAGCAGCTGTACAGCTACATCGGTACTTCCATTAATATTTTAGCTCTTCCTGCGACTAGCAGAAGAAAACACAGATGGATGGATGGGTATCTTGACTGATTCTTATTGATCCAAAGACTCAAACTTTGTTTTTTTTTTTCCAGCTGTGAAGTGCCAAGCTAGTATTATACCCATTGATCATAATTCTACCAGGGAAACAGTAATCCAGGAAAAACCAGCTAAAACCAGAAAACAGCTATACCTTTAAGAGACAGGGTGAATGCCTTTACCTTCAAAAAAATCTGAATTTATGGCTTTTTTTATCGTGTTACTTGATTATTTTATGCCTGATATAAATAGCGTGTCTTCTGCCTTTAAGAAAAATGTAAACCTTGGTTGCGTGATTTGTCTCCGGCAGGAAAGCTACACTTTTTGTGCAAAGCAATGACTGTAATGAATGAGAGGAGAGCCAGGGAGGAAGCATTGTGCATCTTCCTCTCCACACCATGCCCTTATTCACGGGACCTATATTGAATTTTGTTTAACTAATGACCAAAAAAAACAACCATATCCTCCGCACCCCTCCGACCTTGTGTGGGGAACCAGCCTCGTAGTTTAAATAAGCAAAAACTTTCTAGTTTGAATTTCTAGTTGTTATTTTTGTATCACCTTAACAACGGTGATTCGTTTATGTCAAAAAACACATTCATGCAATGAATATCACTGTATTGGTTTACACAACGGTGCTCTCTTACAGTACTGTAATTTAAAACCATGAACTCAGAATAGGCTATGCAACATATTGTTTTTCCACCTCGAGTGTATTGCTTTTCATAATTAAGTGAATTTCTTGAGGCATAATAAGATGTAAGCTACATCTCAGATAACAATGCACAGGCGTGTGCCGTTTTGCAGAGGGAAATTTTTATTTTCCCATAATGGAGTACATTAATTGTGACCAAACAGAAAGTGCTGCACGTATCAGACTTCATACCACATGGGACATTGCATTGTTATTGCGTTGCTTTTTGTAGCGACATGCAATAAATACACCCTGGGAATGGTGTCCAATCACCATCTTGCCTGAGTTCCAAGGCATGGCTAAGTCGTGTGGTACTAGCAAGCTTATCAAGTGAAAGCTTACCTGCAGAGTGAAATTAAAATGGCAGAAATTGGTCTGATTTTGAAAGAGTTAGACAAGAAACGAATATTATGTTTCTGCAAGTACAACAATGTACAGTATCTGAAGATTTTTTTCTGATCCTAAATGAAGTGATCTCTGAAAGGGTCTGGATACTAAAAACAACTTCGTTCACCCAATAAAGAAAGTACAACCTTGAATGACTTTAACATCTAATGTTTGAGAAAGTTATTCTTACAGAAATAAATACTTAATGTCCGCCTAACTTTTAACATAGCTCTCATGGTTAAGACTCATTCACCACATGGGCCATCTATATTTTTGAATGGATTTTACTCCAATGTCAGGGAATACGATTTACTTTTCATATTTTTAAAGTAAAAAAAAACAAAAACACTGTTTCAAAAACCGATGCCTGTGTGACACCAATCATGTGACCAAATAGAATCATGTGAAATCATGTGATATGTGTAAGATCCACACCAAAGATGGAAATACAGTATGTGCCACAGAGCTGCATTTACCAGCTATAACTGACATGGAACAATTTACATTCTGTACGCTTCCAGGAATTCACTTAGCTGACAGAGCACTTGCGCACCGGAGACTTGCTTGCACTCCGGCACAGAGTGTGCGCTCTTCTCCATGCATGAGCTGCGCAGTGAGGATGTCTCATTGAATTACAGTGCTCAAATGAAGCACCTACACACATTGAGATGTATGACTGAGATGGAAAGTGATTCTCTCATATACGGTTACAATGATGTGTCACAGACGGGAAATTGAAAATGTCTTCCCATTTCAAAATGAATTGTGAGATGGAATAACCGCCTTTACGTCCATTTAACATTAGGTGCGATGCCGAACTATTATTTGCAGTTTTATATAGGGCAACACTGGTGTTACTGACAGCGAAAATATAAAAGCATCCATCACATTTATATACATTTCTAAAGAAACATTATTGAACATATAATGTGTGTCACACCGATGCCACACAAGAACGGTAATTTCTATATCTGACTGCTATATGGTCTTTTCTGACGCTTACTGAGTGAATCAGATTCAGATTAGGAAAGGGAGAGAGCTATCAAGGAAACTGCTGGGGGCTCAACCTATACTACAGTCAGGAAGGGGGGGAAAGGGCTATCAGCTATAGGTGGTGGAAATAGATTTAGCCTCTAGTGCTGACTTTCTATCACTACCCAACCTCTTTCACAACGCGATTTGGGACTAGTTTTGTGAGCACAGACTGGTACCAGAACAGTCATGGGGGTGGGTGGGGGCTGGGGGCTAATTGAGCAAGCTTACGGTTCATAGAGTACACTGTTAGGTTTTAATAACGACATTGGAGTAGAGTAGAATTTCTTGCAACCTCTGGCTATTGACCAGCTTCATTTTGCATTCACCTTTTTTTCCCATTCATGGCGAAGATCCAACTCTTTCCATTAAGCGCCATCTCAGAACCCCAATATCTGACGCTAGCAATACCCGGGACGCCAGAAAATTGGCCCACTGTACAAACTACAATGAAAGGTTATCACAAAACGTTTCAGAGATCCAGCTCACGCAACTGTAATTAAAGCGGGCCCGGACAGTGGCCGAATGTTTGCTTTTCCGAGATAGCGGGCTTCAAATACCTCTGTCATCGCTCTGATCTGCGGCATCCGCAGTTCAATGGCTCCTCATATTTACACTGCTGATCTCCGAGCCGCTGAGGGATGAAACGGGACGTTTTAAATTACAATCCGCCTGGTGCTCCGACACGCATCGGAGACGTGCCTTTGAAGACTTTTTCCAGGGTGCGTGTGTGTGTGTGAACATGTACTGTACGTGTTTGTGCGTTTGTGTGCTGGAGGCGGTAGGTGTGATGAAAGTCACCTTCTACAGCAGAGGAAAAATAATATGCAAGCAAAAAACACACAATGAAGCTCTCCTGACTACCCCCCCCCCCCACCAACTCATCCAAGGCAATGCGACAGATGCTTATTAAACCGACTAATTCCATTGGGCCCCACAAAATTATCAGGGCTTTGCGCAGTTATGACGGCACACGTTGTGGGGTACGTCAAAACAGGGAGCCATGGAGGGTCCGAAACACCTTTCACGCCTCTGTCGCTGAGGAGGAGGAAGTGATCCTATGTAAAGACATAGACGGGAGGGACACCTGCATTTCATATGCTGCAAATCAGGACCTCCAAAACTGCCTTTCAGATCCCACCTGCCTCTAATTAAAACCTGCAGGCCAACACAAACCGCACTGCTCGTGTGTGTCCGAACGCTCCGTCCTGTCATTAGCAGAGGCAAATCTGGTCCTACCCAATTTATGTAAAGGCCATCATTCAACTATGGCTGGTAGAAAAGGAGATACGATAAACAGGAAGCGGTGGTCGTGATTTTACTGCATATAACAACAGATCTCGAAAAAGGAGCACAATCCAGCGGTCTAAAATTACAGTCGATGGATTAAATTTGGAACCCGAATTCTGACATCATTTTAACTGTCTCTCTGTTCATTCGATAATGATTCATCTATAAATAATTGCCATATTTTCCTCATTTCCTGATTACAGCTCTTCCTTCTGGCCGGTATTCCTCCCATGGCACCAGTAGCGAAGGCACGGCTAAAAATACTTATGAAAAATGGATGCTGAAAGAGTATCAATGTTTCAGAAAGAGGAAATCTTCCCCTTCTCTGAAAGCATGAGGGTAGATCAGGTGTTGATTTCCCCTCAGTGCCCAAACTACACCAATTAAGACAATTAACACAATACACATTTATACTTCAGTTATTAACAGATGACATTACAGGCCTGACATCTCACACCACCAGTGATGTAATTATGATAAACAGCATATTTTAATTACAACCATCTAACTTTTATTTATTGTGAAAAGGACACAGAGAAAAGGTAATTGGGAGGTAATTATCTTTTGGTTATAAAAACCCTCTGATTGTCATTGTTGCAACAGTCAATAAATTAGGCTGGTCTCCTGTGTGTGTGTGCACACATGGATACATCTATACACACATAGAGTATAACAGGGAAACTACTGTACATTTTCTGGTCACCCACACTTGGTGATCACAATGGATTAACCAATGGCTACACCATGGTTGGGTTATGGAGCAATCCTACGGTTTCAATCACTGGCTCACATTGGCCAATCGAAAGACATTGCTTTCTACATCAGAACATGGATTGGTTCAAAATATGAAACGGTAGTTGTGGAGAGAAGTCTTGTTCTCTCAAACAGTACCCACGATCCTCTAATCAAGCCTACATTGCCATGTCCTTCGTTGCATAAACTGAATAAAATCTGTTCTTGAAGTAAACAAAAGGTCTTTCTTCAAATATAATGCATGCATATCTAAGTAGGGCAACAATTGCCTTTCTGTTGTGGTTTAATATTATATACTGTATCCTGGCACAGCCAACAGAACCGTATGTTACATTGTGTTTTACCGACACGTGTATTTCTTTAATTGCGCATTCGAGGCCAAATGCTTACCTGACATACTGGAAGGCTCTGGTCTGGGACCCTGATCCGTAAACCTAAAAATTTGCACAGAACAGGAAAGAGAGGCTGTAACGCACATTTATATAGTGCTGTATGCAGAGTGTGGGACTTCAGCATTCATTAGATGTAAATATAGAAATGTACATGGCAGGTGTGGGATAATCAATGACACTGTGTCCACAGCATATGGTTGCATCAAAAAAATCGATGGAACTTATAAAAGAAATGAGGACGAGGTACGGCTCTCCGTTAATATTTCATCCTATCGCTGCTTGGCTGAATGGAAAAAGAAAAATCCATTAAATTAAATAAAAATGTGCTCGTACTGTGCGTGCCTTTTGTTCTTTCTTTTCTTTAATGCATTATTTTTTTTCGAACTGAAAAATCATATTAGAGAGACACCCAGCTGTGGCGGTTTCTCCTAATGTTACCTATTTCAGTGGTCCACGCCAACTCAATTCTTTAAAAAAAAAAGTAAGGTGAAAGGAGAAGACAGGAGATAGTTCTTCATAACCTCGGCGAATGTACCCTACCCTGCTACTGATAGGATGAAGGCCTGTGTTGTCCTGTGTAACAGTGAATTCTCTGTCATATGACACAACAAAGAGATGGGAAGTGGATAACAAATATGACAAGGGATTTGACAAGGGGGAGGGTGGGGCATACAAAAAGTCTCACATGTCACTCACGCATTAGCAGTGTGATCTTGAATGCTGACGTCAGAGTATTGAAATATCAATGGATATGCCACACTCCGTTGTAATGCCCACTCCTTGCTTTAAACATGCACAAACAAAAATCCCAGCATGACAGACCAAGGCAAGGCCCCTGGTCTCGGCCATCTTGCCAGCAAACGCAAACAAAGACAGAACACCTGCTGCATGAATAAGATGATTGTTTTATAAGGAATAAGGAGGAGTGTTGTAGAAGACTGCTCAGACATGTCGGTGCTAAACACAGCCATCGACGCCGTAATTGGCCAACACGGTACAATGCGCTGCAGGCCAACTACTCCGACTGTGCACCACACATTGCAAAATTTTTATTAATATTCACAGAGTGTGCTCGGGACTTTTCAGCGACGGGGACAAACTTTTCTCATTTTAAATCATGTCAACATTCTTATGAGTGATGCAAACTTGGAACTGAACAGAACTTTGTAAGGTGGACCAGGGCTTTGTGGAGATGGCATTACTTTGAAACTCGATTCTCCACGGGGGAAGATGAAAGGGAGTGTTTCCGATCAGTAATGGAAGTTCAAAAAAATTTCAGGTGACGAGCTATCAGCTTCGGTTTCAAAGGCCCTCAAATCAACCGTTTCTCTCCCCGTGTGACGGACCTGATAACTACTCAATCATGATCACTCCTCTTTTCTGAGGATTTTGACAGAGGAATATTAAAACGATTTTTGGGTAATACATTAATTATTAATATCAAATAAAGTTTGTTTGAAAGACTACCGTCACAAAGTAAAGCCTCGGGCCTAACTTCCTTCACGGGAAGACTCTTGATACTTTCAAAATTTGTCCTTGGGTGACAAGGTCCATTTGGTCATGCATTTAACTTTGTGCCAGGATGGTGAACGTAGCTCGATGTTCACTGTTCAGGAACGGTATCTCACAGACAGGTGAGGGCTTCGGGGTGGGGACGGGGACGGGGACGGGGACGGGACAGGGACGGGGACGAACGTAATTTTCCCTGGAAATCACCCATAATCCATACAAATATGCACCCATAACTGGCCCCGTGTGTACTTTAGAAGCAATCATCTTCTCCTAAGAGGGGAGATGGGAGGGGTGATGGAAGGAGGACACCGGGAGGAACGCGTTATTGAGTGTGAACATAGTGCTATCAGTCACCTTTTTAGATTACGCAGCTGATGAGATCCGAGTAGGCCGAACCATCTCAGAGCTGTGGCTTCAAACCCCAAACACGTCCACCCCGAGCAACGTCTTTCTAACGTCCTTCTCACTATCACAGCCCGGTCTGAGACGACTGGGACGGCAGACGCAACAGATTCCTGGCACACAGTGTGCATTCTGAGAGCTGCTTATTTTGCCAAACCCACTGAATACCAATTTCGCTCTGACAATCTGGTTCTGCGAATCGTAGGAATGCTCCGAGCCCTCTCCCTCTACAAGCTGAACCACATGAATTTCCTTTTTCCAATCTATAGACGACCACCAAACCTGTTCTTTCCGCCTGTACACGATCACATCAATGGCCATGAATCAACACAACATTGCTACTGTTTCATATTACAGGATATGGATTTTTCAATGCCATAGTCAATGTTTCACTGGCCATTGAGGCTAATTGTTCATGGATTGCAGATTTACTTTATTTTTTAGATATGCGTATCATATTTAAAACTTCACTCTTGATGAAACATAGACCATGGAGGGAAACATAGAGTCTAAGGTGACTGGGACTCTGTTGTGTGCAGAGTGAACAGGCTATAACACATCTGGCTGTGGAGCTCCCTTATGCTCCCAGCAACTAACCGAGCTGAATCAAGCATTCGGCATTCATGAGTTTTTCTGTGAAAAGCCAAATGTTTTAATTGGTTGAAAGAACCACCCTCGAGTATTAGTAGCGTGTGCTAACTTTGACTGCAGAGCGCGGTAGCTTGTGCTAATTTTGACTGTGGAGCATCGGTAGCGTGTGCTAACTTTGACTGTGGAGCACTGGTAGCATTTGCTAATGCTGACTGTGTATGAATAGAGGGAGCATCAACCATGACTCTCCGGGTGCGGTGGGGTCTGACTGGGTTGCAAGGCTTACTGTGAGGGGCTCCCCCTGGAGAGCTTGCAGGATGAAGTTGCTGACGACTCGGCCGTCGTTCATGTGCATCCGGGAGCCGAAGGTGTTGAAGATCCTAGCCACCCGCACCTCCACTCCTTCCTGTGCAAGTAAAGGGAAACATAAAACTATGCTTTAAACCGTGACCTGAAATTCTCATTCACTGAAGTCATGTCAGGTGAAGACTCGCCATACAAACGAAACAAGCATTGCATCATTGCTAAGGGGGGATTTCAATGCACTGCAGCGAGAGCAGAGTGTGGAAGCTGGAAATGAACTAAAGACTCCTCTCAGACTCGCCAGAGGGAATCTGAGACCATATCCTCTCCATTTTTTATTGGGTTATAACAAAAAATGGAAAAACACAGAAGCAGAGAAAAAACAAGAGGGTGGGGGGTAAACGAAATCATAAAAAGGAGCTGATATGGGCTAAATACGCTACAAATAAAGAGACTTGACAGTTCAATTAAAACAGAGGAGTTGGTGGTGACACTCAGGGCTGATATACAGACAGACAATTTGGGTTTTTTGTTTAGCTTTGAGTCTTGCGACTCAAAGTCCGTGTCCCAGCCACCCCATTCGCGTTTATGGCTTCGGCGACGAAGCAATGGGCAAATTTGCGACAGAATGGCGCATTTCACAACCAACATGAAAGCAGTTTATTGTGAATGGAAATATTCTGAGACCAGAATTACATTTAGTACAACAGTATGTCTACTAACAGTAGTATTCCCAGACCAGTTTCCATTAGGAAAAATTAGGACCACTTTTCTAAAGGCAACCAAGATTTTCTCTGGATAACTGTACAGTTTTGGTTTATTTTGATAACTGCAACAGGGATTTATTTGACTGAAACAACACAGTAGTGGCAGAAAAAATAACATTTTCTTTTAATCTTTCCAGTCAACATTTGGAAATGTGCGTCCCAGCAACTGAAGCACTGTGCATATCTAATATTGGGGTTTGGTTTATGATATGATGAAAATAAGTGTCAAAAATATGCAAAAATGTGGAACATCACTAGAGGGAGCATATCTTTGAAGCAATTTATGTGAAAAATATTAAACAGCAGTCTTAGCCCATATGACAGAATTTCAGTATCAAGTACTCACACCCCTCATCAGTAAACCATGCTCATCTGCTGGACATCCTTGGAGCCACAATGCAGAAGCACAACAAACAACTTTGCGGACAGTGACATTTGCAAGTACACCAGCCTTTGAAAGCGCCAGATTTGTTGCCATGTTGTGGTTTATTGTTCTATGGCTCTGATAGCTAAAGCATTGATAACATTTACATTCGACTGCGCTTTTGGTGGTGGAAATGGAACGGTGACAAAAAAATCTGCGCTATAATGTTAATTGACATAGAAAATCTTAAATCTTATTTGCTGCGATCTGGATGTGGATTCTGACACGGGTGGATATGAATTATTTGTTTGCATGGGAACAGAGATTACATGCAGCTTACAGTAATGTTGTATATGGAACAAATCATTACGCTTATGTGAGAAGCCTGCTGTAAATACAGAGGGGATTGTTGAGCTCAGAGCCGACAGACAGACAGAATGTTCTTGTTTATATGGCAGGTGAGCAAATACCCAGAATCCTTTTCTCACACAATACGAAAAACAATGAGCTAGACGACCTGAACTGCAGATGAAGCGAATTAAGCTGGCGGCACTCTGCGAAAGCTGTTTGGCACGCGGCTCGGACTGGCACGTCTGTTCCCCGCGGGCTGGGTAACGTTCTGTCCCAGCGAAGCGAAGCGGTCCGTCCAACATAAACACGACCGGGGAGGTTGAGAAGACATCCGTTGGGAAGGAGCGGATGATATGGCCTGGTTAATTTGCAAAAAAAAAAAAAAAAAAAGTGCAGTTCTACCACGTTGACAGAGCTTGGTCATGGCCAACTGCTGTTTGGAGGAAAAAGAGGGATGAGTATGTGAGAGAGAATAGATGGAAAAAGAAGATGAAGTGTGTAATTATTTGAGGAAATGAGAATCCCCCCCTCCCCCACCCCAATGACCTGCTCCTCCTCTCCCCTCATCCTCCTGGACATAAAAGGTCTAGTGTCATGTTCGTGCTCTCCCTAAATGTCACGGACCCCTTTCTTCTTAAAACAAAGGGACAGGGGAGACATCTAGTACCACCCGGGGGACAGCTTCCCCAAACCGTTCCTCTTCAGTGGCAGGAGGCCACGGTGGACGCCGGGCAACCTGACCTTCCGTGCCGCGGACGTCTCGGAGCTCTGCCTGGCGGCGTTTCGCTCTGGCGAAGCGGGGTTTCGGGATAACATGCGAGGCAGAGACAGGCACAGTCCGGGATTTAAGAACGGCGCATGTGGAGCGGAGAGGGGGTCCGCCGTGATCCTGTTATCCGCCTCAGAATTCAGCGCCGATCGGGGAAATAAAGAGGACGCAATATGGGAAAACAACATGAGATCCCAGCTAGGGGTATGGGGGCTAGCAGCCGAGGTTGTCCTTACTGCAGGGTACACTTTCATACATGCTTTTTGGAAGGACAGTTTTACACATGTTTTCATATGCCTGCATTGAACGACTGGTAAGGATTTTCAGAGAGGAGAGAGTTCTCAAACTAATGATCAAAAATACAAAAAATACAAAAAGATATCAAAAACACAAAAAATATCTTGTCATATGTAATAGAGAACATATGTAATACGTTCCATCAGAATCAGTTTTCAGTTCAACTGATTAAAATGCAGATATGACTCATGGCACCAATCACACATTGCCCGTGTCATCAAAGGAAGTCAAAGTCAGCGTATAATCAGTTAATGAGTCTTGCAAGTGCCCTGATGACCAGGAATGGGTACTATAACGAGAAGAGTCAGGATCTTTTTCTCTGTAAGACACCCGAAGACCCCTAAAATTACTGATTATTGAGAAAGACATGTATGAATTCTCATTACCCGGCAAAATCCCATTTCTGTTCAGTGACAGACTTCAGTGCAGTGCTAGATCCCCGAGAGACTGTGCGCTTGTGTAGAGTTTGTTAATGGCTGCTATGTTTGTGTACTGTGTGGGTGTGTATTTTTGTTTTGTGTACACTGCGTGTTTGAGTGAGTGACTGTATGCAGTTTGTATGTACTATGGGTTCGCTTATACATTTTATATGCAGCCCATGTTCGTGAGTTCGTGTTTGTGCATATCTCTTATGTACAGTGCATGATTACGCGTACTGCGTGGCCTTCGAAATAGAACCCAGCATCCCCAGATACCCCAGATGTACATTTTTAAAATGAGGACAGACACCTCTGCAACGATTTTGTACTTGGTTTTCAGGAGAGATGGCAAATTCGAATGAACAGCAGGAAGTGCAGAATGATTCCCTGTTGAAACCTAGGTTGTTACTATGCGCATTTTGCATTGGAATGGACCTGTGAAGGTCACTCGGCGTCCTAAAAGGAAATCAAGCAGAGGGGAGGCAAAGACCTCCCTAATTTATATTAATTTAAAAGGCTACGCTTACTAAATTAGCTAATATATGACTCACGATCGCATGTCAAGGATATCTGGGATTGACTTTAACATGCTTGGCAGGATTTACGTCAATCTGCACAGTGGTTTGCCTCTTAAAAGATGCTTGCCCAGCCCAATAAATCGCTGGAAGGGTTGGAACGATCTTCATGTATGTGTATTTTATCCTGTACCTGGGCAAACAGAATGATGTGCGCTTGCTCATCTTTCACATCAGAGATCTTTACTTTTTTTCTCATGAACATGGACTTTAAACAAACAAACTGTGGTATTGACGAAAGCGACTGATTTCAAATTCTTTTTGGATTTATTAGATAGGGTCAAAATTATATCACAGAAAAGAAAACCTGTCAAAGGTTTTTTTAGCAGAAAAGTGATTCCTCTACACTGTTTTCTCCAAGCAGATTGGTTGAATTCAGCCTTCAGTCAAAGTAATGCAATGTAACAGGAGAGCTAACACCGACTGTGAGGGAGGGGTGTCTCTCTACAAAGACAACAGAAAGCATATGTGCGTCTGTCGCAGTTTAGTCAGAATCACATCTATTTTGGTCACGTTTTAGTCATTTTTAATCGAATCATTAAAAACTCTCACCTTCCACTGAGACCACACACACACACAACCTAATTAATTCAATAAATTAATTTGTGTGTGCTGGACCTTGAATGTGTACTAGATCAACTACATTGGGGGTCTGAGTAAACTACTAAATTAATCAGTGAATGCGAGACATGTAGTATATATGATTGTTGAGGTCAGATTTCTTATTAGTCTTTGACATCAGATAAAATAAAAGGTCCCTGTACCAATTCTTGCTCCCATACTTTATGGAGAATAACGCCGTTACATCAATGCTCTTCTGCCCAATGGACTAACTCAACTGCATTGCGCAGCTTGTTGAAAGAGTTAGCCACCCAAGATCTTTGAGTGAAAGCGATGGATAGCAGGGAGCACAGCCTACACCTTCAAGTTTCGTCAGAGATGCCCTCAGTGATAGCTGGCATGCCCTGCTCTTTCCCTCAGGTTGACACAGTTGAAAAAGGTTGGTAGCTTTCAACTTCTGCCTCAGAATCTCCAAAGTACTTAAATTGCTTGACTGTCAGTGAAATCCTCCAGTTTCTCCAAAAAAATTCAGCCATGCTTACTGTCTGTGTAACTACTCGCTGTGTTCTGGATTCACTATCACACAGAAACCTTGTTGTTCAATTTCAGCCTATCAAAGGTTTCAGTATGCATTGTGTCCTGTCTTTAAACCACGTTTGACTCTTGTTTGCAATCACTACACACTAACTGCAATGTACCTGCTTCCCTGCCAAGGGGATACAGCTAAAGTAATCAACCAAGCATAAAAGGATCCCCCCTCCAACACAGGTGGGTTCACTACCAAACGCAAAGTGCTTTTACAGGTTTTATTGGGACGGAATGAAGCCTGGCTCATGAGGATACACCCGAGGCTACTTCACACGTACGCCACAAAGTACCCTTACAGTGCATTGGAGCATAGCCTGTTCGGATGCTAGCACAAAACACACACTGTCATGTTATACAACATGAATCTACTAATTTAATGTGTGACTTCTCAGAACAGTTCTATGATGGCGTAACATGTTGGCTGCTATGCAATACAACAATATGGCCTAAAGAAACAGTATCACCCGCATTTAGAGTTACAAAACAAATAATTAGATGCTGTCCATTAAAAAGACATGCCTAGCAGGCCTGATAACTCAGCTGCATGGAAGATTCTACGGACGTCATCATGTCATGAATAGAATCCTTGCATGACGTGAAAGTTATTTTATTACGAAGACCCTAATTACTGGATTATTTACCCCCAAAGTGCCGATGTGGCTTTGGCTGCAGTCATCTGACATTTGTCAGTGGCATACGTCAGATATCAGACTGCCAACAATCCTTGGTTCAATTGGGTTTATTGTCCAGGGCTGGCCTGTCCCCAAAAACAAACCCAGGTGCAAGTCAGTGTGTTATACTTTGTTTATCGGTTTTAACCTTACCATGTATTTGGACGTGTTTGGCTGTTCCAAAGTTTTAGGCATGTATTTTGGATGTGTAGCTGTTAAACACTTATGGCCCATACCATTTTTTTCAGAACGACTTTGTCTAATTGGAAATATTCTGAGCTGTGTACAGTAAATTAGGAATTAGATATTCCTTTTTTCCTTTTTCTATGAGGTACAGTTATTCTCTTACATCAAAGAGCCACCTCTATTGGACTTTCTATAACTGTATAGACAATTATAATACAGAACTGAAATATACAGCACAAAATGAACCAATAACGCACATAAGCGAATACCTTGAATAAAATCTGGAAATATTTTATATAGTATATTCCACGCTGATATTAAAAGCTGGCAAAAGCCTTAAGAGGCATAAAAACAAACAGATGTAACAATGATGCAACAAAGTCCTGTGGCCAATCAAATGAGAGAAAAGCTAATTTCAATTTACTGTGTGGTTCCTGAACAGGACTGAATTGCCTTGCAAGGCAATCTTGTCACAGCTGCCAATATGTACCTTACTAATGCCATGAGAATTTCATGACAGCACGAACAGTGAAAATAGAACCCCTCATTCTACGATACAAATTCATTCAACTTCTGTCCGTGACACAGTCGGCTCATGTAAAAATTGACCTGTGATGCATTCCATGTCTATTTTTAGTACGTTGGTGGAAAGTACATTTTCTGCCTATTTGCACACTGACAGATTAGCTTCGAATGATTTGTATCACTGTCTTTATGAAAAATGTACCTGAGGTTAAAACACGATTAAAATGTCTGAGGCTAATTATAACATAGTCGCCCATCGGGTATGACTCAGACCGGGGGTAAGCGGCAATCGGGCATGAGCGGTTTTGTCCAGCGACGGCGGGAGGGTGGGTGGGTTTTTAACGTCTGCTGGCGGTCCTCCTCATGATTCTCCGGGCACAAACAGGCACCGACCGTCAAGAGTTAAAGACGTGCTGGAGCATCGGGGGAGGGCAAACTCCTCACCTGCAGCGACCCCCGGGCCTGTGGGTGAATGTGTGGAGAGCTGCTGATTTCAAATTAGGCAGAAAAACAATATTTGTTCACATGAATGACAAACATGAGTTTCATTTTCCAAAATGTGGAGGCCTGATAGGAATAGTTGGTGATTTTGTGAGAGTTAATGGCGATGACCTCAAAGGCAGTGTCAATAACAGGCATGACACCGTATGGTGCCAACACCGCTGCAGGTGGTGAAAAACAATATCATTCACCAGATTTCAAAAACTCTCGGGGTCCGTCATTCCTGACTTTCCTAGTTCTGACACACTTTGAGCCACTTTTGAACCAGAAACAAAAATATACACTTTGAGTCTGAGTATGAGAGACTAACAAACTGGGAAGTTATGAATCCAGTAAAATACTGAATTTTCATTTTGTAGGGGAGCTGTGACAATGTGACACCGTGCTGCTCGGTGACCAAATCCCCAACAGAAGTACGCCTCCCAAGTCACACCATAGGATTACCACAGGAAATATGAAAATTATTTTATGAAAATGAAATTATTTTGGGAAAAAAAATAACTGAAAAATGATAATATGGAAAAAAGACACCTCATTATATTGCCTTCCTCTTTACCAGTGCCACAGGACAGCTGTTGGATGGAATCACACCATTGAGTAAATTCACCTTTGACACTATGACAACAGCATTAACAGGGCCTAGCTTTTAAGCCTGCTTAACATGTAGTGGCTTGGTTCTGCTACAGGGATGATTAACACGGGGGGATGGAATGGATATTTTATCTAAGCGCGTAGTGCTTCCCTTCCATACTCTCCACCTAATACAATGACATTGTGAGGGCTGGGGATGCGGACATATTAGCTAAGTGGGAAAGATGGGGTGAAGCGTGAGAGACACAGAAACAAGATGAAAGCATAGCTGGGACATGACCGTGTATCACCCGGGAAGCAAAACTAGGGCGAATCCGGGTTTCTAACGTCTTGCATGAGGTGCCATACATCCAAACTCCTTAAATCTATTGCCAGCTGTTATCAGACAGTTCGACACAAGGTGCTGGCACGTGTACACTCCTTCATATATGGTATTAAAACCTGAATATTTGATACTGAAGAAGAGAAAAGTGGCAGCTTGTTTAGAAACAGCATGCCAGAAGTCCTTTTCTTTGTGAGTCTGGACATCTAGCTGTTACATAAACTCATGAATTAAAAAAAGGACCATTCTGGCATCAGAACTATTGCCTAAAGCGTGTTCCTTGCCTCAAAGCTACAAATGGACCCATTGCATATAAGCGTAGCAAGTGTACAAAGGATGATGTAGTCAAATGTGTAAATGCCAAACCAGTCAACAAGAGTGTTACATATTCATCACCCAGTCTTCTAACTCAAACATTTTTTTCATATTTAAATCCACTTTGCAACAAAATTATCCTAACGTAGCGACAACAACAGGAAAGAAAAGTGTCCTTTTGTCTTGAAGTCACTCAAATGTCACTATTGTACACTAAAAGGAGGGGAGGAAATGGCACGTATCATTTATGGCATCCAAATCAATATTTCAACTTGAGGGATAATTACAGATGGGAGAAAGGTCAATTTCTTCGGCTGAAATACCACCAAAGAATCTTTACCCATTACCTAGAATGCATAAGCCAGGTATGTGTTTGTGTGTATGGATGGGTGGAGTACAGAGAAAGAAATAATTATGTGTGTAGAAGGTGGGCAGAGAAGATCTAGTCTAAAACTGGGAATTGTGGGAATATAAAGACCCTGAAGGTGACTGCACTGCAGATATGACTCATTTTACACCCAACCTGAAACATGACATTACATTAATTTAGGGGAGACTCTTATCTAGACTGACTTACAATGACTGTGTGACCCACATGTGTAATGTAAGCCCATGATTAAAATGCAAAAGTTAGTCATCAGTGAAGAGGAACACGATTTCTAGGCTAATTTGTATCTGAAACTCATTATTCTTAAATTTAAGTCCACGATTAAAAAGCAAAAGTTGTGCATCAGTGAAGACGAACACAATTTCTAGGCTAATTTGTATCTGACACTCATTATTCTTAAAACAGCAACTTCAGTCTACCGTCGAACTGTTTCTCAAAGGATACTGGACCATGCTTCAAGAGGAATACGCCCAGTTATCTGAGAGATGAAGTGAAAATAAACTTTGTGCTCAAAATTTTAAAACTGTCAAGAAAGTTTCAAACATGATCAGACTGGTGATTGGGGAGATCATGAAAAGCATTTGACAATATTTGTGTCCATGTGGCACTCTCTGATTGGTGGTTTTATAACTGCTTGAACCCCTATTACATAACAATCAAAGTTCTCCCTCTATTATTGATACGCAGAACCATACTTAGATATTCCTTGAATTATTGAAAAAGAGGAAAAAAAACTTTTCATCATTTGATGAGAACACACTTTTCCTGGAGTTACGAAACATTTTTGTCTCTACACAGATACAGACATTTGCTGATGCTAAATCAAACACAAATACAGTAATGTTAACCATCTGCAGATTACACGACCATAGCATTAATGTACATGGCATGACACTAGTTACATACTGATGGAGCTACAAATTTTCTCCAGATACCTCTGTAGGGATTTTTCCTTCTTGTAAGTAAGACTTGTAATTTTAAAATGTAAGGTGTTTGCAGTATGAAACATACTGGGTAAAAGAAAGGCAGATCAATTAGCAAAATGGTGTGGTTTGGGTACAAGCTTTATACCCCAACCCTGACATAAAATGCTGACATAAAACACAGACTCCTGTTTCTGACTGGTTACCAAGGAGACAAATGGACATTATTGTAGATCCATGGTTTGAGGCTTCAAACCTTTCCTTCCTCTATGTCATGGGAAAGGACAGAGATATCACATCTTATACAGTATCCCAAATCACTCAAATATACACAAATCCAGTCTTGAGTTCACACCCCTGTGTCTCACAGTCTCAGGAACAAAGGTGTGGTGAGGAAGGCAAACGATGATCATTCAGGAAAAGGCAAGCTAATCAACTCCTTTGATTTTAACCCCCCCTTAATCATTGTTTGTATTCGGTGACCATCCAAGAACATTAAGCAGGCATTGCATTTTTCCTTACACTTCACATTTTGCAACCAACTCAATCACAGCCTCACATATATCTTCCAGATATATCAATACAAAAACAATGTACGAATGTTCCTTTGCTCCAGTTATCTCCTTCAGATTTTGCTCGGCAATAAATCAGTCAGTCAACAGAGAAAGAATAACCCCTGAAAGGGCACAATATACAGCTATGTAACTACACTGCTATACACACACCATCCCTACAAATACATTATGCCAAGATAAAACGCAATGTGGCAATTAGCCTCAAAGCTAAACATTACTATGCTCAATTAGTACACCGGAAAACACATATACTTCAGCGCAATTTAAATTATTTAATTCAAAGATGAACCGAACTCCGCTCATTAAGGAGTTCTGATCAGCTTCTGTTTGCGCAGTCTAAATAAAAAAGACGGCGTAGCTTTAAGAGAGAGATCGCTTGCACGCGACCCCGGTTTGAGCATTTGCATTCCATGTGCTGCCGCTGTATTGGGATTCTGTCTTTTCTCATGATTTGAGAAATGGTAGAGGGACTGTTTTCTGTTACGAAAGAGCTTGCTGAGCGCAGGAGATTTTTTTTTTTCTACCACCCTCCAATTTTCCGCTCTGCTGAGCAAGTGATCAGCGCTATCTCGGCAGTCATCGGTGGACGTTTCATCATGGAGGGCCGGTTGCTACCTTTGGAAAAGACCAGTAAAAGAACTGATCTCACGAGGTCCGTTCAGTCAAATGCAGCGCAGAAAGCCGCAGAACTATCACCGCATTACGAGAGAAGTGTCCGGTCGATCACTGGACAGATTTTAGTTTTCTTAAAAAAAAAATCGTTACAAATGAAATTACACAAGTTGCGGTATGTGTGTGGCAGAAAAAAAAGACAGGGAAAAAAGAGAAAGAAAGCTGTTACCAGAATTTTTTCTCCCAGCCACAGCAAAAAGCATAAACAAAAAAAAAAAAAACCACCTTCAAGGAAAATATTATCGATGGTGACTTTCATAAGTCACTTTGGATAAAAGTGTCTGCTAAATTCCTAATTGCAGATGTAATCTCAAAGTGACTTGGTATTTGTGGCCTAGCGGTTTCAGAAAACTGTGCTTGTACTCTGGGAAAAAAAAGCGAGAAGAAAGGTCATTTGGTCTGTCTTTAAAGCATTTCTCATAGATCAAGGGCACCTCCGAAGAAGGGACAGGAAACCCACATATAACCGGGGGACAGACTGGCCATCTTAGTCAGCCACACCAACTATTGTCGAGCTAGTACCTGCATGCTTCCATGTTTATAGTGACACAGTGCTTCGCATATGTTGCTTAACTAAATAATAAAGATAGAAGAACTGTCCTCTTTAAATGTTCAGAACTTCAAACACTGGGAAAGACCAAGAATGAAAATATCAATAACTACGACAGGTCTCCTTTTATTAAATGTAAAATTAAAGCCTGTCTCTTGGAGCCTGAACAAAGATAAAATTTGGATCCAACTAGAAACAAAATGGTTCATGGATAAAAAATCCAAAATACATTTTTTGTAGTTTTTTCTTGTCTTCTTTTTAGTGTGGCTCCACGCACATGAAATTTTTGTGCTGGAATTTGAGCCTAATATCAGTCTTTGAGTAACACATTTGTAAATTTTCGCACCTGCTAATTAAAAGATGAACAGATAATTTTTTATAGGGTGTCCTACACTAAAAACTATTTTCAGTGGAAATCGTCACTGAATTTTTCTTTTAGTCGAGGACTAATTTGAATCCATATCCAGGAAATTAGTCCTTATAATATTAGGTGGGTTGCATGTATCAAAAAATTGGGCCCATGAGCCGCAAGTTTCTGATCCTTGCGCTGACGAACAGCTTAAGGGTTTTCTACTGTTTTTCAACAGGAAATAACATGTAGGCCAGACACAGAGGTAAAACAAATCTGGAAGATACAGGAGCCCAAATCTCCACATCTAGCCAATCAGCACTGTGAAGACGGAAGATGGCTTCATGTGAAAGGTTCACGCCTGGAACAAGGTTTGCCCCTTTTTTAAAAAAAAAAAAAAACAGCTGTAATCATAAACGAACAAAGTATACGAAAAGAAAAAAATACAACATAGCCTCCCTTTATATTCATTCAGTCTCTGTGATCATATCGCCCAAGGGGAAAGGCCGTCCTTAATGAAGAGCGTTTTCATGTTATCTGTTGCCGATTAAGGGAGGTTTGCCTTGCCAAAGGCTTGCATTCTCGGTGCTATAATGCGCAAAGGATTCTGGGAACTTGCCCAATTTCGAGGCCGCTCCTCGAACTAAACCCACGACTCTTCAATCAACTATCCCCCCAGTGGACTGACACTAAGTGCAATTTCTCGTTCGTCTTTGTGCCAAGAACAATGAATGAGCATTGCTTGCCTCCAGCATTTTTTACAATTGAGTATTCCATCCATGGGTTACCAAGGAGCAAAAATCAAGTTCCATTATTTGTGAAATGATTGTTGTATTCATGTTGCCCTTTGATTAGAGATTCTTGTTCTGAAATATCTCTGCACAAACTGCTCAGCAGCCATGAAAAAAAAGAATCATTTTCAGGGACCTTCATATGGGATACAGACACATCTTGATGACGTGTTCTAGATGTTTAGAGCACTAAATTTGACTGTAGACAGGATTTATATGCTTTGTTTCCCACAATATCTATTAGAGTTGGAATAAATTTAAACCTGACCAAGATGGCTGCCGAGAAGAGCCTCATTTTCATACAAAGGGTAAGACAGCTGACCATCAAATTTGCAGATTGCCAGACAGACGGACGGATGGATAGGCAGACAGACAGGTTTTGCTAACTCAAAAATACCCCACACAGAACACAAACACTATTCAAAGATGTATAATAAAAAATTACTATATTTAAGGGAAAAAAAAGAAAATGCAATTGTGGACACTACTTTCGGAAAGTTTAATCTTGGTCTTGAAAAACGTCTCCAAGGAGATTAGATGAAGTAAGTGTGCTTTACTTCATTGTATTTTATGAAACATTGACCAAGCTCAATTTCAAACACAATATTACCATACTGCTTTCAGAGCTGCTTGAGTACTGGCTGAATTCAAAACTCTGCAGTGCTTTATAGAAAATCCATAACAATGAAACTGAAGCCAAACAAATGGGTACACATAAACTATACTTTCAGAAGTAGACAAAATGCACTTTAAAAACTACTACATTTATAAGACATTCAAGTTTTAGTCATTTTCAGTAATGAATGACAGCTCGTAACACTCAAAAATAAAAAGTTGGACACTCAATTGTAAAAATGCTGCGTGCCTTCTAAAAGTCTGGCTTCAAGCGTCATTGAATTTCACATTAAAGCAAATGACCGGGTAATTCACCAGAGCATGGCCATTGCAAAAATTGTGATAGTTTGTCCTAAGACAAGGCAAAAAAGAGAAGTATCAACAATTTATTAATTCAGTTCCTCCAAATGAGCATTAGGTCAACAAAAAATAATTTCTGAATACCAAGAAGCAAAAATATCTGTTAATCTATAATGAATGATTTGATTTCTCATTGCAATTCCATTTTGTTCTGCACATGGAGATCCACAAGTTTCTTTTGAAATGACGAGTAAATCAATATACTCAAAGTGTTCTCAAAATA
Organism: Albula goreensis; assembly: GCA_022829145.1. Taxonomy (NCBI): domain Eukaryota; kingdom Metazoa; phylum Chordata; class Actinopteri; order Albuliformes; family Albulidae; genus Albula; species Albula goreensis. The sequence continues at coordinate 35,737,041 of CM040745.1, forward strand.
AGAGGAATCAAGGCATAATATTAAATAATCATTACACAGTACAGTATAGCCGAGTTTTGTATATTTTATGAGGAAGGTTGATTAAATAATAAAATTCAAGGTTATATCAGTTGACTGAACACTATCAGCTTGCCAAAGGATTGGGATCCATACTTTGATGCTTTCCCATGTGCCTCTGTACTTGAAATGGACTTTGGTGGGAGTTACTCATTCAGTAATTCATATTAATGAGCCACAGCCCTGATTGGCTGAAAGTACATGACTGCCCAGCCCAATCAGATCAGAGGTGAGGCAACTACATAAAATGGCAGATAAAAACCTGCAAAAAGTTAATGAAATTTCATAATCAAACCAAATTAATTCATCAACATACTAACTTATTCCATTTTAAAAAAAATGCTTGTGCATTACCAAAATATTTAATTTTATTGGCTAGAATATGACAATTCTGGTTCAATATTAAAATGAATTGCCATGACATGAACTTCGAGGCAACAATAAAACAGACCATTCAGAACAGGAAAACTAATTAAACTCATCAATGGAAGTGTCTCAGAATTACCATATGTGAAACGCAATGAATAGGCAACAGACTGCAGGCTGTCACGGTATTGTTACAGAACATGAGGCGACTAAGTGAATTCTGGGAGGACGGGGTTGATTTTGCTAATTTGTTCCCTTTCGCCCTTCCCTCACTCAACAGTCGGTTTCCAACATGAAAATGTAAGCAAACCAAAAAGATGCCCATTATCCTAAATGAAGAATGTCATTTTCCCGCCCCTCCAAGATTCTGTCAGCATTCCCGTCATGACATGGCAATATAATGACATGCAAATTCTATTCATTATTCCATACACAGAGGAAAAGGCATTCAACCCGCTTTTCAATGAAAGCATTCACAAGATGGCTTTAATGTCTCCCCTCTCAAAATGACCAAGTACCCATCCATCCATCCTGCTTACTGAGTAACTTTTTAAACCATTGCAATTTAATAACAGTTTTGCATGATCGTCAGTATCTACAAATAACTAACAGGAATTAAGTGGACAAACTGTACATTTATTCATTTTTATGAAAAGCTGTTTTGAGATTCTTAAAAGCACCCATTGACGCTTCTTTGTTGTCTTTATTTACTTTTTATCAGTGACTTTCACTGCCTGGAAGAGCACATTTACTCACTCCGATTTTCCGCTTCGCACAAATGATGTCATTCATATGGTCGAGGGGGACGGGGGGTGACCTGTCCACACGTGCGACGCTCACCTGCTTCATGTAGGCGTAGCACATGGTCTCGGCCACGCGCTTGCCCTCGTCGTAGCAGGCACGGGGTCCGATGGGGTTCACGTGGCCCCAGTATTCCTCGTTCTGGGGGTGCACTTCTGGGTCTGTGAGGGGTGGAAGAAACAAGAGTCAGGATGTGAAGTATACCTTTATTATCTATAACCCAGAGGTCATAGGGTTGTCCAGCTCAAACAACTACTGGTTTATGTTTACGTCAGAACAAGCAACCAATTTATAAATTTATCCTAAGCCATAGGAGGATGAGTTCTCCCCTCTCAAGTCTGGTTCCCCCAAGGTCTCTTCTTATCTGCTCCATATAGTGTTTCCGGTTGGTGGTTTCACTTAGGGTGTTTTTTCTGGCCATTAGAGCCTTATGCTTTATTTTTTTGGTCTAAAAGCGGGGTCTATCTTAAAATATACTGTGGTAACTGTTTGGGAAGTGGGCTATACAAATACAATTGATCTGGTCCAGACCCAAGAGAGAAGGTTAGTTAACTGTGAAACAGATTGATTCAATCAGCAGTGAGAAACAGTTGAGAAACAGGAGAAACAGGTGAGAAACCAGGACGGCGGGCTGAGGGTACATTACTGTCCGGATGCTGCTCCCGCAGGTGTTAACGAGGTTAACCGTAAGTTAACGAGGCGCAAAGCCTGGAGAAGCAGGGCTGCACGAGCGAGCCGGATCGCCCCTGGGGGTGTACGGGTGTGGAATTGTGGGAGCGAGCTGGCCGAGCTGCATGTTTCATCGTGTGACGGGGTGTCAATAACCGTGGCAGAAATAAACAGCTCGGAGGCTTTAATCAGTATCCCCTGGGATGGAGTGGATCTCTGAGCCTTTTTGCCGCCTTTCTGCCCCTCCTCACCCTCCCTCACCCCCCCCCCCCCCCCCGCCCCATGAGCTAAGCGCACACGCCAGCGCTGCTCTCCCAGGTTAGTTTCTTCGTTTTGTCAAAAAAAGGCCGTCATGAGAAGAGAAAAAAATACAAGTAGAATGCTTGAATGAGTAAATGTCGAAGGACATGCATTGAGAAAGTAATGTAAACAACAAAAAAAAAAACAAAGAAAATAATTCCGTTCACGGCACTGGCCGAGCCTAGCTCCGCATACTGTATTGTTCGATGCGCACAGTGAACTAAATTACTTCCTCCCAGACAAGGACTGATGCTGCAAAGAAATTATACATTTACATAAAACATTCCCCATATGAACATGGTGAATTATGTGCCTCTTGAGGCCGACTAAAAATATACTGTAGTTTATTACATTTGTGTAACCAAGTGGAGCAATGCACGCCTGACCAAAAAAACCCCATCCCAAACACACATCATTTCAAGTTATTCACGAAGAGCACGCAGTCGAACTCTGCGACTGTGAGTGGAGGAGATAAGGCTGAGCTTGAGGGTTCTCCATCATCAGTCAAGTCTCCTGTATGGGAACATTGCAGCTTCCCAGCTGACTATAATAATAGCCCATTCCCCACACAAATAACAGTGCAATGTCTGATAAGGTTTACGTAATCTCGTTCCCACAGCCAATGTCATTCCGTTATTCAAACTTGTCGTTAAATTCCCCAAACAAGGTGTCCAAGGTGGAAAATAGCATGACTAAAATAATAATAAAAAAAGAAAAATTATTTCAAGCTACTGAAAAAGATGGTAAGATGGTCCCTTTGCTAAATCATGACACAAGCTTTATAATTTGTCAACGGCAAAAGAAAATATACAGCAAAAAATATGAATGTACAAATATGGATCACAGACGCTAAAATGGCTGACATACTGTCAAGATACTGCAAAGCTAAAGCTGTCACTCGCAAGCATAAATAAAGCCAAAATAGACCATTAGAGACATGAATAAGAGCGTCACGCAGAGTTGCTGACCTACTTAGAAAAGCATAGCCGTCTGCAACATAACTGTGAGCCATGTGCCTTTTCATTCATATGTATTAACTTTTATTTATTTTATTACTCATTTCAATGTGTTTGTACACAACCGAATGTTGAAGGGTACATAGGCCCAGAGGAAATGGAACCAACACAGTTAAGAAAGGGAACAATGTTGATAGTTGACGTACTACTCCTCTATAAACATTGATGTATCAAAGTAGGGAAAACTTGAATTAAAAAAAAAAAAAGTTCATAAAAAAAAAAAAAAAAAAACTTCTGGATTGCTTTTATTCTGTTTGAAAGAAAATCCACAGAGGTATACAGCAGCTGAGTCATATTTCTGTGTTGGTTTGTTTAGTTTGCATACTGCAGTTTATTGAGGGTAATTAATCATTGTGTTGAGTAATAAATAAGGTTTTTTTTTCCCCACTGAAAATTGGTCAAACTATAATCCCAAAACCAAGGTATGAATGAACGAGGGAGAGAGAGAGAGAGAGAGAGAGAGAGTGTGTCTATGTGTCTCTGTCTATCATATATCTATTCACAAATGTGAATGCAATCATAGTCTTGAAATACATTTTTTGTGAGCGTTCGGTTAGTAATAACTCAATATGGGATGAATATGTTTGTGTTTCTGGAGGGGAAGGGGAATAAAGAGTGATGCTCATATGTATTGTCTTTGTTATCTGTATCATAATGCTTTAGCAACACAAGATTCTCTTGTCATGCCAATAAAGAACATTTTGAACTTGTATTTGATTTTGAGAGAGAGGGGGGAGAGGGAGAGGGAAGGAGGGAGGGAAGGGTTGTGATCTGGAGTGATCCACTGGTGCACTTGGTGAGTGTCCCTCAAACTCAGGCCTGGGGACCCAATGTACTGGTTTTCATACTGGTTTTCATTCCAACCATACTTGTGTAACGGGGCAAGATCTCCAGCAGGTTAGGAGTAACTACAGCTGTTGTTAGTCACACCACACAATTCTATGTTTGCCTCAAGCTAAAGACCATGGTCTCTAGCCAAGGGTGATGGCTCCTCACCACAACCACATCTAATGGGTACCCAACCTGGCTCAAGCTAGGCAGCCAATTTGGCCATGACATTAACCCTCACCTTGTTACATAAATAGTCGTTAGAGTAAAGTACAGTAAGATGAAGTCCAAAGTTATTGCTTACAGTTACAGCATTGCGATGTTCATTCAGACCTAGAGCTGTTGTGGTTCACACATAGGCATGCGCATGCACACACGCTCACATGCACAGACACACACACACACACACACACATGCCCCGTAATGAGATTCTAAGGGTGTGCATGGCATGCACCGAAATCTGATATCGATTCCAAGCAGCAAGGGTTTTGATGGTGGAGATGGATAAAGGTGCCCCAGGGAAATCTGGGATATGAAGTCTCTCTCTTACCTCCGTATACCTCAGATGTGGATGCAAGCAGGAGACGGGCACCGACACGCTTGGCCAACCCTAGGAGGGATGGAGAAGACATGAAAAAAGTTAACAACCTTGAGGAGACGATGATGAAAACCAATCAACTCCAAAACGGAGCTCGGCAGGACGGACATGAGCATTCAAATTCCTGGACGTGAATCCCAGTCAGGAAATATCGATCCTTTGGTCATACCTGTGGACAAGCAGCCAGGTATACCCTTTCCTGTGATCGAGGGTATTACACAGATTTGGGAACGATGACTCAAACTCACTGACAACAGCAACACAGGGAACTAAATGTCCATCGTACATGTACATTTCCAATTCAACACCAACGCCGCTTGGAATCAGTTAAACTGCCCGACCACCTCCCAGTCATCCCCGGCTTGCCTTCCTCAAGCCGAAAAATTGAAAAAACGACACCACGTTCGGAAAAGACGACATCCAGGTATTGTCTAATAAAGAAATGTTTGATGCCACTTATTCACCCCTCGCTTTTAAATGCAGCGCATTCAAAGTAAATTACAGCACTTTGCCTCTGTAATGGGACTAAATGACACCCCACGCGGCCGTGAGAATGGGAAGCCGTCTGGATTGAACAGAGTCATTACCTGTCCCTTTTTCCTGTTGCTCTGAGTGATTACTGTGTCCACTGACTAAAAAAATTACACTTTATTGCGGGGGGGGGTGAAGGCCATAATGCCAGATGCTACTTTGGAAGAAAAACATGAAATGACAGGGCGTGTTTTACCGAGTCTTGTGTCAGCGGAGATGGATGAAAAAATGCGACGCATGTCAAACAGATGCAAATTGTTGCTGGCGACAGTTGCGGCGGTGGGGGATGAGAATGGGTATTTTTTTTAGCTCGAAAAGGTGTGAAATTGACAGGGGGGACCTGGGAGGGGACGAGGATGACAACCGAAGGAAAGGAAGCCCTCTTCTCTCGCCCCGCGTCTGTGTCCGTCTCGCGGAGACGGCGGCAGACGCGCTCTGTGGACACGCTTGGCGTCTCGGCCGCGGGCTTGCGTCGTGCACGGACGTGCCTCTGGCCGCCGCTGTCCCCCGCGCCCCTCCCCGCTCCCCATGCTGTCTGGCGCTCAGACACCTGCCGGGGTGGAGAATGCAGTCAAGCTCGCCTCGTCCCCATGTTTCTGTTCCCAGCTCAAAGACACAGCATTCCCTGAATATGATGGGCTTATCCTTTTATTCCTCTTCACTACAGAACTGCACGGAGGTCAACAAGGGGGAACAAAGCAGTGATTGATGAGGCTGAGTCACAGGCATCCTATTCAAACAGCAGAGTTTCTGGAACAACAAATGAATTTTGGGCCTGGGTATAGCTGCATGACTTTGGGCCTGCATCACAAGTCAAAATAAAATCAAATCTTCAATTTTTACCATTCTTTCCACTGACTTTCCTTTATAGTTCCCTCCAAGAGACGCCCCCCCCACCATAGTTGCACTGATCTCCCCATTCCTGTCATGCCATGTCCATTCTGCTTTATAAAACAATGTTTAAAATCAATACATAAATAAATGAAGTCACCCCTGTTACCCTGTCATCACGGCCTTGTTTGTTGATGAGATTACGTGACAGAATGTGCGCGATGAAGAAATTATCAAAAAAATCATTCTCGCCGTGCACATTCTTCACACCTGTGCGTGGTAATGCAGGTATTCCGCTAATTCCGGGACCCGTAATGCCACGATTGCTGTGAGCACGACTCACAGCCCGTCAGCCTGCGCGTCCTTGCCTGAGAATTGATCGGCGCGTGGCTGCTAGCTTCAATCCCCCGCTACGAACATTTAACATCAACATACGGATTGGCAAAACATTGACGGGCCTTCTTTCCTTTTTGTGGTTTGAGCAGCGCATCGTTCAAAATGACATGACTGACATTTGCATATCAGTCTGTAGGAACCTCTCAGTGTGTACGACCGCACCTCGCAGTTGATGAGAAAGAAGGCCGATACCAGCTGCTTACAATGTGCGAAATTATCTGTAATTACAGGAGCCGGCTCTGATGTGATCAAGCGGTTGTGATGGGGGAAGCGCTCTGTTGATACCTAGCTATAATCAGTGGACATTTATGTCATTATCTAGCTGTAATCAAGAGGGGATAGGCTCTATTGACAAGAAGCAGAGCTGTAAAAGTCCACATGTGCTATTTTTGTGAAACGCTGCAGTTCCCTGCTGCAGGAAAATAACATGCTCTTGTGCTCTGAAATCAACATATTTCTTCTTTGATATAAATAAGCAAATAAATTAATTCATACAAAAATACATGAAATATTACAATCAATACAATCTCTATATGCATTAATGGGAGCAACTACTGATTGCTACATGGAAAAGCTACAAACAAACAACGGAAACAAAAACTCAGGAACAGAAAGAGGGAAAAAGGCCAGAGACAGTGACAGAAACAATGAGAAACTACATAAAATTCGGAACAGCAGAGCACTAACCCAATATTGCTTTCGGTTTCAAAAAATGACTTGAGAAATTATTTTGACCTTTGAGAGGCACCAGGGCGGCCAAGTTCGGGCAGCAGAAGTTGCGCTGGCAGTGATGCTGAGAGAGGTCCTTCCAGCAGGAGGACAGTGTCATTTATCCTGCAGAGCTGAGAACTTTGTCTCACAATAACCTCGTTACAATTAAGATGGCTATATTTGTCATAATTAGCGATGACCATTGTTGTGGAAATGATGATTATAGTTCACTATTAATCTGTTTTCATTGGTCGATTTTTATTTATGTGTCATTTAAGGTGTTCAGAGATACACGTCTCCATTTGCTTCGTGTTTCATCATTATTAGTAGAAGACGTATCAGTAGTGGACGTACCCCGCAGTAGTTGCTGAGGGGTGCAGAGGTGATGTGGAAGGGGAAAGGGGGAAGGTGGCACGCTGTGGACTCACCCAGCATGTTCAGAGTACCAATGGTGTTGGTCTTCAGGGTCTTGATGGGGTTGTACATGTAATTTGGTGGGGAGGCAGGGGAGGCCAAGTGATAAATCTGGTCCACTGTGAAAGACAAAAATACAATATTATTAGAAAAGCAAGCCCTTCCAACAACAAATAGTGTGCATTTGTTTACATTTTTAAAGTATTTAAACATTTACTCATGACTGAAAGCTGGGGACTACTTGACGTTTAGCACGTTAGCAGTTCTTAAACATTACATTTTTACATTTTGAATAACTGTCAACATGGCTAGGCGCAAAGACACACATACACACAAAAAGAGAGAGAAAATATTCACCCATTTAAAAAGCCACAATGCCTCACAGGATGTTTTTCAGAAACACAAAGAAAAAGCCTGAATTCTTCGATTTCGACATGACTTTTTTTTGCCATCATTGTTGGTTCAGCGTGAAATCTTTCCTTTATAATGATCACATCACAAAGAATAACACAAGAAAGACAAGTTCAAACCCATCAAATACTTATGATTGTATGCAGAGGGGCTGTATCTCGGAGAGCAGCCCTGTACTGTAAAACCTCAAAGCATGGGAACGTTGTACGGCTTCTTCGATACCATGCCTCGCAGCAAAACTGCCACTATAAAATACATATAATGAACAAGAGCTGAGAAAGCAAAAGAAATGCAAAAAAAAGAGCCGTTCTTATCAAAGTTCAATAGGAATGAAATATAAGGCCTCGGATAGTGTTGGGCTAATGAGACAAGCTTGCCGCGGTGGTAGCATCGAAGTTGCTGTCGGGATTGACCCAGTGCTGTGGGTATTGCCTTTTCTGTCAAAAACGCTTCTGATGACTGTGATAATCACGGCTGGGACCCCGCCCCTCGCCGATCATCGCCATGGTGCTACACTCCATGTTGTTCCAGCATATCAAAAGAACCTGGCGGAGGGACTGCACCTCGTTAAACAGATCTGTTTGGAGAGTGAAGCGCCCGGACTCAATAACTCAACATCGATACCGACTGCATTTGTCAGGGCGTGAGAGTTAAGAAGTGTGGACTTGAATGTTAATTTAGAAAAGTCATGTACATGAAGTCTTTTCAAACAACAGGTGAACAGAATGTTGGTCATACACAGAACGAAATTAAAAGACCACAATGACGTAAGCATCAGTAGGACATTTATGTAAGACAGGTATGAGGTTTACCTGTCAATACCTTTACTGTACATCTTTTTACTCATCTATAAGGGCATTTCATCAATTAAATGACTCTAATCATCTATCTATCCATCCATCCGTCATCAATCTGTCGTCTATCCACCTGAATTTCCATCTGTCTCGAAATCTATTTTTTCCCCTTTCCTCTGTGCAAACTGCAAATTCCAAGATTCCATCGCATCTGTGATGCATTCAGCTGATGAATAAAAGGCATGTATAGTAAAAAAAAAAATGAATAAATGAAATAAAAATAATGAATGGCTGGCGAGGGAGCGCAGACTGCATGTGATCCCGGCCCGATAGCGGGTGAGAGACGAAAAAGAGCTTGTCAGCTGCCGACGCGTAGCATGCCGGTGGAAACGTCGTTATCTGGTGATGAGAAATGGAGGCAAAGTGAGTAAAACACAGCACCTGGGATGGGGGGTTGGGTGGGGGAACTGCAACCGCGGTTACTTGCGGAGCGCAGAATCCAGGGGATGGGGTAGGAGTACGAGGGAAAGCACAGAACGAGTAAACATGAGGGAAGCGGTGCGGGGCGTTTGTGTGAGAGAGCGGAAAAAATCAATCTTGTTAAAGTGAATTCCTTTCCCTGTCTGTGTGCCCCCCCCCCTCACTATCTGTCTTTATTGAACATCTTGTACAGTGTGGCCCAGTTTGGTTTGCCCTATAACAAAAATAACAGAAGCAATAACAAGAACTACAACAACACCAACATCAGCAGCACAAATAAACGTTACCGATGCTGATCTGTCATTATTACTTGTGCTGTAGTACAAATGTCTCAAGTTTCAACAAAATTGAAAAAATTGTTGGCTAACTTCCTGTTGCCACCATGTAAAGTATATCAAGTTTTGTTGAACCATCAACAAATCAGTCACATACATGTACATGAACCATCAACCATCAGTCACGATCAAGGAACTTCAAAGATAAACTGTGTCCAACCCGGTGAAGACAGGATCAACTTTTTGGAGGAGATGCAAAGAATGGAATGGGCAGACAATGTATTATGATACAAATACATTTACACAAATGTAATTACCTTTGACTCTGCTTGAGGCAATGATCCCAGGAAGAAATTCTGGGAAATTTTGACTCTTGAGGCCAAATGGTGCTGAAGTGAGAGGTCAAAATGTGAAGCTTGAAAATGCTAACTTTCGGTGTGCAAAGCTTCATAAAAACTGGCCAGTTGGTTACATGGCCCATCATAGATGGCAGCAAAATAACAGTAAGGAAAACTAGAAGTAACAATAAGTGCTACACATCTGAGATACTTGCCCCCTAATAATAATCGTAAAGAAAACCAACATTCACAAGAGTGCCTATGCACCTTTCACTGGATGCTAACGTGAAGATGACAAAGAATTACTGGTAAACACATGCCGGCACATGGAATCTGAGCACATTCAATGAGAAACAGACGTTAACTTAAAAGCTTTAAATCAAATTTAACAGTAATATCATCCACATCTAAAATAAATTTGAGGGGGCTCAGTAACTGAGTTAGCGCACACTGCAGCTTTGTTCGGTTTGAAGACTCTCGTAAGACTCGGGATGGGCAGGGGGGGGGGGGGGGGGTGGGTTTTGGGGTTGTTGCACGGGTGGGAGATCTGGTTAATCAGAGGGAGAAAGTAAAAGTTATTGGAGGATCAGTATTTAGATTAGAGGCTCTTTCTCAGGAGACAGCGAGTTTGGAGATAATAGTGATAATAGTGGATGAAGAATACGTAGAAGTTCTGTGGTTGACTGCAACGGAGCAGAAAAGCATGTTCTTAAAACACTCCAGATGTACACGCCAGCTCTCAACTTCTCTTCGTCCACCCTAAAACGTCCATGTGTAATGAGAAAACAACGAAAATTTTCAAAAAACAAGACAAAAAGGAATGAAAAAAATAACTAGAACCTTACCCAGCAATAGCAAACCTCTGGGCTGTAAAATTTGCTAAAATTTCCTCTTTAACTTTCATCAAAGCACTCTGACAGTTTTTGACAGCAATTATATCACTGTATAAAATGAGGAGACACAAAACTGAATGCAAAAATGCAGCTACAACTTGTCCTCTACCAAGATGAGTTGGCAAGTTATCTAATTTTGTGATTCAATCTGAAATATGCTCTATGAATACAAAACATCGGAGTTGCTCACACAGTAAAGCCTTGTAATCGCTCATTGTCATTGGCTGTCACTGGGTGACCCTGTGTCTAACAAATATATGAATATTACATGCATCATACGCATGTCCTTACCTGGAATAAATGAATCACAACCCAGCAGAGAGACACAATTTCAATATATAGGGAGAAATAAATGAGGTAGCTTGTCTTAAAAGACTGAGCCTTGACCGTTAACCATGGTAACAATCAACACAGCTATCTACACTCTACCCAGCCAATTTAACAGCAAATTAAAATGTATGAATATTTGTTTTTCTCACATGAATGAAATGTTCATGGATTTGCTGGATGAACTGAAAGGATTTGGCTGTAAATAAACCAGGCTAGGTAATTTCAGGTGAGGAAGACCCAACACATACGTATTACTTCTGGTGCAGAGAGGCAGGCATCTGAAATAGTGGCGAGGTAATGATACGTCATACGTGGGTGGAGAATGGGTGGAGTTTTCATGTGCAGTTGATGATTCTCAAACAATCTACACTGGCTTACTAATGGTAAGACATGCAGTTGGGTTCACAAGAAAAATGACAAGCAAACTACTTTTTGTATGACAGTAAATTTCTGTTTCTAAACAAAAAACGAGGTTTCACAGCCGGTGTCCTAGATCAGACCCTGTCTTCGTTAATTTATGCTCCATAAGTTGATTCTTTGTACACTCTTGTCACACTTTAACATGTTTCAGTGCTACTCAGATGAGTTACAGAGCGATTGTCTCACCCACCTTCTATGTACAGCGGCTCCACCACATCGTGGTTGATGAGCTCGAAGTTCTCGTGGCCGATCCAGTGCTCCACGTTCCGCTTGCGGCCCGTGAAGAAGTTGTCCACCACCGTGACCTCGTGCCCATCCATCATCAGCTTGTCCGTCAGGTGGGAGCCTACGAACCCCGCCCCTCCGGTGATCTGAGGGTGGGAATGAGGACAATGGAAGCAGAGCGCAGCCAATGAGACTTAGCAGTCAGCCCCGCGTGAGCTCCACCCGGCAACCAATAGCATGACCACTATGCACAACTATGGACATCATAGGGGCGACCTCGTGAATTCTCCCAGGCTGTATTTAATATGAATGTCTCAGAGACTGCATATTACACAAAAGGTATATTTCATTAAAACTGCAGTATTTCATAAAGATGAAAAGGGCACTACACAGACATAGCATACACAATGATCTTGTTATACACCCTCATTAAAGCAAAAAAGGACGATGATTTTAAATTAACAATGAGACATGGAACCTACACACAGCTCCTCTAATGTACAACAGACACTTGGTACCAAAGCTGGGTCAAATATTCACAGAAATGGTCTCATTTGTTTTTCTGACGGGTCCATATTCACAGCACAAGATCACTTAAAGATGCATGGACCGCAGAACTTCTACAGCTTGTTTCTCTCAAAAGTCGAAAAATCCAAATTTGTTCTTAAATTAGGAGTGACGTGGTTCCAATTTATTTAAAATCAAGAAAACATGCTCTGGCACTGCCGTACTCTGGGTTGACCTTGCGAAATCCATATTTAAACATGACTCAAAAAAACAAAGTGAAAAATACATTTCTGAGTCAATACAATAAAGTGGTGGAGATCTGGACATGGATGTGTTTTTTCAAAGGGAAGGTTTTCGGTCAATATTTAGAAAACTCATATACATATGATTCTGTATGATTCAGGATTCATGTTTCATGATCATGTTCCATTTACAGAGAAGGTATTCAGTCTCATAAACAATTGTGTCATTTTCCTGCCTTAGATCTTGAAATTAGGAGGCCTTCAAATAAGAATAAATATTTTTCTTCTATGCACCCAAGTGCAATCCTTAAATTGTTAAGACTGAATAGATTGTTTTCCCTTAAAAAATGGAGGTCTTTTAGTATTTTTTGAGTATTCACCCATTGCCATGGCAAACCTGTATTGGTTCAGGTACTAAAACAGTTGACACAACTCAAATGAAACACACCCATCTTAATAATATCCTGCAGGCTGTAAATTTCAGCTTAATATTCCATGAAGACTGAGCCTCCAAAATAAATTTCCACTACATCGGTGTCCCACTGCTAAAGCCCAGGTTGAAAACCTTGGAATTCAGTTTAAAGTAAAACTGATCATCCCCTGTAAGATCATGACATCGTAATAGATCGTGCCTGTCGATGGTACTGGCCGGTTAGGTTGACGTTGTCCTTTGTTTGTCCTTTCACCACAGCCAGTCGCTTCTTTTGAAGCAGAACTAGCACCAGTCTCGACCGCAACCATTTGCACCAGCAGCCAATCGCTTGGGTTTAAGTACCACAACTATTTTGTTAGCTAGAATTTCACGGGAAGTACAACCTCTCAGGGCGGTCACACACCCTGTGCTATCAAACTGATTTATGAGCATGCCAGCTCTAGCTGGCAGTGCCATGGCACACAGATACTCAGTGTTACTCACAGAGAGAGTATTTCAGCTGTAATGAAAGACCCTACTTAATTGTTTGGGGGCCTGTGGACCACCTGTGCCAGCCTTGGAAATAGCAAAACCCTCCAATGCAATGATCACAGCTCAGCTGGTGGTCTGTAAAGTGATAAGAAGGGGTGGCTGGCAGCACATGAATGGCTTCATTTATCAAAGCCTTTATCATGTGTTATACTTTCTGCAAGTGTCATGATTTCAGTAACATGATTTGTGATTGGAGCAAACAAACTACCTCAACCATTCACATTCTCTATTACTATTTTTGCACCAGCAAATAAGTTTTACACATACTAAATGCAGATCCTAAGTGAATAGGAGGATCTGTGCTCTGGATTTTTCAGACATGACAAATAACATGACATTACAAGTAGATCAGTAGATGCTTTTATACTTGGAAAGCAAAGGGCATAAACCAGGGACAACAGTGCCAAAAGTCCTGGAGGAAACTTTTGTCCCAACAGCCACAAGTGACAACACAGGAACCTGATTATAACGATCAGATATTCCAAAATTGGGAAGATGGAAAAAAAAAAAAAACACTCCTTTAAACCAATAGGGTAGGCCCCAAACCAATCTGACTGCAGGGGATTTGTGTATTTGTTTTGACTTTGTTTTGTATTTTTATGTAATGACTGGGTGGCCTCCATACTAGTCAAGACATCACATTACCCTGTGGAGCAAATTTATCAGAGCCTTTAGAACATGTTAAATCTTTTGTATTTGGAATTTCAGAGTATCTTCAGTAAACAAACTACCTTGAAACCAGCAGGCTAGGGCCAAAAACAATCCCTCCGTAGGGGGGAAATGGGAGTACTTAGTAGGCTTTCCCTTCTCTCACTGAAACAGGGAAGGGACCTGATTACTGTGCTGGGCTGATGGGGAAAATTGATACAGACGAGATCACACATGCAGAAGTAATGTCGTCGGTGCTTTTATTCTAGGACCACAGGAGCGCTCCGCTCTCACGGCTTCCTCCTGCGATAGCATAATCACCTCCGCCGAAACGCATCACGACGAAGCCACCGCCGCCGCCGCCGCCTTCCACGTCCATTTCCATGCTAATTCAATGTTCCATACCATAGCTAACGGGCATGTAATGAGCTTCTGGCGGTGTGGGAATTTCTGTGCTTTCCATCGCTAAGATAGCATTTTGTCCATTTAAAATAAATGGATACAAATTTATACAGAAAAGACGAAACATGATAGCGAAATCAGATGGACTGTAAGAAGTCTAATGGTTGCGTAAGCGGAGCACTGGGAGGCATACAGTACCGTTTATAATGTGAATTTGAAGTCATTTTCTGTGGGACTCTGCTTTTAAAAAACCCATCTTTAAAGCAGCACCACCATGCAAGTTCCGGACCTGATTATGAGGGTGAGGTTGACTACGAGACCCTGCTGAACACTTACCAAAATCCTCTTCCTGTCTTTCTCCGAAAGGAATTTCACAGGGGGGTACTTCTGGGAAAAACTGGAGGAGAGAACAAGCAGCTCAATCACACATTAAAAACAAGGATACATTTTACATAATGTTATTATATAAAAATTGCATGAACTGCAAACATCAAAGAAAAAATTAAGAATCTTCAATTCTGGGAAACATGTTGGAGGTATGCAAAGATACATATGTTTTTTTTTTAGTTTTTGTGATTAGTTCATTGGTCCATATGTCAATTTCTGGCCTTGCTTTTCAAGCTGTTTTATAACTCTTGTATGGTCTTTTCTTTCGTTTTGCCCCAGAGCGTGCAAGTTAAATATGTGTGTAGCTTACGCTGGGGCCCGACAACGGAATCAGACTTCTCCCAGTGGAGTTCTGGGAAGAATAACCAGATTAAATGCGGGGACCGGCGGCACGAAAGCGCCACCTCACAGCGAGGGGCCCTAAGACTCCTCACATCCCACGCACGGGAGGAGGAGGAGGGGGCTTTTCAGCCACCGCTTATCCTGCCCGTCCTCCACCATGTTGCCTGACATGGGAACATTCCTTCCCAGGCTACCCAGAGTCCTCCACACCATGAGTGGGTGTGTCCATTTGACAAGTATCCAAGTTAAACACGACAGAAGAATTACAGTATAATGCTATACATAAAAGACAGGCCTACATGGAACAAACCTGTAACTATAACTGTATTCTAATTTACTTATTGACTGACCTCTCAAGATCAATTTGTAAGTATTTGTAAATATTAAAAATGTTCACTGTGCTGTAGAAAAAAAAAACTCTGGACTTGTAACCTGTACTTTTTCAAAAAAAGATGTAAAAATAGAGTTCTTTGAATGATAAAACATAAAGGAAAACACATATATTTATTCAGTAATTATATGGATTTTGGACTCGATACCATAGAGGTGCCCTTATGGATATGCAAAACACGCTGTAACAAGAACCACATGAACCAACTAGAATTCTAATACAACAAAGCAAAATACTACACACCACGCTGCCTACACATCAAATGCCAAGCCAAAATTAAATGTCGAAGGCCAAAAAAGCCAAACAAATCCTGCTTATCTAAAAGCTTATTCTTGAATTGAGATTACAGTAAATCTCCCAGCATTCAGCAGGGATCCAGATTTTAAACTTATGAAGAAACCACCAGTAATTTTCACTTTGTTTTAATCAGCAGAGTCTACTTAATAAAGAGATCGGAAGAGAATGCAGTTTGTAACAAAAAAAATATTTCCCATATTGAGAAAGTTGAAAATTGAAAGTTATTTGAAAAGACAAGCATTTATTTTATACAAATGCAATAGTTATCTTGTATGCTGACATAGTTTATGATTCAATGTTTTTACACTCTTTTTGTCTGGACAGTTGCTGAAGACCCAGCTGGTTTCCTGCAGGAGTAAACCACTTGCTTGGTGTATGATTTCTCACGTCTTTTGGTGTCTCTAGGTGCTGACGCTGAGAGAATTCACAGATTGGTCCTTTTCCCAGGGTTCATTTCTGGCAAAAGGCCAGCTGGTTTATAAAGGCAAGGCCTGATTTTTTTATACACCCAAGCGTTGGGTTCTGCTGTGGTTAGAAACGGAGAGCCCACAGAAGAACAGAGCTAGAGCAAGAAACACTGAACTGAAGGTAAAACACTGAACCATCTTGGCATGGTACCATGAGCTTTCAAACAGTGTTGACTACCTCAGGGTCGCCCCCTTCATTATGCCAGCACCTCGCCTCCCTCCACGGACATCGCTTTCTCTCTACTTCTCCCTTTCATCCTACCACCTCTACCGTCCACCAACGTTTTTGTTCCGTTTGCCCTCCCCTGTTCTCTGGGCTCCAGCCTGGAGCTGTAACTTAAACTCCACAAGCTCAAGACTTCCAGCTCAGCTCTCCTGCCTGTTCTTTCCTCCTTCCAGTTTATGCCAGGACACAGACCCCATGCCCACCCCCGGCCAGTCAGTACCGATTAAAATGTATCAGTATTAAATTTACTCTGTACTCCTTTTCGTCAGGGAGTTTTTCTCCTTTCCACTGTTGCCCTAGGCTTGCTCTGAGGAGGTCCCAGGCCTGGGATCTATGTAAAGCTGCTTCATGGTTATTTTGTGTTGAAAAAAAAGCACCATATAAATTACATTGAACTGAACTGAATTGTGTGCTGAAATCCTCCTTTAAGCATCTTCTCTTGTAAGGGGGCATTACTTGTATCAAATTCCCAATCTCGATAAAACGTTGTTCATCCCTCCCCCGCACCCCTCATTGTTCATAGAAGAAAGTGTAGAGGTGAGACTTTCATTTTCTTTGGAAAGGGAGAAGTGAGAATAATGTCCTTGTCAGACAAGGAAAGTAACAAGGGTACTGTATACAGCGGTCATGTCCACATACTATAAATTCCCTTCTAAATCCAAAACGCATAGCCCTCTGCAATCCTATATAATCAAGAGAAGGAAGACATGACCCTAACCTTTCTTATTTTAGTAAAATATATCAGATGATAGAGCCACAAACTCCAGAGTCAAGCTACCCCCAGTTCACACAGAACAACCCGAGCCTACGCCGCCTGTCAAACAGATAGTCTTTCCCCTGTGAAAATCCACTCAAAAACATAAACAAGCCAGAACAGAATATCAAAGGGGCCGGAGAGATTTCTGTTTATACAGATTGTCGGAGATGTTTTCGCTCTAATTTTACAACGTCGTTTGGAATTTCGAGGCATCTTTTGCTGGAGACCGAAACGGCTCCTCGGTGCCTCTTCAAATAAAACAAGACAGCCCTCTTTATATGTGTAAGAGCTTCTGTCTCTGTTTATGTGGGACAGCTCCTTCCTGCCTGAACATTTCTTCCAACAGAAGTGGGATTTTTTTTTAAGGTATTTTTTTTTTTTTTTAACTCTGTCAATGTGTGAATAGGTCTTTTATAAAAATGCTTGGCTATTGGTATCAAGCCATGTGTCCAGTAAACACGTTCAGAGGTAATCTTACAGAGCACTGACGGAAACTGAATTTTTCTCAAAAAAAAAAAAAAAAAAAAAGCAGGGAGTGCTACATGTGAAGCATGTTCCATTTGCCAGATAATCAACACCTAATCAAAATGCCAAAACATGCAGACGAAAAGTGGACTGGCTTATATCAGTAATTCCACAAATACCTGAGTTCCAAATCTCGTATCTTCTCTCGGAGAGGAGCAACCGCCTGCAAGACAGAAGAACAGGGTCCAGATTCAGGAAACCTTCTTAGGAAAAAGACCAGCTGAAGTTGTACTTTCCATCTAACTTTTACCATAAAAAAACAAATTGCTATTCATCAAAAAACTCAGTACACAGTGTTGTGATTTTCTTTGCAAATTTTATATTATTTGTAACTATAATATAACCACATTCACATCTAAAATAACCCCATGTGATTCACTGTATTCAGCATCCACCACCATGTCTTAAATTAAAAATGAGAAACTATCAACACTAAATAAAGATAATTTAGAGTAATAGCATTGGAGAACCTTCCTATGAACTTATTTTCCTTCCTATTAAGAACGCTTTCATGAACCCAGCCCAGATACCCTGTTGCAGAGGGATAATTTTACTCCTTTCGCCCTTCACACAGATCTGTGAAGGACACTGTCACTAGCTGAGAGCAACACACAGTTAGCTTCTCAAATTATCACTGGGATAGCTCACTGAAAATACAGCATCGTGGGCCAGAAGAAAAGAACGCCGAAAACAAAGGAAGCAGAAAGTACAGAAACAAAGACACGACACACTTATCGAGAGGGAGTGAGCGAGAGAGAGCTATACATGTGTGTGTGTGTGTTCTTTCTGGGATCTTGTATGTTACTTTGGCAATATGACTGTTGTTGTCCTGCCAATAAAGCTAATTGAAATTGAAAAACTGAAAATTGAAATTGAAGCTGAGAGAGAGAGAGAGAGAGAGAGAGAGAGAGGAACACAGACAAAGACAGATAGTAGACAAATTTGCTTTTATCTTGGTTTGGACCTATCCCTGCTGCAGTAATGGACTGGATCTGGCAACCAGAGAGGGACATTAAAACCCCTAACATGCATAATCAAACTGAATGAAGACTGCTTATACACACTCTGCACTTCACCATCTTCAAACAGCTCTTCAGCGTCTCAGTACATAGTCTACCGCAAACACCTTTGCCAGGCAACATTTCAGAAAGGGAGTCTGTGCAACGATGCGTTCTTGCTGAAAACAGATCCATCGGCTTGTCTGAATACATGCCGTTTCTATTGATTCTACTGAAAAATCGCTTATATTCAGTGTAGGACTATTTTTACACGAAAAAAGGCTGTAATTGTCGCTAATATGCAAGTGGTAATATGCAGGTGGCTACACATACAGATATAATTCGAGCCAGTTGACTGGTACGGTGAAATTCTTTCCAGCACCATTTTTGTCAACAGATAAGTGAAATCACATTTCCTCTAAAGGTAACTGGCAAATTAGCCTTCAAATGCCAAATAAACTCTTTGAACCATAAGGTCGTAAATATTTCAGAGACGACTTCTGATGAGTTTGTGCCACTGATAAGCAGACTGTTTAATGAGGTAATTAAGAGATATCCATCTCTGCAACAGTCCTGACTTCCTGCGTGTCTGCCGTAAGGTGCGTTTCAAGGTGTGCTGTCTGATGACACTTGCACTGTGGAAATGCAGTTTCTTGTTTTTACACATTTTTAATATTGCTGTGCTACGGTATCAATCCTCTGCCAAGTCATCCACACCTATAGAGGGAGCCCTGGAAGTAAGGGGTGTCAACTGTGTCTATGCATTCTTGTGCAAGGGGGTGACTTCTCTCCTCTACGGGACACATAGTGCATTATAGAAGTGCTAGAACTACATGACCCATAGTGCACCTCAAGAGAGCTAGCACTCCCTGAATGATCCGTGTATCTCTAACAGACAACAACTGGTAAAGTTCAAGTACCCTACGAGTAGCTGGGATTCACTGGTGCATCTCAGAAGGGGCCCTAACAGGCTTTAAGGGCTATACATCCAGACCATCTGGTTGCAGATTCAATCAGCTCTTCAAAACATGGCTTTGCTTCATTTTTTCATTAGGAACTTGATATCAAGTGTTTTTTTTTTTTTAAATTTGTAAAATCATTCCTATGTATAAGAAAAAAATGACTGATTTACATGGTGCTTTGTGCTGACTGCCATATTTACTATATCCCATATTTATCACACTCTGCTCAACCAGAGGAAAGTGTGTTATATACCATATTTGCGTTGAATGTATGGATAATGTGCATCTTATTATTCTTCATAACCTTGACGAGTGTATTGTCACATATTTGTGCAAGACCAGATGTTACCTTGAGGATAAATAACTCTTCAATGTATTTTATAATTTTCCATGTTTCTATGGACAAAAAGAGGCAAGTCACAACAGTTCCAGCAGTTGGTTGATGTGAAAACTCCTAATACTCAATCTCTCCCTTTTTTCGGACACTGTTGAGATCTCATTACTTTGGGACACACCGTGTTAAAATGGATGCTCTTTATACTGTGTTTCAGTAACAAGAAGCTAGAGATTTTTCCCACTCAGTAACACAAAAGTGGGTAAGATTATCATGCTATCATGTGCACCACTACAATCTTATCAGGGTCATCAGATTTTCCGTTTGTGCGACTGCTTTCTCCCAGGTCTGTGGGAAGGGCTATGGGAAGGCTCTATGAGGAGTAGATATATTTCAGTGAGAACCAACAGGGCTGAATTTATAATGCGTCCAGGATGTGCTGGGCGATGTAGCCAGGAAATCGAAAGGAAAGAGCAGGGGAGAAAGACGGCTGAAAAATTTGTTTTTAACCTACCTCATTTATCTTATGTTCAATCTTCAACTCTCCTTGCTCCTGTATGGACCTGAAGGGAATATGCATACTTTAGAAGACAGACGGCTATTATAACACAGGATAGTTTGCGTACACACAAACACAGCTGATCTGGACCTGTTCTTTGCCATTGCTGGTGGGAGCTGAAGAATCGTGATCATTTGAGCACAGAGTCAACACAAAGCTTGGGTGATGTTTGAAGAACGACTGGAGTATCTTGACTGTTGATCTGTTCTTTGAGCCCCAAATCATGCCACTGACTAATCGCTGCACTGTGCTCCAACTTGCACAGGACCCAAGTCTAAATACTCAGAGAGAATACCACATAATGTCTTAAGCAGTCGCTCTGCAACCACTAGATTACAAATGCATGTTCCACCAGCACTTTCACAACTCCATTGCGGTCTAGCATGCCAGTCTTTTCCACATTCAAATTTGCAAGCTGACACTATAAGCCGACAAAAACTGTGGTATGCAAAACTGTGAAAAATTATTTACAACTGTTATAACTCAGAGAACAGAGAAGTAAGACCAAGCATGAAAATATTTTCAGTGTTTTGCCAAATTTTGCCATTTATTACTTTCAGTAAATATGAAAGCGCTGTTAGGTTGGGACTCGTAGTAGCCGGTAGGGAGATCGGACTGGTGAAAACACAAGCACATCTTTTCAACTCAACGGCTGATCACTGTAGAGCAGAATGTTAAAGTTCAAAGCTGCGATGCTAAAGCATACATTAAACATGATAATTGCGGCTTTCAAATGACGGGTTTGGAATTGAACCAGCTGTTAAACAAAAAGAGGCCAGCAGTAATCCAGCAGGCAACTATGATGTGGGAATAGGTAACTGCTCCATTCACTTAAATTCTGGAGCTTACAAAGTTTCCATTCCAAACAACATTCTTCATCAGGTGGGACTGCTGACAGGTTGACATTGGTCATTTTGTGTTGCTGTTTCAGCTGTCCAGTAATTTAAAGGGAAAAAAAACACATTAAAATGAAGGTAATTCAGATGTCAGTGAATAAGAGTCTTTATAATAGATTAGACAAGCTAACTATCAATGTAATGCTTGACACCACCACCTCTACCTTCAACCTAGGTGTACCATAGTCATGCAGTTGTGTCCATCAGTTGGTAACAGAGTGGTGTGTACATGTATATATATTTTTTTATGACTCCACAATTATGACAAAAATGCTAATAGCTCTGCTCGAAATATTGAGTGCAATTACTGTCTGCATTATTGGAAACTAAGCAGAGATCATAGATTTTGCTTCACATTTTTGAATAATTATCAGCAGTAATTGCTTTTTATATTAAGTTGTCATAACTGAATGTATAATAACTGAAAAGCAATTATAGCTGATAGTTATTCAAATTATTGTATTGAGCTGTTAGACACCTCTAAATCAAAACAAGAATATATCACTTTTTTCAGTTCTTACCATTAAAACTCAAAACAGTAGGTGTAGCATCAACGTATTCAGCTTTCTTTTTTTCGTTTAGAAATTTTAAATGGAAAACTGGCTTAATAACAAGAATACATGTAAACTGAAGTAGAGTGTATGAAATCCTCTTCTATATATATTCAGACCAGTTCATGTACTTGCTTCACTTACAAAAGACTATAATTGTATGTAGCATTCATTTTGTATGTAGCATGTTAACGTTAATCTTTTTGTCTTGCACTTATGTCCTGCATACAATGTATTTGATATTGTGGTCACATGCTTGCTTCATGACAGTACTGTAAATATGCTTGGTTGATTCAACATATGGAACGTTAAAATGTACAATATACCTCAAGTTGCTGATATAAATATGTTTAAATGTATACTTGGCTATTTGTTACCGCTGGCTGAGACATAGCAGAATTGATAACAAGCAAACGTTGGGAATTACTTCACTGCAACCAACATTTGATCTTCGGTACATTTGTGTGCGTATTGATAAATCTGAGTATCTGCACACGTTTTGCCATGTACTTTTGTTTAATAAATGTGGCCAGGGAACTGTCACAATCGTTTTCATGCTTCCCGTCCATGGAACATGCAGCACTCCTGATAAATTTGCATGCTCGTATCTTGACTTGACATTATTTAGGAAAAAATAAATAAAATGCACCACCATCCCAGTGAGGAGAGGGAACTCCAGCTGGCAAATTACTCACACAGATATCTAGCAGTGAAACGGGAAATATTTAAATGTCAGTATCCACCCTTAATTAAGAACAACTGGGCTTGATGATAAATAGTTTGAGTCACATACCATAGCACAGCATGGTTTAGCACACTGCGCTGTGTCATCCATATTCTACAAATGACACAAAAATAGTTGTATCAATTCCACAGCTGACGCAGAACTGTGAAAATGCAGAACTTTAATGGTGACGTTTTCATTAGTCCTTCGTGTCAGCGGGTATTCAAAGTTAACACATACACATTTTTGTTCTGGTTAGTGGCATTCTATCAGATAAAGTAAATAAGACATACTGTACCTGATGTTTGTGTAGGTTCCCCATACAGCTGAAAAAGAAAAAAAAATTAAACGTGACTTTTTAAGTTTACAAAACAATGAGAGTGAAATTTTTAATTTGTATTGTTTTGTAACATGTATAGATGTGTGACAAATAAATATGACCATTTATTTTTGGGGACACAGATGTTTGTGAATAAAACAGTACACAATGAACGCTACCAACACAAAGGTGTAGAAGATGAGCATGAGACGTATGTGAGGAAGTGTTGTGGAACAGCTTCACTCACACGAGAAGGGCTTCTCTGCGTAAGTGAAAACATCCCTGAGGGACATTCCTACAGTGCTAGTATCAGTGCAAAGATGTAGCAGATGATTCTAAATCAGATGCAACAAAACTAAACACCTTATATGGGGCTTCTATTTACCAGAGGGACCGCTGACGGAAATGATGAGCATCAAGAGTTGGTCTGCTGTCAGAGCAATCACTGATGGTGTCCTTGCAAGTGCCTGATTCACTACAGCATTTAAAACTGTTTTGCCAGTACAAAATGCTAAGAGAGCTATTAAATAATGAGACTAATGCTCAAGAAAAACACATCTACTTCAAGCGATGCGTAACAGCGAACTGTAGATGCGAGCCTAGTCTCATTATTTAATAGCCACACCTCGTATGATTGGTTGAGGTAGTTTTTTTGCTCCAATTGTGGTCACATCAGTGAAATTTCAACGTGCGTTGAAGGTTTGATAAATCTGGTCCCCGAATCTATATTTGCACAACATGTACATAAACCTCCAGCCAAATGCAAGCCTCATGTTAACAGGAACTATTCCTTAGCCCCTTTTGATGCAAAGAAATGCTTTCTCACACCATCACTGCTGTTATGACTGGGGAATATCCCAACCTGCTGTCACAAAATGTGACACTATCAAATGTGAACCTGAAATGATCCTAACAGGTATAACTCTTCAAGCATGACTTTCCTTGCATACTAAAAGCATGCAATTTATTACACAAAAATAATAGCTTGGGGTCGCAGCGATGCATTCTTTGCACAACTCAAAAGGTTTATATCAAAACCAATAACTGATAAACAGACACAATGAAATCTTTATCCCAAATGTACGATTTGGAGGGGAGTATGTGAGAAATTCTTTGCATGAATAGAACAAGAGGTATTCAGCCATACTGGTAATTTCCAACCGTTATGACTTGCGCTTCATCCTATCAATGTGACACAGATGGTGCCTCCACACCCAAGACTGATAGTCACATGGTACACAATCGGACAGCAGTGGATTGTGGTTCAGAATGTATCAGGATATGGGAGGTTGAGAAACGGTTAGGCTACACTGTCACGTTAATGATATAAATGACAAAGTGTTACACCTTCTGGAAGTCGCTATGTACTCATTTAAAAATTGCTTGCCACCTGACGAGGCAGATTGTGGAAGAGCAGTTCTGCAGACGAAATGCTGACAGTACCTGCTAATTTGGTGACGACAGAAATGTCAAATTAACAATGAACAGACGGAATACCCCTTCACGCCAGGATGTCTTCCGGATTTATTTTGTGTATTTTAACTCCATGAGGGGAAATAAGCCAATTACGCGATTAAAAAAATGTAAATGCAACTTGCATGTGATTCAATACCCCACATTATATTCACACTGCGGTTGAGGTGGCTGTTCATGGCACTTGAATAATGTCACCTCTGTACGCTCATTAAGTTGTGTAAAGCAAACATAGGCTGACCGGTATCTTGCAAATAGGTGTCATTTGTTTTAACAAGGGACTTGGACTCTCTTCCTGAGGGACTGTTTGAAAATTCAACATTTTGAAAAGCGGGCAGTTTTCCTGATGATTTAACAGGTACGCGATCTGAGCGGTCAAAATCAAAAGTTTGCGGTCAAAAGTTAGGAGAGAAGAATGCGCAAAAGCTCCATTTTGGCTTTGTTAAACTGCGCTAAATGAAGCCAAGCTGGCTATCTGATCCCGGACGGTGGCAGAGCCTCATTAACCGAGGGCCCAGAGCAGCCGTGACTACTAATAACTTACGAACATGCACGCATAGATAAATAAAGCAACAGATAAAGAAACACATAAATAGATATGAACACAAATAATCAAAAAATATTGCTAATAAACTAGAAATAAAACACCTATTCCAAGTGTATATGCACTCATTTTTTTTCTCTGCATCTGTTCAATTATTTATCTTTGTATGAATCAAATAATTTATCAGTTAATTCATTCCATGCATTTACGCATATTAATTTCTCACTTTAATTCCATAATTTTTATACAAATATAATTTTAGTGTATTTTTCTATCATGAGGAGAGAAACCTAGCCAACAGGATTTGTGGATCTTGAGCAAAAGTGACACAGGGGCTGGGCTCACGAACATCAAAATTTTGTCATGTGCTCTGTAGTGCCACCATGCTTCCAACATGCTCAAAAATGTACAGGATCAATTTCAGCCATTCACGCAGGCCTACATTTTTTTTTTACACCAGTGCCACAGACATGTTACCAGCTCTTGTCATGTAACTTTCAGAATTGCGGTGGACAGAACCACATGCACCGTCATCCTGAATAAGAACTAGCGGCTTGACTGACCTTGACAAAAACAAACCGACTCCAGTATTTTCAATGAAAGTGCTTTTCTTCTGCGAATAATTATTAGATTAGACTGCAGGTAATTCGGTCTCCACACAAGCATACCCTTGACTATTCTCTTTTAGAAAACACGAGTTCATGCACAAATATGAAAAGCAAGTGCATGTCACACAATATTAACTCAAAAAGGCTGGTTCTGAATAGGGGATGTTTAGGTCCAGCAGTGCATGAAAAAGACTCTGTTAAGACCTGAAATGGTCAAAATTGTGTCTGAGTCAGTTTAGAGAGGCCTTCTAGACATAATTAATGGCACCGTTTCGGCCACTTTGAAGCACTTTATTAATTGAGCTATTTAATCTTGACATAATTGCTGCAGAGCCCTGACAATAGGGATTAACCAAGGGAACTAAATAAGCACCTGTCCCTGGTGTATGTTCCATAGAGGGAAGACCAACAGGCAGCAACATCAAACTCAATGACCACATTAACTACACTGATAAGCACAAAGTGGTTCAGTGTGGCTGCATGGAAGTTAATGACCAATTTACTAACACGTATGTTTGTAAAAAAAAGAAGAGAAAAGGTAATTATGAGGTAATACCCTGCTCTCACTTATCAATATGTTGCAGAACAAAATATATCAACACTCAGTTGGGAGAAAATATATAAACCCTTCAAACCTTCAAATTTCACACCTATTTTCTCTTTAATTTGAATGTCCAATTATGTTCTTAATGCCCAGTTCCTCACTATGATCTGGGAGGGCTCTGACACATGCAAGCTTTCACTGAAACCCATAATGTCAGTAATTGCTTGTATTTACTCCAGTGAAACTCCAGTGAGCAGCAACACAAAATCATCTTGGCTAAGCACTCTCGCTTCTCACAATCCTGCCCCTGCATCCCGATTTTCTGCTTCTCCGTTCTCCACTTGCTTCTGAAATATGCGTTTTCTTCATAACTGTAACCTGAAGTACATCAGAGATTAAGGCTTGATTGGCAATCACCAGAACTGTCAATTGAAATGCACCTGAACTTCCTGTTCTGTGCATGACCCTCTCCAAAGCCTTGGTCCAATACATATCTTTGTTCTAGCCCACTACCACTAACTGACTAATCGATGTGGAGCAGGCAAGCCGACTACAAATTGTGGCCTGTGCATGACATGCCCAGGTAAGCACCCACATAGAATAAAAATGTCATCAAGTGATGTCATAATACACATGGAAACCAGCCAATGCCAGTTCACCAGGGACATCAGCCTTAAGACTCTGCCAGAATGATTAGAAAAACATACAAGAACATTTTTCTGATACTTTTCCCACTTTTGTCTAATGAAAAATTCGATATCATCTCTCATATCATCTTATAGACATGATCTTAATTTTAAATGAGTTTATGAGTAGGGCAGAAGTAAAGAAAAGAAAATTGAGCTTCCCAAAGTTAAGTTATATGGTCTTTATGATGTTCATTTTATACTGCGATTCAGTCCAAAGCAAGCAAACACGGCCTGTTTTCCAATTCCATCCAATTCCAATGGAAATACAAGACTCATAAAATGGACTTTAAACTCAATGGAAATCTTATTGGAACAAATTTGCTAAATCCCTTCCCAGTTTTGATACTTTCATACCGTACATGTTTGAATAATTGTATATGTATGTAGGACAAGGGCACACAATGTCATGGATCTTGAGAAATTAATTAAAATATCACCCACCACAACCAGTTAATAAGTCCAACATTCAAATCTTTGCAGGACATGACTACGCATAGTGCACAACTAGGCTAATTCTTTTCTGAGTATGTCTTATCTTAAAGAAGAAATAGGCAATGTTGACCTCCATCAAAAATGTTCTCATGGCCACATACACAGTGCTCAAAATGTATTTCCTTTACTGTTTCTTTCATCTCACCTCCCAAAGAGCTTCACAGTAAAGGGGGAACCCTAACATCAACCGTCACCAATTTTTAGCAACCCCCGTGGATGAAACTGTCAATTTTCAGTGGAGCACTTACTACGAATCTGCTGAGGGATAAAATTCTCGTTGAAATACTGCAGTTACATCACCTTTATTTAACTAGGCTGGGTCGACTGAGAACTCAGTACTCTTTCCACCAATAAACTGTGGAAAATAAGTGCAGTGAAAAGAAGAGGGATTGTGAAGCAAATCATGGAAAATAAACTGGCCAGATGTACAGAGTCAGGTTTTTGTAGACACCACACAATGATGCTGGTGTTATTGCCGCTACTCTTTCTAAAATGCCATGTCGGATCTTTACTGACCACAGTCATGGCCTCATCTCAGAGATGGCACCTCCTGCAGCACAGTGTCCTCACCATGGTGCTGGGCCGCTTGATCGCTATTCGGCCAAGAAGGAGGAGTGACTTACCAACACCTATACATGTCCATTCAAGCATGAACCAAACTCATACTGGTTTAAGCTTTCATATTACGGTACAGGGTGGCATTGCTGCTGGCTAGTTAATGTTGAAGCCTTATACAATTTAATGGGAACACACTGATAATACCAACATGTCCTCATATGAAAGAAAGTCAGCTCTAGAGGGTCACCATGACGGAGGTGGGAAAACCCTAGCTTCAGAAAGTAATAGTGCTGCCATGTATTCTTTCCATTCATGCACTAAGAGAGATAATTAGTGAAAGCACAGGCAGAACCAATACATAGCGGTACTTTTAACTTCTGAAGCCGGAGTTTTCCATCTCTGCAACACAACAAAACAGAATGGATTCAACAATACATTAACAAAGCATACTTGCCAAGAGTGCTCCACTATGGGAGACGTTATTACTTACCTAGCCTCTGTGTCACCTAAGCTCTATGGGACATAAACAGTATGAGGAAAAAAAGCAATTCTCTGCTGTTGACCTCTTTACCACAAGCTGTGCACAGAAGTATGAAAAAATTGAAGAGGCTAACCCACACTGCACAACAATTACACTAGAGCATGATGAGAATTTTTACATCAGTGCACCCGCGTAATGCCACTAGAGATAAAAAAAACAAATACTTTGCTCATGACTTTGCTCAGATGTTCCAGAAATTTCATCACTGTTGCAGTTTGTCTCCGTTGGCCACAGTTTCCTATAATTAGTTGCAACCTGGGCATTTTCTGGCCAAACAGCCAGAAAATTTCAGAAAATGCATGCTTTCAGTTTCAGCCATGATATTCAGAGCTGATGGCGACGTTGAAACCTTCCTTAGTGACAGTGTCCCATCCTCAGAGCTATGGCACAGAGTGAAACAGAGAATTGCCTTAAGGTAATCTGTGGTCAGTTGGACCAAATTGACTGCTCTCATAATCATATGCTCTTAAGTAACATGTAAATTCCAAGAGAAACTGGGCCAATAGACTGAATTAATTTTTTTATGTCACATAATTATATTCTTATAATTTTTCAAGTTATGAAATAGGCAATAAGACCAGCTATCAACTTTGAATTGACGACGTTTCACAAAGAAAAATTTTGGTTAAAAAAAATACACCTGCGTCCATTAAGTCCAGAGAAGACTTTTCACGGTTTCTCATGATGTTTCTTGAGAGAAAGAAGAAAATAAGAATCACAGATTAGTTTAAACTGGGGATGACAGATTTTATCTCTGTTATATTTTCTGTTACAAATACAGGCCGTGTATATAAAGAATCTCTACATCTGGTAGACTTAATTGGTTTGCTTACCCAGCATATAAATATACACGGCCATATATACACATACACAGTTACACAGGAAACACACGCATAGACTTCTATTAGAGCAGACTTTTCTATTTGAACAGTGCACGACTTTCCTTTGCATTTGATTCCTACAGAAAAACCGAGGAGGTATACCAAAGCACACATCACGCTCAAGAGGATGTCGAAACTAAACCACAAGAGCCTCTTTTTATGGTTTCTGTTGTTATATGACAATGACTGGCGCTGACAGAACGTCTTTTTTTAACAGAGCACCCTTTTAAAGGGGAATATCACTTTGGTAAGACTTTACGCTCAAGTTCTCTTATCTTTAATGTGTGTCTTCATGAATGAACTACAAAGATTTCTGTTCACCCTAAACTCTGAAGGAACCATATTGTGCTGGTCCATTTAGGCCTCACCCTAACCTCCGATTCAGTTGCATATATTTCACAAAAAAAACTTGAAAATATACATATAACACATGAAAAAACCCCACTGGCACTTCAGTTCCCGTTACGAAAAAGAACATTTGGGTGAATTCATGTTTTTCAATGCATGGTCATCCTGCCCTTTATTTCATCTAGAAGTGAAAGCCTACTAGCAGTACCTCCCTGTACCATGGAAATGTTACCAAATTGGTCCACTATGGTTATGCCACCACCAGATTTGATTCGTTCAGAGCACAGGCTGTACAGATAACAATTCTACCATGTTTAGGAAGATACGACAGAGACAAGGAAACTATATACAGTGTGAGATCTTACCAAAGTGAAATTCCCCTTTCATCGATTGGATATTCAAAGCAATATTTCAGTTCCACCCTTCTACAGAACTGAACCAACACCATTCCAATAATCTACATTCCCATGTACCTTGCATGAAAACCAGATACCAGCTAGGATTCCCATAATTAACTCAATTATACAAGCCTCAAAAATGATATGCTTAGCAACATTGTTCCCCCACATCTATCATAACCCACATGTTTTATTTGACAAGGGACACATTGTCAGATTGAATTTTAAGTGTCTCACTGATATGCCACAGAGGGTAACATATATTTCTCAGTTATGCATTTCAGGTATCCATTAAAAAAAATGAGGAAATACGTTGCAAGTAAGCCACGTTGCAGTTGTATTTATATCAGCTGCTCTGAGAGAGTAGTTCTCACAAGCATATCTGGTATGTGCTTAACCATCTGTCATGCTGTCTGTTTCAGTCCGGATGATGGCTATGAACAGCAGTTCATTATAACCGCTACGACATCACAGGTTAAAAACAATGGAGATGAATGGCAGCACAGTTCACATGTAACAAGACCGAAAATATGACCTATCTGTGCCGCCAAACAATCGACGTTAAGATACGAGATGCGTGCATGCACGTACATCCTTTCTTTTCTTCATCAGACCATATGCCTGTCAGCTCTCTATAGGTGGTATAAATAATTGAAAACATACCATTTAAAAAGAGGACTGCGGCTCAGCTCTATTATGGAGATAAAATGACTAATTCAAATTCTGATTATCAACAACTCCTTTATCCAATCTCTTCATAACCCTGCCCCTGAGCAACTGTGACAGGGAATGGTTCACGTCGTTAATTTCTGAGTAATTAAATTCCACAAAAAGAAGACTAATTTCCTTCTGTAAACAGAAGCACATCGGCAAATCGAAAACTGTTTCAATTTGAGCAGAAAAACAGAACAGAATTATGCTTAAGCCCTGAATGCAATTACAAATCTGAACGCACCTTTGACTAACCACGCGTCAATGTTGGTACAAACATGCACGTTTGCTCTAATATGATTAATGTCTCAAGTGCTCGTCGTGATCAGTCTCTGTTGCAAACAAAAACCTTAATTTTAAAATCAAACTGGCATGTCTCTACCTTTATGCATACACTGTATACTTTATCATGGCTTACTAACAGTACGGTACATGCTTGACTTGGTGCTTAATGAGTTTTGTCGAATATGAATGTAAAATCAGATTACGTTGAAGGAGGAAATGTCTAAGTAAAAATGCCTAAGTAAATGTTTGAGAAGCTTGGCTGAATAATCACTGTTTCCTGTAAAACTGGTTTCCTCAGAAGTTTTAATGCATAGGTTTAAATATCGGGTAAACCCCTTTTACTCACTGGCAAGGCAGGGCCAATTACTGGCAAACCCGGCCATAGCTGGTAATAGCGTGGCCTAGACTGGAACACCCAGTCGAAGAGCTCACGCCCACTTCCTGAATGAGCATCTTGTTGTGTGAACCATCCAGGGACCCCAGACTCTTAGCTGACATTTTCTTACCTCAAAATATGAGACTTTTCTCATAGGAAATTTGTGTTTAGTGAGTATTACATTTAAATGTTACAAAAATTATGAAAAATCATAACAAAATACTGCAACAAAAAAAAAAGAAGAACTCTGATCCTAGAAAACCATTAGTTTTATCGACAGAATATATGCACGGTGGAAAAAAAAAAAACGGGAAAGCAGAAGTGGTACGATCACACTGGGGGACTCTGCTGTATCTGCTGCTGACACCGAGCCACTGAGCGATCGGGGCACTGAGTCGGTCCCTGCTGTTATGAATCAATACAAACGGATGGGCGGGGGGTCTTAATCACAGAACGCTGATCTCTGGAGTGACTACTCTTAAAAATCCCTCTGTGAGCGATAAAAAAGGGAGGGAATGAGAGAAAGGAGGAGAGAGTGAGAGCTTGCTGATAGTGATTTATTCCTCAGAAACAAGGGGCCTGACGTGTTTGGGGTAATGGCAGAGGACGGTGCTTTTACTCTTGGCTGCGGTGGGGGCATGAGTCTGACGGGTAGTTACCGCGTTTGCTGCGTCTTCCCACGGGACGGGAGATCAGTCGGGCCTCCCTCAAAGCCGTCCTTCTAAGACTGTAAGGTCAGAGACCCTCCACACCTCCTTTACCGGTCCATCAGGAATTCTCGCCGTGGTCACATTTTAACACACGCTACAGAAGAATGCAATGCTACCTTTTCCTTCACTATACCTTTTTTAGGGAGCCAGAAACATTCAAAGATACAGGTGGTTACCAGGTGGTACACTTCAACAGAGTAAAACAATAAAGAAGCTTTGAGA
Organism: Albula goreensis; assembly: GCA_022829145.1. Taxonomy (NCBI): domain Eukaryota; kingdom Metazoa; phylum Chordata; class Actinopteri; order Albuliformes; family Albulidae; genus Albula; species Albula goreensis. Next base: position 35,769,603 of record CM040745.1, read on the forward strand.
TTTTGTGCAGCGGGTACAGGACAGGTAATATAACCCAGTAAAAGTGAAAACATCCAGGCCTCCTCACCAGTGTATTAAGACTTGAGAAGCCCCAGAGACCAGCGGTCCATTACGAACTCTCTCACCCTCTCAATCACTTTTATTGATTCACAACAGCGGGCACGGACTCTGTGCCCTGATCACTGCATGACTACACAGGTGTACTTCATCCAATAATGCAAGCAAAAAACATCCCAGTATTTGGTAAGAAAGTGATTCTCCCATCGCTTCTTTCCATGCTGCAGGCACTCTACCAGCCAGACACTGCCTATGTCATCGGATGATTGTGCTGTCAATGTATGTTCAGTTCAAAGGGCCTATATTATTTTGTGCAGGCCTTAGGTGTGACTCTGTGCTCGGCAACTCATCCTCAACCTAATCGCTGCCCTGATTCTGAAACAAATCAGACGGGTATATGGAAAATTGATCTTTTTTGATGGATTTTTTTTTGCTCCATGTCCAAAACGTGGGCTTCATGTCGAGCTGAAACCAAAAGCATAAACGTATAAAACTGTCTGGCAGTTCGGATCCCCACTGGTACGAAACTGGTTTGTAGGCAGCACGCAACAAACTGGTGACGCTTTACATTTCTAATCACGCGTCACGGCTGAAGATTCCGCTCAAGAGAAAACAGCAGGTGCCAGTGATTATCGGGTCCATGTAATTAAAGACAAGGAGGGAAAAAGCTATTTGAAATCTCTGTGATTGCTGAATGAGTCCATCTAACAACATGGCAACGTTAATAATGGCAAAACAGGAATGCTGCATCTAATTACATTTCTCGGATGGGCTTAAATTTTTCAATTCTCACAAGCAATATGAAAACGAAACCTACACAAGGGTACAAACATGAAAATCACGCTCTAAACTGGTGTGTCAAGCTCAATCCCTGTGATCCAATGTCAATGCTAGTTTATATCACAGCCAACCTCTTATATGCTTCTCACCTATGGCCATGAAAACATTAGCTTTTGCCTTCGACTTACTTTAGCAACGTAGACTTGTTTTCCCACCAGCATAGTGGTGTGAAAGCCTATGAGTGAACCAATCAAAGATGCACCCACTTCATTAATGAATCGTATGCATGTCATTGAAATTGAAAGCATAAGTTGATGGGGTGTGAATATGGGATATTTACCCTTACGCGCATTGCTATTTCTGGGACAGAAGAGGGTATATCCACTCTTTAATAGACGTTAAGAGTGCCTGATCAGAGTTTACAGTTGGTAGTAATTACAGCTGAATCAAACCAGCATGCAGTGACCCCCTGGACCGAACATGAGAACTCCTTGGGAGACAGAGCACTTTTAATTAATATAAATAAGACCCAGCTACAGTTCTGTGCCTCCCAGTACAGACTGAAATTTTCCCTGAGGTATCTTAGCAGGGCTGTTTCAACATCTGTACCTTGTATATGGTTCATATTTAAAAGTTTTTTTTGTAAATTTATGCTTCAGGGGTATAGCAAATTTTCTCATGCAATATAAACACTTCAAAAGCTGTTTACACGTCCTCAGAATTCATATTTTACCCACTTAATCATTGTCGGGGAGGAGTCTCCATGAGTGGCATTACAAAGGAGAAGATCGTGGCACTGAAATGGTGGACACAGTGTGCCGTCCAATAGGGAGGGCAACGCTATAGGGAGGCTGCCATGTTCAAAGGTAATGAGGATTAGGAGAAGGGTCCCTAAGCAACCCAAACTGGCAAGACTTTCAAAAACAGAAGCTCCGGCCCCACTACACACAGAGCAAAACTACTCCAATGACTGGGCATAGCTGTGCACTTAATGTAACAGCTCATGTGGTAAACTTAGGCCATCTGAGGTACATTTAAGTTTTTTTTTTTTTTTTTTTTTTTTTTCCATCCAAGGATGTTTAGTTAATTAGGCAAGCTGCCCTCTCTCACATGGGGAAGTTTGACAACCGGTGAGGATTGGTGAAGATTTACAAGCACTGACATCTTCCCTGCTTCTATTAGCCATAATAGCTGACAAAACAAATTGGCAAATAAATATAGTACCTGACACTGCTGAGAAAGAACCGTTCGTGGCAATTAGCCTAACTGGCCTACCCTAGTCAAATTTCAGCATAAAGACAAAGTGGATTTAATCACCTGAACATGGATCCCAATCAGAGCAGATTAAAAATAGACAGGGGCTCCCTGTAAGTCATGACTACCTGATAGGTGCTTACACGTTCTCTTGTGTACTGTCACTTAGCTAGCGAATATGAAAGCAGGCTGCTGCCCTGCAAAGCTGACTAACACTGCATATCAAACGCTGATACAGATGTGATGTATTAGTTAGGCTAACCCTCTGCCGCCTTTAAGGTCAGTGGAAATTAAATCTCACAATGGCAGCGTCAACCGATGCATGAGGTATCTAGTTCATTTGGTCAGCTGTACTGAAAATTCCACAAAAAAAAAAACAAAAAAACAGTTAAGGAGCCCACAGTGTCTATACTACCCAAGAGCAATTTAGATTAATCAATTCACAAATGTGGGGAAATAAGGTCATTCAATGTAAGGACAACTCTTACGGCTTTATGTAAACTCAACCCACTGAACTGAACTGCTCACCTCCGGTCTGATGCAAGGCACTCATTGTACAGTACACTTCAGTTCAGAAAACGGAACGTTCTCAGTGGATACACGGTCTATAGTTGGACAAGAGTGCCAAGCGCATGTGATTACAAGGAGTACTCAAATGTTCTGCTTCGTGAGTATTATGACTGGAAGAATGCAGAAAATATGAGGAATGTGATCCCAGGAAGTTGCAGAGAGTGCCTTGCTTTGTCACTATCAACTAAAGCAGTAAATTTCAGTCATCACCCTGTCTGGGTTTCTTATAGTGTCATTTAATGTGAAAACAAAAGATTGTGGAGCCCTTGTTCCTCTAAAGGACCGAGATACACACTGTATCATGGTGTGTAGAAGGATGAAGCTGTATTTAATGTAGATTGTCAATTCAGATTTTCTGCAATGTGGCAAATTGTAGGGCCGTGTTGGCACGACACCTTGGCAACATTTTAACGTCAAAGGTCCACTTCTTATTGAACCAACACTTTCACGGCTGTATTTCTCAAGAGGAAATAAGACCAGGATTTTACCAGAGGTCGGAGTGGGTGAGGTAACTATCTAAAATACAAGTAAGTTTAACAAGAAATGTCAATAACTCGTTCAATAACACAGCTTTCCAGCAACACTGACATGTACTGTTGGTCTATTGCGACTGCAAAAAGCACACACTGTAGGCGTTCGAACGTGACAAATGACAAAACTAAGAAAGATATGTTCGATGTATTGAGCACATAATTTATAAACGAATCATCAAGTGTGTTCAATTTATAAAAAGACTTTGTCTCATACTTACAGGCTATGTAAGCAATCAAGGCTAGGGCGACCAGCAACTTCATCATTCTTCTGTTTATGCATGTGATCAACCAGATCATCCGCTTCATCATCCGCACTACAGTGCCAGATCCGGAGACATGGAAGCTCCTAATTAATGTTACCTATTTGCATCATTTTTTTTTATGAAGGAACTGACGCCCTCTTTACAGAATCGTAAAAGAATTTATTCATTGCACCGACTAATCCCATGCGTTGCTATGGTTTCACTCTGCACTGCTTCCTGATATCTAGCAGCTATCGTTATCTGGCTTTAAGTAGAATTTAGATTTACAGTCAGATAGCTACACTGAAACTTCGCTCTAAGTGGACCGAGTGCTAACTTATTACAAATGCGAATGCATTCACCGTACAAGTAACAACACAGCTAGCAATCTTGACAAATGTCCAAGCGACAACTTTACAAAACAACCGTGGGGCACAGCCAGCAACAACTGGTTTGGCCAGCTGTTTATCACTGCTTAGTTGTCTAATAATGAATTCACAATCCACCACGGCGGCAAGGAAAACAATGGTATCATTCATAAATAATCTGAATATAAACTAATTATGGCAATAATTATGCTTGCTGTATCTAGTTGCCAGTTACTGCAACGTAAGCTACGTAACCTAGCAAGCAAGCTACTGCAGCCAGGCGCTTGCAGTAGTACCAAGTCAGCCAGCCTCCAAGCTTTATTGTCAGATTTTAAATTAAATTTACTTTTTATAGATGTCCCCTTAAATCGTTACGGTCACAACATTTATCCTAAAGACCTGAAAGATAAAAGTCTCTGCAAAGATTAAACAGTTCACACAGTAAAACTATTCGATTCGGATTTTTTTGGGTGGGCCGCGGTTCTCTAGAGCGAATGTTCTGTTATCTATTGAGCACCCTGCCGCGATTGCAACATTTTTACTGTAAATAAAAAATCAAACAACGAAAATTCACCATTCCTTGCGAAATTAAAATGACATAACTTAAAACAGAATAATTTCAGTTTTGAAACAAAAAGTAAAAACTCTAAGATAAAGTCTGTTTCGTGACAGTGACCTTTAACCGCATATGTTGATTAGACCAAACAAATCAATATCAGAGAAATTCACCGCAGGGCTGTAACTGGCAACACTCACGGATATGCGCCCTCTGTGCCATTCGTATAAATCTAGTGTACAGTAATAGCTAAGTCGTTAACATGTCATGCACAGAGCATTGTTACGAATATGTGAAGGAAACAGCTTCAAAGATCTGTAGCATATCACGGCTGGTGTTTATTTTAGTTTATTTTTCCATTGCTGGTTAAAAGTAAGTGTAAAATAATATATTTGTTTGAGTTTCAGAATGTCGGTCAGTGTCATCGTTCTTAGAGTATCACATCGCTATAACAAATGCATGGATACGAAGGTAGAAATTAATATGGATGATCATTTTTATGTTTGTGTTGTCCCTGAAAATAAACCTCAATCTCAATTAGGCAAGATATTCTGTGACTGGAGCGGTTATGTAAATGGGTGTTCTCAAAGTAATTGATTTGTCAATCAATATAATCAATTCAATAATTTTTTTTCTAACAATTGCAAATTAACTAGCCAAAACTCCTGCTGCTTTAAGAAAACACATGCCCATTAAGTAGCTCAGTTAGCACGTGGGGTACAGTGAGAAAAACTTTTTGGAAATTGATTTGCATCCCTTTGGAATGCTGCTTAGCTTAACTGAGAAAGGTCTACATTTCTGTTGCCAGCATGTGTTTAACCAGTTTCATGCTGCCCTGGACACAGTTCTTGTCCTTGTATACGCAAGCTCCAGCAAACCCTTAGTTCTGATCATTGACACAAGCAGTGTTGGCCCGGGGGTCCTCCTGTCCCTGCAAACGGAAAATGGAAAGGGGATGATGTTGTACCTCTACGGGGCTGTGCATAAGCTGTACAAAATTACTTTTTTTAGCCAAAGTGTCAGTGGAGTGTTACTTTAAGTCCCCTCTCTGTAGATGGTACTTCACTCTGTGCACAGTGCACTCCTCGCTGCTGTGATTCAAGGAGACTGAGAGGCAGGTGGCTGGCTGGCTGGAGCTCCTTCAAGTGTTTTACTTTGCTGGAAAAGATCACTGGGGTAAGGAGCACTGCGCTGTTGATGTCTGTCTCACCACCCTGTGCCGACAGCCCGTGCCAAAACTGTGGAGAATGAGAAAAAGAGGGAGAGGCGACCAGGTGAAACCATATTCTATGAGCTGAAGCAGTACATGTTGTCCGGTTGCTCCCAGCCATGAGAGACTTGAGCTCTAACTAGCTCCTGTCGGTGCGGCAGGAACACCAAAGGTCAGCCTGGATCCCCAGTCATTGCTGTCGGGAGAAGAGGCACAGTAGGGAGGAGCTTTCCCCCACTCTCCCCAGCCGTTAAGCGGCTCAAGATTTGGAGCAGCTGCCTGAGGGTCCACCACTGGCTACTGCACCATCGCTGGAGATGACCCCCAGGGACACTTGATCTGCCTCCAGCTCGTCGTGCCACGCGGTTGCCAAGCCAACTATCCTGAAACCGATACACGGCTCTCCAGAGCCATCTTGAGTGTCCCACTTCAGAGTCAACGAAAACCCACGACAGGCTTTGCTTCAGCGCGGTTTTCACATCAGGGTCAACACCACGTTTTCATTCCTGTGTCCAGCCTGACTCGCCATTCTGCTGGAGCCATTGCAGCAACCACTCTGTGGGTGGTTTCACAGACTAAATAGGGGGGACACTGTAACAGCGGCAAGACCTGCTAACCATTTAATGCTAACAACAGTACATGCAGTCGCATGCAGTATGAATGCAGAATGCTATACGCTTGTTGTTGTTTTAAGCATCGGTGGACCGCTGCTTCTGAAGAATCCCCAACTGTTAACACAGTTATGTGAGTGTGTCCTGTCTCGCACTTGTCTAGTTTAAAAACAAAGGAATGTACATTTCATGAGGACAAATTTTCATCATAAGAAGGTATTGTGAGTGGAGATATCAGGCCAGCAAACAGTGGACCTCACTGTGTATCCACCTTCGTAAAAAACAGGACTTTGGACTGCAGATGACTGACTGCTTCCTTTACATCATTGCCTAGAGCGATGAGAGAGTCGTCTCTGGCTGAGTTTGACAGTTTTATGGCAGGATTAGGTACAATCTTAAAGAAAGATTGACCACCATCAGGAGCTTCTCTTTTCTTACCCGCTGTGTCTTTGGCAGCTTTATGTTTCTGTAAAATATATTCACATATATTATTTCTTTGAGCCATTTCAATGTACATTTGTTTTTTGTATTGTCTAACTTATTGAGACAAAAGACAGATTTTACAATTATCAGCCATGGTACTTGAGTGCTCGAGGTGAATGTCATCATTACTTGAAAGGAAGTTGTGCAACTGGTAGGATTGTTGGTAGATCTTATTAAGTAATGGTTTCAGTCATCGAAGGGTTCAAATTCTTCACATTTGTGCATTTTGATTTCATTTTAAGAGTTACAAAACCAGGTTCCCAAGGTTCTGGGGATACTGTATGATATTGTTTTGGTTGCTTTGTGTGCGTGTGTGTGTGTTTAAAATATTTGCTTATTTATTATAACATTTTTTGTTTCATTTGAATGAAAACGGCTGCAGTTTTACAATCTAACATGGCATAGTCATGAAAAAGATACTGTTACGTATATTAAATGCACATGTCATTCTCATGTTAAGAGAACGTAGCCCAAATGTCGCACTCCAGTGACTCCTGTGAAATTGAAGCCACATAGGTTTGAAATGAATGCAATGACAATTACTCTTAGCACCACACCACATTTTGACTATCATTCTGCCCTGAGGTTAGACCATTAATGCACAGTTTCAAGTTTTAGTATGCAATTTGTTTTACCAATAAATATATACTATCTCATTGAAAAGTAATTTTTTGAGACGAATAACGATAGACGATATTTACAGTATGTATACAGGCGCTCTCTGCTCAAAACACAGCGCCGTTATTTAAAATCTTCTTCCGATACACAAATTCCATTAAGGACCAGTCCCTTCTCCTTCCAAGTTCCCCATCCTAATCTTTTCCATGATCGGGGATTGTGGCACCGTCGTCTTTCTCCGACAGCCCACATTAATCATTCGAGGCGAGTCTGTCCTCTGTTTGGGAAACCCCAATCCGGTTAACATCACGAACACAGAATCAATTTTGCCATGATGGAGAAAACGTGCTTCTTGCTGGAGGCCAGGAAATAGATCACTGGGTTTTTCTTTATGTAAAGCTGCAGAACAGTGAAGCCGTTTCTGCCAGCAGTTGCTTCTTTCTGGTTGTAGGAATCAGGAACTGAAGAAGTAGCAACAGCAACTACCGTATGGGGTCATCGCTTGGACAAGTAATAAAAGGTGAAGCCAAATCTACCCACCCCTCCATTTCCCAAAATGAATCCTAAAACCTGAGACAGCAAGCACATTTAGGATAGTTTAACTTGTAGAATTACCTGTCTGTTTTAACCACCCCACAATGAGATTAACCCAACATATGACCGGTGACAGCAACATTCTAGAAACCGGTGTGAATGGTTACCACAGTAGTCCAATAAATACCATAATATGTTTAACTCCTCCGTTAACATAAATAGGTCCCACTTGTTAATCATAAGTTAATTCTTTCAGCACCTTCCCCTACCTCACAAATTCAGTTATTACCCAGATTTTTGTATGGAATCCCATATATCACCTCCAAAGCACACAAAAACTACATAAGAAAATGAATCCAGTCCATGATTTTCATATTATTACTGTATTTTTATTGAATTCAGGTCCACAACATGAAGCCTATAAATACACATGACTCATAGAAAAGACCTAACAAAAGACCCAAAATACATGCAAAAAATGACCCACTACATTATGCTGTCAATTGGACTGCATGTTTTATTAGAGGCACAACTAAACAGTTACGTAATAATAATTTGTGCAATTTCATGTAAATGCTTCACTAATGGTGAGTTAATGGGACCTTCATATTGGATGCATCTGTCTGTAATTTTCATATGAGTAATCCTTTACATGATGTCAGATGGAACAAGACAAGAATCCTGTTCAGTGAATAATTTTAAAGTGTTGACTGTTTTTGTTTTTCATTTTTTGCATTCTAATAATATGCGCAAATCAACATTAGATAATCTATACTGATTCCTGCCTTCGCCCTGTTTATTTCTCTGTATGGAAATGCAAAGCCTCACAGGTAGTCCTTCAGTGGAGTATAAGTTAATCATGTTATTATTATTATTATTATGGCTTATCATGCCATTACAGGCAATACAGTACACAACGCACGAATAGTCTCCTTCATAAATGATGTACATAGTAATGTTCTCATCAATGTAACATGGCTCTGAACAAGTCAGAACAGCAGCGTGCTGCAGTATATATTATGGTATATGAAGACCACACAACCAGGGAAATTAGAATACTGACCTGTGCAACAATATTAATAATATAATATTTTCATAATGATCGCTAATGCAGGAATGATCATATGAATTATGTACATACTACATCGGCAGGATACTTCAACTATGAGAAGACCTCTGAGAATTGGTTAACATCAAATTCCTTCATGATAAAAATGCAGCCAATGATTCATGCATTTAAAGAGAACAGTCTTAAAAGGCACCAAACATCTGAAAGAGCATCCGTAATCTGAAGAGCATTTCTGATCCATTTTTATTTTTCACTTTTTGATGCAATGACGCCAACTATATAAGACTGCCAACTGGTAATTGTCAGTGTTGACACGTTGTAAGGTTGGCTGTCAGTTTGTATGATTTTCTCATCGTGTTTGGCTTGATTGCCCTGACACAATACAGTTAAAACGCTCTTGACAGGTTGTCTCATGGAAAAGAGAAATAAGTCGATAGTCTTGAGAAACGATGGGGCACAAAGAGCACCGAAGACGGCACTGTTTACACAGTACTCTCCCACTTCAATCGATCCAGAGCCCTGTGAACTCCAATCAACGAAAAGACTAACTAAAACCAAGCCATGACTATGGCATAGATTTGAGTCTTTCCAGACGCAGAAAATAACCACAAGGCTGTATTCCATTTCAGAATTGTTCGTGTACATTTTTGTCGGTGTTGTTGCCGTTTCTTCTATTTTCTCAGAGTTCAGCTCAGTTTGTTGACTGCTGAGTGGAAACTGGCCGATTGCACACATTTCAGAGGAGAGGAAATAGAGAAACATTTGAAGGAAAATGCAGCATAATTCAGAAGAATTTGACAAAAAATAGATTTACATTTAAAACCATTTCAGAAACTGCTAGCGGTTTTGATGAATGGAAAGTTATTGCCTAGACCTTTTTTGCTATGGTGTTAAGTACTTATACAAAATACTCATGTTCAAACACCCTATTCTCTGATTGGCTAACAGATGAAGGGATATTTGCTGGCAGCCAGTCAATACCCAGTGCTATGGTATGCAAGGCTACTACAGTCCATAGATATTTTATTCAATAAATAATCACTATGGACTGTGAAATTACCCATGAAAATACAGTAAGTTTGATGTATTTCTCCATTAAATGTCTGCAATACCTGGCTGAGGTCAATGTGCTTGTGGGCATTGGGCTGTAGGAAGTTGTTACTTCTCTAAATCCCTTAAAATAACTCTGGCCTCTGATATTATTAAACTGCAGAAGATTAGTAGGGAAGAAGGAGGGAAGTATGTGTATGTCAGCCATGCTGAATTTGACAGGTGCATATATATATATTCATTCAACACACATTTTTCACAATCCATGATGGAACGTTTCCCATAATTCCCCATTGCTCAGCATCTCAGGCTGGTAACATAGCAGCATTTCCCAACAAAGGTGTCCCATGTTTCATCACCTAAAGAGGATAAAATTTGCTCCTTTGAATTGGACAGTATTTAGACTAATGGGCTAACTGTAATGTTGTGCAGTGCAGCTGACGAGAGCCAACTTTGGATACCTGGGGCATACTTACCCCAGTTACATTGCAGACTAAGAAATCAAGAAAGAGACAGGAAATGGACCTAAAAGGGTACAAATGCTTGTCGTTCCAGCTGTACCCTAGCAGGGTACGAGCACTGTACCTTTGAACATCGGATTCATTTGATTATGTACCTTTAGAAGGTCTACCGTTATCACCTTCAGGACCATTTCCATACCTTACAGGGTATTTTTCTGACAAATATACCTTTGGGTACAGAAATGATACCCCCATTTCTCTGTGTGTGTGCTATATATGATGTCTCCCTTTTTGTTGTGATACAATTCACCATATAACCCTTCCAGTAACACTTACGGTCTATGCCGCTATCATATCCCAGTGAAATGCTTGATCCTCAAACAGTCAAGCTTAACACTAAAATTGCCTGAAGAGGAAAGCAGAAAAATGTCATTAGATTCACTGACTGCCGTAAAGCTGCACGAAAGCTGCAATTAATACAGGAGATTAGTTTTAGATATAGGAGGACGCCTCATGATGTGGTTTAGATGTGGTGACGTGTTGGCTCATTTTAATAATGGATTAATATTTGCCAGCTCGAGGCTGGTGCGCACCGCCTTGTGTCTGCTGGCGCATCCTGCCAAGAATATTGATTGTTTTTTCCATACCTGTTGATCCCGGCCTGGCTTTGCGTCTCTTCCCCAACGCCGCTCCTCCAGCACGGAGCCGGGATCGAGCTGTGCGCGGCCTCGGAATAGCCTGAAGTGTTCGCGATTGTAATTAATGAGCCCTGCTGGTCGACTGGGGGGTGGAGGGACGGACCAGAAACCCCACCAAGGAGGAAATTAGTGTGAGAAATGTACTACGAGGAAACAGAATTGGGCACGTAGCGGCTTTCATCTTGTTTATATTTCCATCATCCACATTTTATGCTGAGAAACCTCCTCCCACAGTTTGTTGATTCACTGGTGTTTTGAGCTCTAAAGACACACACAGAAAAAGCCAGGGCGATCTCTACTTTGTGCCAGCCCTGTGACGAATAGCGAATAGCACCTCAGGCGGATTCGCAACAGTGAAGTCTGGGTATTTGAAGACCTGTTTTCCTCACATTGCTTTTTCCTCCTTCTCTTTATTTTCTGTCAAGCGGCGATGCTCTGCTAAATGTGTGCATCTGACAGTAATGTGGAGACACCGCGGGATTTTAATGCTCTCTTTCTTTGCTGGGAGCATTCAGTCCTGAATTCACAATTGAATCCGCCCCACCATTCCTTTTTCACCACACACTAATACACACACATCCTCGTAAACATAAGCTTCTGTCAGTCACTCTCTCTCTCTTCCATCCTCTCTCTCTATCATTCCGTCGCCCACCCAAAACATTAACGCACAGGCCTCAAATAAGCACTCACACACACACACACACACACACACACACACACACACACACACACACACACACACACACACACACACAGAAACACACAAATTAAAAGTTACTTTTTTTTTTGGCAATGGCTAAGTGTCTGTGGCTTAGCGTAGCTCTGCCTGCTTCAAAATGGGTGCAAATTCAGAGCCCTGGAGGGTCGAAGGGGAAGTTTGAGTATGGGTTGTTTTTGCTGGTGTATGCATGACTGGGGATGAATCGACTTGAGTGTGTGTGTGTATGTTGTATTTGGTTTGTTCACTGCTTAACACCCAATACTGAATATTCTGTTGGTAGGGTCTTGTGACTCTCTCCTGCAGTTTGCAGCTCTTGTACTACTCTTCATCTCCTCACTGTTGCACTGGGATGAATGGGTACGTTCCTAGGAAACCTGTGTCATCACATCTCCTGCTTCCTTCTGTACACAGGGATTCCGATGCACAATTTTTGAATAAGGTGCCCATTGAGAAAAATCAGACAAAATCCAGATATACTGGCCAAAAAATACAATGTGTGATTAATTCCATCCATGACAAAGAATATTCTCCTTTGGCACTGTCAGTGAAAAGCTTATCATGCTATTTCAGAGGCCTTTTATAATTTGACAGAATCTCTGTAACATCTCCTTGGCTATTGTTACGCAGTTCCTATGAAAACAGAATTTTCAGCCCTCATTCATTATTTTGTCTTGCGCTCTTAAGTCCGTTGCACATTCACCCAAAGCAGCTAATAGCATGAGTCGCTGTAGCAGCTGCAACACTGGCCTCTAAGGGGTGTGAAAATCTGACCATTATCAGAACCATAGAAACATGGTGGCATAGAGTAATTAGGAAACTGAAATGAATGGGGTGTGACTGCACCTCATCAGTAATGGCTCATTTGGCTACCTTGAGCCTCTCCCAAAAGAGGAAATAATTGAATCTGCCAACAATAACATGTCTGATGTTATCATAATTAGGGTCTTGCTAACAAAACACAGGAAGTGAGACCATAAGGGTGGATCTGGAGACTCACACCTACTTGTAAGAGAGGGACTGACTCTTTTTGTCTGGAACTATGTGACCATCTTTGAGCCAAATCAGAAAAACAAAGCAGCTATGAGGGTGCCACATAATTAAGAACCAACACTACCTTTACAGGAAAATATTCTAAAATACACCAGGCCCCAAAAACAATTACAACAGGCCCAAATCAAGGGAATGCCTTGATCCCTTGTACACTATCAAAGACTGAAGGTTGGACTATATTTAAGCCCAGGCTTTATTGAGGGTCTCATAGCAATTGCAATCAAAGATCCGAATGCAACCAATTACGCCCTTTCCTCCTTATTTGTAGTGATATATTCTAGGATTTCTCACAAATATGACATTTCAAAAATAATGCTGTAAAATTAAACTATGATGCTCATGAAATTGATAAGCATATATATATGTATATATATGTATCACAATATCATACAATTGAAGTTGTCCACAGCATTTTCACATTGTGGTTTCAATGTTCCACATGCCATTGACACAAGGGTACACAACCTATGAATAAGATACAAGAGTTGTGTCTTGCATTCTGTGACACTTGAGCAAGTTTTCTGTAATGAAAATTCTCACCACCGTGAATCCAAACCCCTTTGAACTCGGTCTTGCGAAGACAGGGACTCAAGCTGTTCTCAGACCAAGCCAGTCCATGCCGATATTTTTATTGAGGCCAGGCATCTGAAGCAATTCTTTGAGTCAGAACATTTCCGAAAAGATGTTCCGTTGTTCGAAGATGTTCGACTGTGATTTCATCAATTTGTCTTAACAAACGGCCTGATTTGAATATAATGCCACCACAGGCCTCTGATATGAAAAGCAGAACAATCTATTCATCGTGGTATGATACGGCCAATGATTATCAATATATAAGCGCAATCATGTTATTCAGATTGTAAAGAATTGAAGAAACAGTTGCATGTCCATCTTCTTTTCCATGGATGTAATTTAGGGTTAGGGTTAGGCTCTCCCAGTCCCCAAAACATAGGGCTTACATAGTTCAAATGTGGTCCTGTGCAAGTCTTTAATTAGAATTTATGAGCCATAAAAATGGATAGGAAAAGCAAACAACAACATTTTGTAAATTGAGTATGTGTCATGATGCTCCTCATTATGATATTACCATATTACTTTGGCTTTGTTGTGGAGATATGCTGAACTGTTTAATTATTTTGTCATTTTGTGACATTTTCCAATTTTGTGACACTCCAATTTTTGTGACGTGAAAACATGGCTCTTCTCTTCACTTCAGTCTGACTCTGCGTCATAATTAACCTTTTCATAATCATCGTGGTAGCTTGCCAACGAGAATACTGAACAGCTAAACAGGACTGCCGTTATTTCACGACTTAATGGACTTGGAAGCGCAAGTGATTCATTGATATTCAATCCAGAGCAGGCATGCTTAGTCAACCCTGAAATTGTCTTTTACAAATCACTAACATTATAAATCCACATTGCTTCATAGTTACAAGAGTTTATGTCCTACTTTGAATCAAACAAAATTAAGCATGTGTGAAGTCTAATTATAGAAAACATGTTCAAGAAGTCTCTAGTGTGCCTAGCGTTTTGAAGTAACACATGGCTGGCTAGCTACTACAGTCGTAAACATTTCTAGGATGTTAAAACATGAAAACATGGGACTTCTAACCCTTCAGTCTTTTGATCTTGATTGAAGGTTTCACTTTTGATTGGAACTCATTCATATTCCCTGATGTACCCCATAGATTTTCTCTCATTTTGATCATGGCTAACCTCTGTGCGATTAATTGTTCAGAGGTTCTCTCTTCAATGGACCAACCATAATTAAAACAGTACTGGTGTGTTTCTCTGCGCTAATTAAGAAAACAAAAAGGGCTTAATTGCCAAAATTAGAAACAGTAAAATGTTGTTATTATTAGAGACTAAGTATTGTTAGAATATTTAGTTTTTCTCAATTGTATGGGTGTACTTTCAAACTTTTTGTTTTGCATATGAATATACCATGACAAAAAGTTTATTTGTTGTATTTCATAAATGTAAAATGTAATTCAAAAACCGGACATTCATACAATGCTATGAAAGGATATCTGTCCCAGGTCCAGTTCTCTGTATTTTCTAATGCAGAATTTTATTACATATTTAATGAAAACCTAATATTGATTTACATTTCATTCATTTGAAGGTTATGCAACGATGAGCGCCCCTGTGTGAATCCCAACCCCCTGACTAAATAACAAACAAATTAAACGTACACCTAAGAAGTGTTTACCTTTGTATCGATTTTTGCCGGATCAATTTCAGCTCCCCTGAAGCTACAGTTAACCTAAAGTGGCAGCTAATTTGTACCAGAACACTCACAATGAATCAGAAAATGTAGTTAAAGGGTCTTTACTGAGATCTGGTGATATGGACCTAATTTAGACATCCAGTCTGAAAAATATCATAGTTGACTAAAAGTATTACATCGAGGCATGTTGGGAGCAGTCCGTTTTGTGATTTTTATTTCTGAAAGCGTTTTGATTTTAAGCGAACATGCCTGCTGTGTTGTGTAATGACCTTTGATCACCTGCTGTTCTGGGTGGCCATCTTTGTCAGTGTGCCACAGAGTAGATGGTGCTGGGATACAACCAGGCCCCAACTGACCCAATGGGCTCCAATGGGATATATATCAAAAACAAAATGTAAGTAAAGGAGTGGCATTCATTAATTCATTAAGGCTGTATTTTATATAATTTTACAGATCCCTAATTAAATCATTGAGTGCTTTTGCGTCTATAGTTGATTCACTTTGATCCCAATCTGGGATAACGTTTTTTTTTTGGCATTTCTTCTGTGGGTTTGGTTACATTTCACACAGGCTATTAGTGCGTCAGACAGTAATTTGACTGGGGAAAAGGAATTAAAGGAGCTATTTCTAATTTCCAGTCCAATTACAAACATTGAGCATCAATTATTTATTGTAATATAATAAGTTGTAATTTCCCTTTGGTATTCTTGCTTAAAACATTAAAACAGTTATCAATGGATGAATTGGAGTCCGTGTTGAAGGAAATATTATTGCAAGAATTCTCAAATGCCTTTTTGGGATAAAATGATATAAAAGTTCAACATTGAACAGTGATGTAGATTTCTAAGGGTGTAAATGTGAACCATGCAGATTAGTGGCTAAGTGAATGTGAGGACAGAAGGTTTGGAGGCTTTTAGTAGTTGGAGGAACACAAAGCTAACATAAGTTCAAGCCATGAACATGTAGGCACACTGTTGGCCAGTAGGAGTCACTAGAGAACAATTGGACAGGTGAATCTAACTAGCTTGACCCCCTTATTTTCTAATGCCTTGTAATGGTAGGGCTGGGACTCACTGCTTCGGGACCCACGGTTACACCATGTGTGCCACTCAATAGCCCAAGCGTCAGTGAATTTTGAATTGGTGAATTCCAACAAGTGGTTAAAAATTTAATATGATTTATAATACACACTGTCAGACAGTTTTTTCCTGTATCTACCGTACACAACAATGCGGACATGAACCTCTTTTTCAAATGTAACAGACCCGAGTTATTCACAGCAAATATTAGGGTCCACAGGTTTGAGCTGAATAAGGGGATGAAAAACGATCACACTTCACTGTGCGTGTTGGTCAGCAGGGATGTTGAGGTTTAGGAGGACAGATGTCCCAATCTTTATAACCGTACTGTTCAATCAGATGAACACACACATACACATAAACATATAAGCACACACACACACACACACACACAAAAACATGCACGTGCACAGGTGCACACACACACACACTCCACACGATTCACACACACACAGTGGAATATGTGCTAATTCAAGTGCCACGGCACATCTCCTTGAGTACTGCTTAGCATTCACTAATGAGGAGAGACTAATAACTATGCTCAGAGAGTAATCCTAGAACAGTATATGCAGTCAGCGTAGACTTATTGAAAAAACAACCACTGGGCAAAAATGGCATGCAGCATTTTAGTGTTATTCACTGTGTGCTGTCGTAAATCTTTCTGGGGATTCCATTCTCATGAGCGTCAAACATGAACTTTTGGACACTGGCAATAATGTTGTTTATCTCTCCGCGTTTGGGATTTGAACAACGTAAGTCATAGTAATTTTGTGTCTGCCATGGAATGCTGAGCTTACAGGTGTTCGGGTTCATTGCTGAAACCCTGCCTGTCAGTTTGCGATAGTGCGGACAAGCATGCCATTTCCTCTGAAGCATGTCTTGTCTAGATATTGCCCCTTCTCCATATGCAGTGGACAGGCTGTGCTTGGATAGACGTTGTGGAGGAGGACACCTGATGCACAGCTTTGGCAGTCAGAAAGAAGGCACTTGATTGACCAGATGGCTTTGCTGATGTGTTTATGGACATGCGGATTCATCTTTCTGACTCCCCTCCTACTGTGCTAATGCTAATGATAATTATAACATACTCTATGACATAAAGTGAAGCGAGTTACCCTATTTTTACAATTAAGTGCTTTGAGTACAAGACACGTGCTGGACATTTGTAATCCATAATCATTACTTTTATATACATTTTTTTCTCTACTGGAATACTTACATATTCTCTCAACTCTCAACCACAAAAACCACATTTGATGTGATAGAAAGAACAGAGCTATGGGTTATGTACCCTGAGAGGAATTTGGATCGTTCAAGCCAAGCTGTGATGTTATATTTTTCTTCCACTTTAGATCACCACTATTCTAGGCTAGATCATGCTGAATACATTCTCCTAATTGCAGTGTCTGCTGTCATCTCTTATAACCACTGGCATGCAAAGTAGTTCAATCAAAAAGCAGAACTGACTGGAAAACAGAGATAGCTGCTGACTTGTGTTTAGCACAACAGCAGTTTGTATTTAATATCACGCTCTTGAGACTGTTCGGCATCCCGTTGCATGTTTTGTCAGAAACACAAAACAGCTGGGAAAGTGACAAACAAACTCTCAATCTAGTTACTCACTGAGCAAAAACTATCAGTAATTACGCAGCATGTCCATTTCTCATGTCATCACTCATCTCACCAGGCCCATTCTAATTGATGGAGAGGGATTATGGGTAATGGATTTTCCAGATAACAGGACACCAGAGACATTTTGTAGAATAAGGTCAAATCTCCACAAAGCATGATTGGAAAGGCTGTTTGTGTGGAGAACTTGAACAGAAAACCCAGCTATGATGGTGTGATTGACAGACAGGTGCAACATGCTTTGAAAGCAACATGTGCAGGCACACATACTGGAGGTTTATTCAGAAACATCACAGCGAGGATTACTTCGCTCAAAACGTGGGTAGCGTGTCGATAACAACTGACATAGAGATTCAATGGCCCGATAGGCTATCAACATCGACATTCACAAATAACGCCCGATGGTTCTCAGTGCTCCCAAACCAGTTTTTAACGCAAACAAAGTTTCAGCCTCAACCTGCTGTGGTCTTTGGCACGTAGAGCTAGGCCTGGCAGACCCTTGTCGGCAGACAATCGTGTAATTAAAAGAAGAGTAATGTCTCTAATTTCACGCCCAGGTGTTCAAGTTTCACTAAGTTCTCTAGGGTACAAGATGTGCCAACTAAAAGGTGTTGCTTCGAGCTGCACAAGTCCTGTTTCCATCACCTTGTTCGATGAACAGTTTGCTTAATACACTTTTAGTCCATCTCATTTTAATCTTCATGTGTTGAGTAGCATGTGTTTCTGTGTGCCATATTTCCAGCTGTTCATTGTACGGTCGGTCCAATTTATCTGCTTTACGTCTGCCTCGTTTCACAGTCGTTTGCCCCCATCCCCCCGCCCGCGCCACCCCCCAAACTGGTTTTATTCCCCAGTGGCTCTCTCACATCATGTAA
Organism: Albula goreensis; assembly: GCA_022829145.1. Lineage (NCBI taxonomy): Eukaryota > Metazoa > Chordata > Actinopteri > Albuliformes > Albulidae > Albula > Albula goreensis. The sequence continues at coordinate 35,788,284 of CM040745.1, forward strand.
TGCAGATACCGTTCTCCACCGTGATATTATGAAGTCGGTGGAATGTTTTCCAGCCCTTTCTCAACTGGGTGTGATTCTTGCTCAGAAATCCCCTTGGGAAAAACACGCTAGAGAGAGAGAAAGAGCCCTGACGAATATATGCATGCTAGGCCGGTAAAGGGAACTGAAATTAAATAATTGAAAGAAAGAGGGAAGGAGAGAGTGAGGGAGAGATGGAGGTGATTAAAATGTTATGAGAAATAATACATAGGCCTCTCCAGGAGGTCGTGTACTACTTATGCGCTAGCTATTAGGCCTTCGGAGGGAATATTTGGTTCAAAACAACCCTTAACTGCTGTAGGAGGAGGTTAGAAAGTGTTTCATTTTTTGTGTAAATTAAACCAGCATGTACAATTTCTTCATGAATATCTTTTTTTGGATTAAGATCTTTGTTATTCTGGGGTTTCTCGCAGCTATTGTTTCGCTGGGACCTGGGTTAATTTTCCTGAGTTTTTTGTCTTATTGATTCCCCCAGGAATGCATACTCCTTCTGGCACTTTGGCAGCACAACTGTAAAAAATAGCAAGACCTGGGTGGCTAGTTAGTCATTACCACTGAAGCAATGGCTTGGGATGTTTGTCTCGACAACAGTTGGGTTTAGAGTGATATTTGCTAAGACTTCATAGCTCAATAGTGACCCCTCTGGATGGTCAGACTTCTATATTGTGCAGCTTAGGTAGTAGACTGTCAATAATGTATTAATATGCGTGGTCTTACAATGACGATGGATGGGGTAGGCATTTAGTTACGAATGGAAATACCAAATTAGGTTATATTGAAAACTTGAGATAAAAAGGTTTTTTTTTTTTTCTTTATTAGCCAAACCCTCATTTATGAAAAAATCTAATCATAAACTGAATGTACAAGCACTCGTTTCTCCGCTAAGCTTGTCATTTTTCATTTTGATTATTCATGATGGTGGGCTTTGATCAAATCTCATGTCAGGTTTCAACACTCGTACCCACAGATCACTGAGCGGACCCAAAAAATGCTGGAGCATCATAAATTTGTGCACAGATGCATAAAATATAATAGGCTATATTTTCCACATGGAGCATGGCCTAAGAATACATATATATTTATCATATTCTATATTTAGCCCTCAATGTTTCAGTTAATGGACATATACATCAAATACAGTCTGTCAGATTCATCAACCATTGGAGATATTTGCGGTCTAGAGTGTGAGGACGAAATAATTCATGGATCACAAGAAATCAGATTTTTCATTAGGTAATTTCATGTTTGGATGTGCACTCCGTTTTAGGAGATATCTATAAATGATGGCCAACGAGTAAGAAGGAATATGTAATTTTTGTGACACAGATGATATTTTGGTAGACCAACAGCTTGGGCCTTAGTCCTTGTTATAAGCGCCCCCACCCCCCACTGACCCAAATACCCATATCTCCAATATCCTTTTGTAACATAAAGGTCAAGCTCTTCTCGACGTTAATGGCTGCAGTCGGTGTTACTCCCATGCCTCCTTACTGCCAGAGGGCGTGTCTTTCTCCAGACGTTATAGGTTTTGGGTTTTCATGGTTCCAAACAGGATTACTCCTGGCTTTATAGTTTCGGCCATTATGCTCCAGGCCCACTCCCTGTGCAGCTAAACCGTAGATAAGTGCTTTTATTAAATAAAAGAAGGGCTATGAAACAAAACAAAACAAAAAAAAAAAGATTCCTACATGATAGTGTATCTGCAGGTTTCTACCTTGTGCTCTACCTGTTTTCTCTTATTACTCAGGTTATTGGATAAGGAACGTTAGGTTTTGTTCGCCTGTTTTTTTGGAGGGATTTAACAGCAGGACTGTAACTAACCCTATGAAAAAAACATGATTTATTGATCAATTAGATGCAACAGATTGTGCCTAAAAACATTATGAATAACACAGTAACAAAACCTGAAGGGAGTAAAGTGGAGTTAAAGTGGAGAGAGCATAAAATTTCAATAAACACAAAACAGAATAGAACTGAATAGAAAGAAGAATTTTCCTTAGTCACGGGCAGATTTCCTGTTGTCCATCACCGAGGATTTGCTGTCGGGGGTTGGGGGGAATAGCGCCATCTAGGAAAAAAATGACTGTTTGATTACAAAACAGATAATGTTCTTTACTGGGGCGAGTGAGTGGGTCATGCTAGTAAGACACTGTTGTGGTGTGTGAAGCTGCCCCATGACCTGAATTTGGACCAATCAAGTGCTGGCTGTGACCATCAACACCAATACATGGCAGTTTATGATTGGGCATTGGGTCTACAGTCTGGTTACTGAAGGGTGAAGTTTCACAGATCTGTCTACGTTACAGTGAACTGTGAGACCTCAATAACTGGAAAGAGCAATTCAGAAGCACCAATGCAATGTCTGTTTCTTTTTTCCATTTCTCACTCATGCACTAACTGTGCTCTGCCTTGACCGTTGAATTGAAGTTTCCCACAGAATACGACTGAGTGGGACCACAAAATATCTGACAAATTTTACACTTCGACAGCAAAATCTAGGCATATGGGACTACCTTTGCAACATGCTAAATGATCACTCATCCTAAATATAATAATATTTACCTTTTATAGGATAGAATTTCTGTGGCATTCCAAGTGATACAATGTAGAGGTTCCCAACCATCATAATATTATTACAATATATTATAAGGACTGTTATAACATGTTTATGTGTATGTTATACAATGTTTAGATCTGTTGAGATTATGGATAGTGTTGAACTGAAGTTCATCGAGCCACTCCAGAATATGTTTAGCAATGTTTATATGGGTCTTACTATCAGAATATGAGAGCATCCTGAGAAAATACAGAGCGCTAAATGGACCCAATGACTCCCATGAGATGGCTGCCCAGACTAGAACAATCCCACCACCAACGTTAACAGATGGGAATGAGCAATGAAGGTGAAAGGCTTTCAAATATTAACAGGTATGGTTCCCACACTGTAGAGCCAGTTAAAATTAAAATAATCACCTGAATATCATTCAAAAAGCTGCATAAGATTTCATAAGAGCCATGTATGATTTTTGATTTTTTGAGGACTGACATTACATGCTGGGAGAGCACACACAGGCAGGAAAAAGCGTTCACATTCTCTTGTCAAAATAAATAAAGTGATTTATCACTTGTCACGTTTAATGAGTGGGTGTGCTTTAAAAAATGAGCCTCAAACTCTACCAGCCACACCTAAATCACTTACGGGCATCCAGCAGGTATGTCTGAAGCCTTTCAGATGATGCAGTATGAAATATGACTGAAACGCATGTTTCAGACATGTCACGGTATGGAAAAATATGACCCAGGCTGTAGAATTGCCTCGCAAACCAGTAGATTTGATTAGCTCTCGGACGTATACAAAGTATGATATGACGATATAAATGCTAGGGGATGAAGATAACCCATAGAAAGCAAAACATAATGAACAAATTGGCATGAAAACCAACAAATCACAAAATATTTCAAATAGCATAGGACCATTGTTTGATCGGTGACGAGCGTGACAACAGTATCTCATGGACACCTAGTGAACATGACAGATATTGAAAACTCCATATATTTTGTGTAGTGTTGTGGGTTTTTTTTTAATATACATGCCTGAAAACATACAGGCAACAGAAAAAATGCTGCTTGTGGATGTTGGGTGGGGTTTCAAGTCTCAATCTTTCAGATATGATCTGGATACTGTCTGCCTCAGACAAATGTATTTACAACAAAGAACTCTCTTTATGTTGGGGAGCACTAATTTGTCACCATGGTTACAGCTTTCACCAATTCTATTAACTGTGCTTCTAGACAACAGTGAAAGTGCTCATCGTCATATACTGGAGGTATGTGCATACGTATTTTTCTGGATAATGCCATTCTTTCCAGCCTGAAAGTCTAAAAGTTGGCTACATGTCACCGATCAATTGGAAAGCCATTACACCCTCAATTTTACCTGTCGTTCCCATCCTTTCACATACGTAAGTTGAGCTCAGCTGTCAGACAATAATAACCTCAAGTTACATAAACCCAGCATGGATTGAAATATTAAACCAAGCACTTTAAATCACATAGCACCTTAAAATCCCCTGGAGGAGGGGGAAAAAAAAAAACTTGTCGAGTGGCTATTCTTTAGAGGAAAATTTCAAGGTGTCATTTCCGATCTCGCCGGCTACTGACATATCATTTCTAGGAAGAAAAAAAAATACATGCGTTTGCTGTGTGAATCATTTCAGGTGGAAGAAAATTTGCCAGATTCATTTCTGCTCCGTCTCTCTCGGTCCAGGGAGTGGCATCACATGATTTGTTATCAATCAGTCAACGTGTCAAAATGTATTAGTAATAGCATTATTTTGTATTTAGAGCACCATATGGGGCTGGACAGAGGCCATTTTCCCTTAGGGAGTTTTAAAAATAGAAATCCCAAAGCAAGTGAAACACTAGGAAATGGTTTACTAATCCTTATCCATGTAGTGAAAGCAAACAAAAACCAAAACTAAAAGCTTTAGCGATATTACAGATATGGCTAAAACAATACTGACTGGCATATCAAATCATGGGAGATTTAGGCTCCATGCACCCTGTGAAAATGGGGCTCTGTCCCTGAATATTGAACGTCTATTAACTTATTAAACCTCGTCTTCTTATCACTTGGCTGAACTCTCAATTAAATCTCTTTGGACCACTGCTAATCTCGCTTGCCTATTAGCTCGAGTCTCTGTATTTCTTGGAATTATAGAGTACTGCATCTATCTCTCAGAATAATGGAGGAATTGAAGTGACGAGCTCTGAAACGCCAAGCAGCGTTAATCAGGTTCCCACTGGTTGAAAGCTCACATTCTTTCCTAGAAATTTCCACAGTTTCTGAAATGTAATGAATCAGGTTGTAAACAAAAGAGTTATGTTATTGTACTGCCAATGATATTCACAGCACTGGGGAAAGTTATTGTTGTTTCTTCACCTCTCCCTTCAGATGAAAATGAAGAAAAGAACAGAATTTGAATGAATGAGAAAACTTTAAACAGTAAAGCCCAGCTTCCGAGCCTGTCAATTTTCCATCAGTTAAGCAAAAAGTTATTTTCTTCATTCTATAATCCACCTTCATTACAGCCTTTAATTCAAATTCATCTAGAATGCAAATACATCAATAAATAATAATTTGCAACACTTTGCTGCAGCATTTTGTTCATGCATTTATTCATGTAATTTCAAGTATATTTTCAAATTTCAAAAATAATATTTCTAATTTACGGGTTTTATGTATGTGATGAATTCGGTAAATAGATATTTATTCTCCGGAGGACTTTCTGTAGCCAGGCTTCTTTGCCTTTTCATTGGAAGAAGGGAAAAATGGAATACATTACCATGGGAAGTGGCATTACACAGATATAGTACTGGAATATAGTGCTAATACCTTATTGATGAGCTGGTGAAGGGTTAACACCTGTAAGCCTTCAATGCTGTAGTCACACATGAGGACACATTCCATTGGAAAAAGGAGCAAAATTTCCAAAAAGGAGGGGAAACTATTTCAATCCTAAAATAATATCCATATGACATTACATCTCAGAGCAGTCCCATAACCTACATATTTCCTATCACATCACAGTTTTGCAAAGATGTACCTGTCAGCGTATGCTACACACACAACAAAATGTGGGTGATGTTTTCGTGACTGTTTCTCTTTCATCCGATGAGTAAACACACGAATCCACAGCCAGCAGAACGGGCTTTCGTTCAGGGATTTCCATGTTCTGATGACTTCCTGGAACCGCCCCAGCGATTTGTGGATCAGAGCTGTTGCATTTGTCCATAATGAAGTTATAAAACGGGTTTTCCTTGTCAACTTCACGTGACTATGGATTTGATTTAAAAAAGTGTCACCTGCTCTCATGTTATACCTTCGCAGCTTCACGTTCTCTTATTGATAGTGTTCCTAAGGATATACCTTATTAATATTTCAAGGAGAATGTGAGATATATACAAAGATAAGTTCTTCTTCCAAACACAGGGGCAGAGAAAAATTCACACCTCGATTCGTTCTCATAAATCAAGTAAACTAGTTTTGCTGTAGCAAGCCCACCAGGGAAATATGGTATGCAATGTTCAATTTTCTAGCAGTGAAATAAGAGAGGATTAATTGGCTCACACTCGTTTGAAATGAAAAAAAGTTGACTTATGTCAAAGAATGTAAACCTGAATATGAAAGGCTATCTGCAATAAATTAATGTGCCATAGTCAGAAAATGCAGAAGTATAACAATGTATGTGGACATAAAAACCAGTCTGTTGTCAGGGTCAGAACATCTAGCCAGTCGTTAAGTTCTTGACATTACTGTTTAACTTTACTGATCTATCTATGTAGAGGGAAAACAAGAACATATCCATATACGGGAACTTGCATGAAACATTAGGAAATACTGTAATTTTCCCAATAACCAAACACACAGCCAAACACGAACCAGGACGAGCACCAAATAAAACTCAGTAAGCTTTTTAATTGGCTCATTGCTCTTTCCGTAGGAAGTCTTTCAGGATATCCTCCTATTGGAGTTGGTCATTGACTTAAAACCATAGTTTTATTTTTAATTGTGTTGTAAGATGAGGGTCAGAAGAGGGTGAATGGTGTACCTTTTCCTAATGGATGTTCTGTATTGAAATTATTCTGTATTTCCACATATGGATCGGTTAGCTTACCCCCACAGTGAGTCTACAATGAGAATGACAGCATCAGTTGACAGACTAACAAGGGTGCACTATGAAGCACAGACAGGAGATGGAAAAACCCTAACGAAAAACTCTTTTAAAAAATGTGGCGTCTGAAATTTTTGTTGGGATATGAAGTCTTGTTTCCAAATGTCAAGCATGTTCTGGCAGTCACATTCAAGACACCTTCCTAAAAAAAGGTCAAACTGCCAACATTTTGATTTAAAAATTATTTACTGGTCAAACAGAACCCAAATAAAAATTCAGGGAGAGTTGCTAAGGCAACAGGATGTCAGTCAAGATTGTGATGGATGACACAAAAATTACATTCTTAGTGGACTGCATTTAATGGCTTAATAGACCCTTTTTCCAGTGCCAAAGCCACATTCCAAAGCTTTATTGACAGTGGTGACACAGTTGTACTTTAGGAGCGTTATAGTTACAACATCTTCTTTGGCTGGAAGCATAGAAGTGGTGGAATCATTAATGTCACGATGATAGCTGGCTAGCTATATCTGTTCTGACTGTTCTTTGAGTTTTACTGTTACACAGCCTGGGAACATGCAGCTTAAAAATGTGCGCTGTCCTATTCAAACAACTTTATGCTCTTCCGATATGACATCACTTGAGAGATCGGAGGCTACAGCAGGGTCCTTGTTTTATAAGACAACATGCATACAGTTACATAGGGCCCAGAAGCTCACACCTTTCCACATAATTTTCCCACAGAAAGCTCCAGTTTTATAGTGTGAACTTTGAATCATGCAAAATTAGATAACTACATTATGTAACAGACTGTTCCATCCTAAGTTAACAGTATTATGTTTAAGTGGAATGAATTTCCAGACAATATTGAATGCACTTAGAAGGAGTTTATTGTGATATGGCAAGATGCATAATGGTGCAGACATTTAATCTTGGGCCTGGAGTCCAAGGGCGCAGCGTCATACCTCTCAATTTTGGGTGAGGTGAACCCTCACCGGATCACGAGAAGAGAAGAAGAAATACAGAAAAAGGAAGTAGACATGAAGGTGGATATGGAGAGGGGGAGGGACACCGGAGGCAGGGTGTGTGATGGGAGAGAGGGTACATGGCAATTCAATACCTTCGGAGAAAACGGGATTGGACGGACAGAGGTATTTGAGTGAGGGGTTGTCTGAAAATACTTCCCTGAACTTTTTGTTTAACAAAACAACCTCCATTTGTTCTGAAGTGCATAAAGTGTCTCCCTCCAACTTCTGATTATACAAGCTCAGCCAATGAATCAAAACTGTGGTGTGAAAAGAAGAACGGGTGATATCACGTATTTCAGAGTACAGCACATACTTGGCTGTGTCCTCCTGAAATTTTTAGCAGAAGTTCCAGCGATGAGCACAGCCTGTGAATATGAATGAGCAATCCAAATTTAAAATCTTGTTTGTTCCAAGAAGCCAGTAGGATTAGCAAGCTAGCAAACAATCATTTCCTGCCAGCCATTCAATCGAATGAGACTTAATACTGAACCACTGTGTAAATTGCGTTCCAGACCGAAATGTTCGTAAACCACCTGAGTCTGCAACACTTTCTCTTGTTTTCCATTAAGCAGGAACATTTCTATTGTTCAATAAAAAAGGCGGATATCCATTCGCACGTCTTCATACTGTCGGTCAAAATGCTTCAACCGGTGTTTTCACTGATGTATTCCTCTGCCGAGCCCTTTCCCTTTCAATATTAACCATATTCCTCCATAACATAGAATAAAGGGCAGGACAGTACCATTCTCTGGCCATCACTGTGAATAATTCTTTATTAAACTGTATCCAGCAGGCCAAGCTCAAGAGATCTCCCATATGTCATTGGTATGCAGGAGAAAACATCTTTGATTCAAAAGGACAGATTTCAAACAGTGTCATTACAGAAGCTTCAGACATTCTGGAATTCATTTATAGTGCTTTGTATTATTTCCCTGTGTACGTCTACCTTATATACTGTATTTCTGTATCACTTCAGTGCAAAGTGATCATTATTATTTATTTATTTTTTGCAAAACTTCAGCTTAATAAAAATTGCTGTCAGAGTGTGTGCAGTGTGTGCCATTTATTTGTTATTTATTTTTTTTGTTATTTTGTTTAAATTGATATTTCATTTTATCATTTAATTTAGTACTGCCCAATGTGACTGCTATGATTTTTATTCAGACAAAGAACTGCATCAGATATTTAGGTAACAGGTGAGTTTGAAACATGCTGTTTAATTCATTTTTTTTGCATATCCGCAAATTATGTCTGCTGCCATGCCTATTTATATTTTTGCCGTGGCTGTTCGCTTATCATTTTAGGTAAAACCATTTCTTCTTGACATCAGCTGAAGTGTGACTGTCTGCTGAAACCTCACTGGCTGCCTCTGTGATTTCTCGCTGGAAACACTGCTGTTCACAGCCAAGACAATTATGCATATTTCCATCGATATACTTCAGACAGCAGCCCTCTCCATCTTAGAATTAGATTTTTTCCCTAAATCCTTTAGATCAGTTTTGCATTAACGGTTGTGCAAACCCTGGAGGAAAGGTGCATGAACCGGCTTTTGTGGTTATCAGCATTCGATCTAGGCCTTGGAAACCACACAAGAAAAATTCAAAGGAAATATTTTTGTATGAGGCCCATATCCATGTGAGACAATAATTTGCGCACCCTTCCATCTCCTCCTACTTTCCATGATTAAAAGTGGCAAGGCATTAATGAACACATATTTCACTCTGAGAAATGATATTTCACTCAGGACATCTGACACATGCAGCTTAGCCATGAGTGCGTGGCTGCGCTGTCTGATGAGGTTCGGGCGGATCTACGGAACTGCACTGCTGGGGTCGTGTCAGGAGAACTGGATGGCCACTCCGTCATCTATGTCAGTTATTGCCAATAAAGTTTGATCAACCATGCACGGCACGCGCTAGTGTATTGCCATTCACAAATCGGAGTGCTTTGTCTCGCATAATAACAATACAAATCTGCTTTTTTTTGGATTGCATAGACGCTGCTATAAATTGACTTTTATAGTTTTATACTGCAATGAGCCATCAGACAACACAATTCATTATACATTTTGATGACACCTCCATCTCTAAACCAGTCCTGCATATTACAGTCTTTGCCTCTGGTCTGTAGCACAGGAGGAAGTCATCATGGTGCCTGCTGGAATGACCTTGGATCGAAGAAGTCTTGTTTTGGGATATTGTCCCACTTATCACTGGTCATGGTGGCATCCAAGACCCTTTAGAGATACAAGATAATGATGCAAAACCTTGACATGAACTTCTCAGACATAATACTGGTGTACTGAAAAAAGATGGTTATCTTTTCTTGCTTTGTCCAGAGCACTCTCTCTTTCAGGTGTAGACTGGCCCCTAACATGGGTTATAGAAAGTTACAGATAGTGAAGCATATTGCTGGACTCAAAGTAAATCACTTTTATCATAAAGTCATATGTCTTATTTAATATATGAGTATATAAATGTTTTTTTATAGCTCTGTGACTTATTTCACTAAAAACACTGTGTGAACAAATCCTGTGTGATGTAATAAAATATAATATATTCAAGACAAAGTGTTGAGCAGTGAGGAGGTTCAAAGATGGCTAAGAGAATTTACTTCCCTTTTATGGAACAAAATGTCAAAGAAAATGCACTCCATATAATGCTAATAGAAAAAAATGGCTGACTCATGCTGGACTGATAAAAAGAAAAAAGAAAAAGGTCTGAGACATTTTCTAATATTTAATTTAGCCAGAACCCATCATTTCACATCCAGTGTGTTTTCTAATCCACAATTTTCTGGGATTCTGGTCTCACAGTTCTATAAAAATGACCAAGTCAGGATTTTTGAGCTCAGATAAGATATGGGGAGCGGGAAAATTTTTTGCCATATTCTATATTGCGTGGGCAATGACAAATAAAGAACACTTCAGGTCAAGATAAAAAATCCAGTTCGATTGGTCAAACACAATGTGCATGGGCAGGAATTGGATTTGTATTGGGTTTGAACCACATGCAAATGTGGTCAGAATTGGATTTGAAAAAATCAGATTCCATGTGACTTCTTGCTCTTTAGGCCTCAAGGAATAGATCAGATACAAATCAAATTTGGGAAAAATATAATTTGAGTCACCTTAAGCTAGCTGCCACATCCAATGCAACCATGGGCTTTCAGTTCTGGTCAACACTTTCCTCTAATACCTCATGAGTGTATGGAAACACACACAGCTACAATGTTCATTAAACCTTTATTAAACCAGGAATAGTCCCATTGAGATTAGCAATCTCTTTTTTCAAGGGAGACCTGGCAAGAACAGGCAGCAACATAAATAAAACACACAGTTTCTGACAGAAAAAAGAAAAGGAGACTAGATTAAAAAGTACTTAAAAACAAGCACAGGGGACTCACTTTTCAGAAGAGAAATGTAAAGGAGTCAGTTTCATCACCAGGTAATTTAAAAACTGACATCTTAATTGCCTCCAATTCTTTCATTATGGATTTAAAAGCATTTAACAGGATGAATTCACTGAGTTTCAAGTCATTTTGAAATGTATTCCATGCCGAAGGTGTAGACAAAAGAATAGACAAAAGCCCTTTTTCCAATTTCCGTACAGGTATTTGGGACATAGAGCATGAAGAAGCCCGGAGAACGCAAAGAGTAATATCCAGCACTTTTCAGCATGATACGAACACAGATGTAACCGCAATAGGGCCAATAGGGAAACAATAAACTCCACAACAAAATGTCTCTTGCTGTGTTGTCTCTTTTCCGATTAAAATAATGACATATTTCTGCTATTAATTCAGTCAAAAAAGCTACAAACCTCTTTCAGCTCACGACCTCTCTTTCTCAACCAGCAAGCAAGTGCTGCTCACAATGAATGAGATCTTGGGGCCTCACTTCACTTCCAAATCTGCTAAGTTGCAGGCTTGGTTGAAGCAGGTAATCAAGAGTATAACTGGAATACAACACCTCACTGTTATTATCATGTACCACCAATAGTCTTTCTCTGGAGTAAATGATGACAATGTTTGTGATCTGCCATTTGATTCAACCATTTTTAAATTCCTCAGAAATCACTGAATCCCAGAATGCACCTCTATCTTATGTTTCCTTTAACATTCATCAGGCAAATGTGAAACTGACCTGGGTTTCAAATGTGTATCAAGTCTCTCTGTCTCCAAAGGCATACAAAATTGTATGAATAGGCTGGATAAAGGGAACAGTAGGAATAGTTGGCATACCAGCATACAGTAGGTGTAGGTGAGGCTACAGCTGTCCATGGTGCTGAAAGCCTCCCAGACTTTGGAAGATAGCAGGAGGCTGGGACACTGAGAGGAGCGTCTCCTCCTGCTCCTATCTCACTATTCCTGGTGCTGGCGGTAATGAAATAGCCACATGCATAATTTTAGCATTATTCCGTTTTTATTCATCTGCTTCACAGTCATTTGTCCTTGGATTTAGACATTAATGGCTACAGCTGTTGCTCGTAGTTATTCCGAGCACAGAATTACATTAGGAAAATGTAGATATGCTCCAGAAAGGCCATATGTAGACATGAATTGAATCCAAACCGTTTGCAGCAGATGGGATTAATGATATTTTGGTCGGTGAAAAAGGAAGGCCGTTGATTTAGCGGACATATTATGTAATTAACATGTTTTTTTGAAACACAAATAAATTTCATCTACAGATTTTACCTATATTCATCGAGGTGCACATCAATGATCGTCCGTCAACTATAGACGAAGCCACTCATGCTACACACAGAGGAATACTATTTTTATTGTTGAAATGAAACACATTATCAAAATGATCATTATATGTGTTGCTAATGTCTTCATTTCATGCTCTGTCATCCTGAATCTCATAAAATAATAGATGTTTCTGTTCATGGATAGATCCACACCATCACACACACACACACACACACACCCCATCCTTTCCACACACACACACACACACACACACACACACACACCATCCTTTCCATTGCAAATCAGGTGATTAGCAGAGGTGATAGTCTTGTTTCAAATTCCAATGGCTACCCTACCTAATGCAGGACTCCACCCTACCCTAAGTATCCACAAATTACAAACATCAACACTGAAGATGCTGACTCCACACACCACAATGTCAGCAGGAAAGTCAGCAAGAAAAACAAACAAAAAAAAAACAGGTTAACATTTGTCCCAAACACCTCATAGGAATCAGGAGTCAAAGGCAGAAGCAAGCATATCTCGATGGATTTCACTCATGCCTAGAGTACGGTCGAGCAGAGTGGTTGAAATTGATTTCAGGGCTGAGAAGCAAGGCCAAAGCGAACCATTCAAAGAGGTTTTTTTTTACCGCAATAGCTGGGCAGGCACGCCTCGTGGGGTTGCCTCTACATGACTTGCATGCTTGATCGCCTTTAATTATGGAAGGCGCCACACTTTGTTTATCGGGTGGAAAAAGACAGCGGTCGGCCACCGCTCCGCGGAGAGCAGGTGAAGCGCTGTGAAATCCGATGTCGAATTTTCGTGCGGCAAATATCACTTAGCCCCATATGTTTACACTCCTTTGTGCTTAGAGATATCGGACATTAATGACTGACAGGCAGAAGGGGGTGGACCCCAGAGAGCACATGTAAGCCATTTGCAAGATGTCATCTGTCCCTGCACTAATAACATTAGTGCGGAAATCAATTCATTATAGCGTAGTTATGAGTTTTGTGTGTGTGGGAGAGGGTATATTTGGCAGCTGTCCAGTTAGCTCAGTGAGGTTATTCGCTCATGTTATACAGATTACTCTACAGGAGTCATGATTGATTTATCATCTAAAGCCTACCCCAGCCACACAACCAGATCACAGGGCATCGATGTCCCGTTGCTGGTGGTACCACTTAGCCAGATCCGGACATTATCATATTTCTATTTCCCAGGGTGGGGTTGGGGCGGATCCCCAGGGAAGGTTGAAGTCTGTACAGCCTGTCCTCCCCCTCATGTCTCCCCACCCCCGTAAATATGAAACCCAGTATTGACTCAGAGTGACTCAGTATAACGTGTATATATTTGACATTCCAAACATATTGACCAGAGGAATTACAGTGCAGAGATGCACGGAAGGAATATACAAAAGGAAAAAAAAAGACACATTTCTGTAATTATTTTACATAACTATTATTAATTGTTCCACTTTTTCGACCTTATCTTACGTAATTATTTTATGTAAGATAAGGCAGAATAATTGTAAAGGCAAAATAACAAAACTGCGTTAAGTCATGGCAGAGCATGATTGGTCGAATTTAGTCTTGGGCTTGGAGTTCAGGGTTGGAGTTGGACCATTCTGGTGAGGTTGGACCATTGAATGGAAAAAGAAGAGATAGGCTGAAGACGGGACAATAGGCCTGTAAGGCAGAGATGAGGAGGGGGGACAGATGCCGGAAACAGCTAGCACGATGGGAAAGAGATAAGTGGCCATTTATGACAGTCTGGCAAGAAGTGGCAATATTGTGAAGAGGTTGTCTGATATTTCTTGTTTTCTAAAGGTGAGGTAAGCTGCAATATCTTGAGAACTGACCTTCAGAGAGACTGAGACTGATCCAGGATTAGAGCTGGGTTGCATTTCTCCAGTTTCTAAGCAGAAAGTGAGCTCGTGATGTCACAATCCCAACCTCTGCCCTGTGACTCAGAGCAGACAATCGCTCATTTGGACAGGACCGCCCGCATGACATGACACCACTGAGTCACCGCCGATCTGAAGGATCCTTCCTCCACAGGTGTACGATACGCTATGGCGTACAGCAACGCTGATCCAACAAACCCCTGGTGAGTCCAGATAAAGAGAGATAAAAGCTATCAAGATATGAATAGATGTTCTTCATATATGTAAATTCTCTGTGTGTGCTTGTGTGCGTTAATGAGTGAATTTATTTGCAGAAATCCAGGTATATGTAGACGACTTGATCTGTTAACGATATAATAACTGCCTACATTTGTCTTTGTGCCTACTGTAATGTATATTCATTACATTTTTAATTGTTACTCATGCCAGTCTGAAAGTGAGTGAAAGTAACTCTTACCTTTTTACCCTCTGTAATCAGTAGAGATAGGGTAGTGTGTTAGTTTAATCACTCCTATTACTAACTGCTGGTTGGTTTTTAGGGGAAGAAAGGTCTACAAGACCATAATAATTCCCTTTCACAGTCAGAGAGGTAATAAAAAATCCTTCAGTCAAATCCTACCCATGCTGAAGCTCTAATATTGATTGTTGATTTATCAACAGGTGCTTTGTGATTGGAGGACACCTTGAATCCAACTGTGGGGGTGGAGTTTATTTAAAAGCTGAAAAGTAGAGCTCAGAGCTCATAAACCGACAGCAGAACTGGACAGTGAAGTAATGACCATCCAAATCCACTGCACCTCAGTGTTTATGGCAGACAGAGTACAGCTGATGTCTGAATACAGCACAGTAAGCTCACAAACTTGTTGAGAATAGGGATGTGCTGTTGTCACGGTAAAGGTTTTAAACGCCTCAAAACCTGATAATGATTGGCACATTGTTTGTGCAGATTATTCATCCCAGGTCAGGGAGTGCCGAGTGAAGACCTTTCCTGACAAGCAACAATTTTGTCATGACAAAGCTCGTACAACATAACAACATGATTGGTCTGGTGCCATGTACACATCAATTACAGCACATTAGGTTTTCCTGCTGTCATTCTACATTCTGTCACTTAACCACAATTTTTTCAAACGATTTTATGTGTTCCATGATATGTGCGGGACTTCCAGTTGGCAACAGGAAGCGTTGTTGACCATCGTTTTTATCATAGCCGGCTACATATTATCTGTCTTTTACACTTTTTTCCCCCCTTTATTTCGCCAAATGTATAGTACTACATGGTATCTTTCCCGAGGAAAGCTATCTTGATGTTTTGAGATTTTGTGAGTACACATGCGAAAATGTACACATTTATGGGTTTTTGAACATTCTTTAAAAAAATGAGGTTCTCTGCTGTTACTATGCAATGACTAAACATTTTGCCAACTAGCATGATAGTTTTGGCTAATTTCTTGGTGCTGCAAATAATCACTTATCAGTTTATATGCAGGTCTGGATCACATCCGAAAACAAATTATGATATCATGTAGCTAGTGTTCTTTTCCATTGCAATAATTCAGATTAATTTATGTACTGATTGGGTTGTCTAAATGAATAAAATAGTGCTTTATGAAAATTGTATCCCTGCTTGCTGAGTGCTGGCTAAACTCCCAGAAAACAGCTGCAACACGACTGCATGACTCTCCATGTTCTGCCGTGCATGAGCAACCAGCTATCTGGACATCTCCTGTTTCTGTAGCTAGCACCCAATCTCGGTGGTAAGGGCTGTTCAGGCTCTGACAGGGCTAAATTTTTGCTTTCAGAAATGCGTAGTTATCAACCGTTTAAGAGAATTGGCCCAACCTCACTGCTATGGAGACACTGACAGGCCTAGGAGTTCTTTCATGTTTGCCGTACCATCTCCGTCTATAGCTACAAACTCGATAAAAAGGATGAAGTTTTTTGTGGCTATTTTTTTCATATTATCCACCCATCATTATATAGTAGAAGGATGGGGAGGAAGAACAACATTCCCTAATTTTATAAAGGTTTGGATATGTGCCCAAGTAATTTTGGCTACAAAAGGTCACCGGCTACTGTTTAGAGAACATTTGTTTACATTCCAACAGAAGTCCTGCACATATTTCATGCAAGTCTTCCTGGGACTCAGAAATATTGTGGATCTATACATTCCTCCCACACTGTTGGAAAGTAGAGGTTCCCTATTACTGTATTTTTAAGCCTGTAATCTTTCACATAGACAGTGAACTTGCAAATTTGTTTACCATGTAATTTTTCTCTATGGGCAATGAGGACAGCATGAATAATTACCTTTGTGTGTAACTGCTCAGTGTTGATTTTATTTATTTCTTTCTAAACTGCTTTTGGACGCGGAGAAAAAAAAATTATAACAGACCACAATGCCTTTATCTGAATTATGGAATAGTTCATTGTGGATGTATCCCAGAATTCCCCATCTGCCTGAGTGAAGATTAAAAAATTGATTTGATGATGAGCCTGTGGACATCTGCTAATGACAGGGGACCATGTGGCCCCTCATTAAAAGCTGCAGGCCTCATATTGGGTGTGGATTAAATGACCTCCCATGGCAACCCACCTGTTTAATTCCTACCTGTTTTTTGCCTGCTGAATGCCTGGGGAAAAAAAAAAAAACACCAAAGGTTGGGTATACGATCATGCCACCAGGAGAGGCCATAACTGAGGAACTATGTAATGCTTATGAGATCAAATACATTCACTAAGTAATCCTCGGTCGTGTAGTTACAAAATGGATTGGATCACTGGAATTGAGTTATTGGTATGCACCTTAAAATAAAATCTGTGCGCGTGTGTGTGCACGTGTGTTTGTGTCTGAATGTATTTCTCCCTTCTTCAAGTCCCCTTTAGCTGTTAAGATAAAAGTGAAATGAGAAATAAAACCACAGATAATCGATTATATATATATACACACATTATAGTCAAAATAACAATCCGATGAAATGTATTGCCACATTTAACAGCATATGCTAATTTCCGGTTCATGATGTCCCTTTGGGGCGCACTGTAATTTGACGACGCTCAGGCAGAGGGGTTAGGATGCGAGTCATTTTCTCTGCGCTCTGAAATATAATGACTGCGTATGTGCTGATCTTGAGAAGTGCCAAACGCGCAGCGCCGTACAGGAATGCATCACCCCCCTGCTCCTTAGAAATTCCTTAGCGATTACTTTTTAACACCCAGTCACTTTCATACCTCCCTTCACTTCTACAAGCAACTTTTCAACGGTCAACCACGTTAATTACCACAATTAATCAAATAATTACCAGATGTGAAGCTTCTACGCTTATGGTATCAAATATGTATTACCCAGTACAAAGGAGACATGTTGTATTATTCATGTAAAGAACTCCATCTCAGTGTTTACTTTCCAATTATTACATGCAATGTACACATATATATATATATACATGCATGCCTGCATGTTCTGACGCACATGGGTGGGCTGCTGGTCCCTTGGGTGGCAGAATATCTTACACCACTAACAGCTGTGATCACTCTCCGCTACAGATGTTTGTTGCGGAAACTCCCTTGAGTTGACTGATATATTATCACCAGTGCGGCGGCTGGCAGTTCTCTTGCAGTAATCAATAAAAGGGGGGAGGATTATGGATGGGTGTTCCCAGCTGGATTTACTAGTGCTGATGTTTATGAATGAAACTGCCTCCACATTTGTTTTGGTGCTATTTTGTCCAATAAACTCATACCAATAATACTTGACGCTGTGCACATGTATGTCAATGCTGGTCCCTGCCTGTATGTTTAATACATGGTTTTCAGAGCTTTTTCTACATAAAGCAAACCTGTAAAACCAACGTTATGAAAAGGCAAGGTGTAACTAAATAGAAATAGATTGGTAGTTATAAAACAGTTATAACATGTCATAAGAGGATTATAACAAATTATAAATAAATAAAAGTCAAATAAGAAACAGGGTTTGTGGCAGACCTCGGATATCTGCTATGTTGTTGGAAGGCCTCCACAGCGTAGGATTCTACAGTTGGAAGGTCAGATCAACAATAAGATGAGATTTTATGGAGATCAGATGTAGGGCACCCTGCTGACTGGGCTCCAGAACAAGATGAACCATTCTGGAGTCCCCGGAGACAGAAATGCAGTCCCAGGGTTTGTTATCATTCTTCCCTTAAGCAATTTAACGTAGAGTGTGAATTACATAAACTCACAGGATGTGGAGTTATGAAACGTTTTCTCATAAACAGGTCTGTTGGCAACAGGTCTGCTCTGATAAATTCTAGAGATGGCCACATACCAAATTACCACATATTTTTATATTTCCATTTTAGGATTTTGTATTATTTTTACATTTTATCAGATGCTCTTATTCAGAGAAACTTAAACACTTTTTACACATGTTGCACTAATATAGCCTGAAATATACTGAAGTACTTCAGGTGGGGTAACTCAAATGAAGATGCAATAGAAGTGCCTTATTTGTCTGGGAATCAGACCTCCAACCTCTAACTAGTTACAAGCCCTGCTCCCTCTATACTCCCCCAATATAACTGTGTATAACTTTGATCTACACCTGTCAGCATCCATTATAAACTATCTGGGGATTACATTGCCAGTTCGAGTATGTACAGTACAATCTTGCCTGGTGGCTTAATTTTATTTTTCCCCTGCATGTGCCAGTTTTCAGTTCAGGCCAAAAAAATGCAATTTCACAAATAAAATGATCAAATAAAATGAATGTCTATTACAAATCTCATATGCATCTAGTATTTGCAATTAACTACCCTCCTCAGGCTACGTCATTTGCATATATAAAGCAAGTTTGTGCAGACGTGTTCAAGACTTAATGGGGAGCTAATGTGCCCTGTGGCTGTCCCTTAAGAACGAGGTTGTCGTTGTTAAATCGACAGACAAAGGCAAACACATTTGAGTCCTGAGCTCTGAAAATTCCAGATAGCTAGTCTCTGTACATGCCCTCCCCCCAATACACCAGAGGGAAACATATTCAATGCATATAACGAGCTTAGCCACGATACACATAAAGTCTGGTACGACTAAGAAAATACTATGAAGGCCCATGGATACATTTTTTCAATACTTTAATGTGCTGGAAGGAAAATCACAAACACACTGTGATGACGTTTGGGCTCAGAAATGCACCACACGAACGAAAAACTGGCATAAAATGAAAATTTTTTTATTTGTTTTAAAAAAAAGTGATAGCTAAAACTATCACACGTTAAAATACATTCAGTGACACAACACAGAATATTACACAGGCATGTTAATGGACCAGGACATAACAGAATGTATGTTTTACTAGTCATGCTAAAATATTTCAAACACACATGAACATCACACGCATACACAATTAAACTAGCCCACTTCTGTTTGCCGACACTATGAAAAGAATTTAATTGAATCTATGGATAGCAGGGTCCAGTCTATAACATGACTGGAGCAACTGAACTGAAGTGTGATCACAGGGAGTATAGATCGCAATTCAGCCCTCAAAAGAAAGATCTGTAACACTTTTACCCCTTTAAGTCATTTGAAGTAGCAAATAACTGAGGTTCAAAGCTGTAGATAAATTTGATGGGGTCAATGGTTTGTCTGACAGCCCTTTGCAATTTTCCAACATAAATGGCTTTTTCTTAATTGTGAGTTGAGGCTGAAACCAGGTCAAATCTCTGAGAGTTTGCTGTATGCATATCCAGCTGCATGTTAAAATAAAAAAAAATTAACCCTGAGTTTATGACTCCAGTGCTGAAGCCTGTTGGAAACGAAAGTTTCCCAAAAAAAGTAGGCCTATAGCACAGCAAGTAATGCGATTGGACTGCATATAATCTTAAAAAGGCAAGCCACCTTTACACTTGCTGCTGTAGCAAAAATGTGTGTTGATCAGGATCACTCAGAGCCAACGGAATAATTTTTTCTTACATCTTTCATGAGGGAATTGCTTTACAACTTTTGTTCATATTACACGTTAGATCAAGACTTTACTACAAACATAAACGCAAGCCTTTGCTAAAATTAAAGCGGATTACGTTTAGTAGAGAAAAGCAGTCCTAAACTGACACGCATGCTAATCATAGAAGGCAGTTAAAAATACATTTGGGAGGTTATCAGAGAGCATTTCATTGTATTTCATGTTTGCAATCCTCCATTGCAATGGTGTCCCTCTCTGTGCTGTCTAGGGTCAGATCTCCACTTCCAGAGGGAAGATCCCTCACATTCTTTTCTTATCGCGAATGACGGCCGCTTCTTCCCCTGGAGAAATCTCCGGGTCATGGCTTTTCTTGTTTTCTCTTGGTTGCTAATTTTAGGCGGATGTCTTGTGTGTTTTGCGGTCTAAGTATTTTCTCTTTATTGGTTGCTTTTCAAACCTCTGTTAGAACGCTGGTATTCTGTTGGAAGTTTTACAAAGGAAAATATCTGACAGAGCAGAACGTTTTTTTTTTATATTATTTTCTTAGTTTTCATGTTTCTAGTTCTTCTTTACGATGACAAAGTGGACTACCTGTGCCTTGCGGACATTCCCTCTAAAATGGGGGACGGGGAGGGGTAGACGGATAACAGGAGATCCGTTACTCAAGTTCAAAACATATTAGGCAAAACAGAGCAGAGTAGAAAAGCTAAATAACCTCCTCGGAGTATATTGACTTGCGCTGCCTGAGAGAGTACAATAACAAACAGTCCCGTCCACTGTTTAACGAGGTGTATCACAGCGGTGGTTTCGTAACGTGCTCAGTCTGACGGCAATGAAAGGAAGACAAAATGTTGGTTCTCAATATTATGTGTTGTTAATACGCCAGAGATCAAAACAGTCATTTCACAGGAAATGAAAATGTAGTATTTGTTTATGGTAAATCAGTTAAAGGGTACAAACAAAAGGATTATGCTTAATTGGGGAGGGATTAAGTAATGGAGAGAATAGCCAGGTCTTCTTCATGTGTCCTACTTCATTCTGTTTCCCCACGACAGACGAGGCCCCATCTCCCTTTGTAAATTCCCACAATGGTCAAGAGTATTCTTCCAAAAATGGTCTTAATTAAAGTATAAGGGTGTGCTTCCCTCGAGGCTAAAAGACCGTCTTTCAATAAAAACCTAATCTCAAATACTACAGGCTTAAACAATGCTAATCGACACACTCTCAACTTCAACTTGTATTTTAACATGAGATAACATTTGTACTATTTTGTGTATTATGCTGGATATGGGAACCACAAAAATACAAAAGAGGGGTTGGCAATGCATTGTTGCTTCTCTTGCTCCGTCATCTTAAGCCATTTCTTCACTGCTCAGCAGATGAATGAATAATTTCACTTTGGCACGTAGTTCCTCTATTGCGACATAGTACCATATTGGAATACGGAATGAGAAACCATATAACATCATGAATATGAGATTCTACAAGTGTATATGGATAGGTCTACTTCTGAAAGTTATAAGGTGTATAAGCAAGTCATATCATGAATGTTGGCACCGAAATATTGGCAAGGCAATATCACCCACAAATCCCCCCAGTCATTCATATCAGTGTTATAAAAAGGGATCTATCCACACATATCCGGAGAATTTAGAAAATATGAAACATTGGCAGATACAGGACGGCTTTATATGGTGCCCATGACACAACCACCCACTAAAAAAAATGTCAAACCCAAGTCATTTAACAGTTTTACACAAAACATCTTTATTGTGGAATTTATTATAGGAATTATAGTGTAAAAAAATTATAAAAATAATGTAGGCAGCCATGAAATTTTCTGTGGTTTTGAGAATTGATTCAACTGATGACTGAAGCTGCTAAAAGTGCCCCCATCCCTAAAAAAAAAAAAACCTACACTCATCCCTGTGGTTTCCACACAAAATAAACAAATTACAACAGAGAATAAAATCTGCATTCGAAACATTTTACATTGCATTTTTTCATTGCAGTTTTGTATTGACATGTAATGTGCTGAACCACAGTTTCAAAACTCACTTGAAGTTAGGGGACTTGCTCTTTATATAGATAGACAAGGAGATTCTGAGGAGGGTTTCGATTTCATTTTTTCAGAGATAGAAGAGTGTTTTTTTTTTCTTTCTGGTAAATTGGCACACTTCAGGGAGAAGGGGAAAAACCGTAACAATACATTTTATTGAAAGGACGCATCTCGGGAGCTGTGCAGGTTTCCTTTGTTGATGATCGGAAAGGTTTTACAATGATAAACCGATAAAAATGAAAAGCCATAATGTGAGGTAGCTTGAGGCTAACAAACAAGCCATGTTAGGTAAGGACACGGACTACCAACAGCACAAACAAAGGAGGTACATCCTTGAGACAAGTCATGTTAACAGTCACACCTCTTGTTATTTATTACAAATATGTAATCAAGAAAATTAAAATTCCTCACAGGATTAGTTTCTCGGTCAAAAGTACTCTGAATGTGAAATGAAGTATACGCATAATGAATGAACTCCTTAAAAGTTTCTTAAAAGAACTTTGTCTGTATAATGTATAACATTACTTATGACTGTAAATTATGAATAATATTGATAATACAAATTGTAATATTTTAAATGATTCAATTTGTGTTCTTTCCTCTCTCCTTATCCAGAGTGACTTACAGCTCAAAGTGAATTATGCTGGGGACAAAAGTGTCAAAGTGCTTGAGTGGGGTAAAAGTCCCAAGTACCAGAAGGGATAGCATGGACTAAACCCTGTATATGACTGTTGAAGAAACAAAATGAAAACCATGAGTAACATCAACAACAATCATAAGACAGCAAAATAGGTCGCAACAAGTGGGACTATGGTAAACTAAAGGAGCTAGGGAGGGGTGGAGAGAGGTGCGTCCTGAAGAGGTGAGTCTTCAGTCTGCGCTTGAAGGTGGATGGACTATCGGCTGTTCTGACCTCCGTAGGAAGGTCTTTCAACCAGTGGGGGAAAGTAGCTGGTTTTGTACCCCAGCGCTCTTTGGAAAGCAGGGCAATACAACTCTGCCACTGCCTCCACACTCAAAACCTGTCACAGCTTCTGAAGAAAAACATACTCCAACACTAAATATTCTGTGGTTTTACTCCATATGGTTTTGTTGTGGACTTCCCCATGAGAATAACAGGTAACAGGTGGTGATAGAGAACCTAGATAGATAGAAAAGCTAGAAATCATGAGGTTAGCCCAGAATCAGCAGAATCAGACATAGTTTGTTTGATTCCCTCTTCAACTTTTCCCTGTTGGGTGTACATAGCTCCTCCATGCATTACCAGCCAAAGAAAGGAAATAATTCACCTGGGAGGAACAATATTCTGAATGCAATTCATCTGATTATACGTGAATGTAACATAAAAAAGATAGCACAGCGATACAGATGGCATCTGCCATTTTGTCATGCGGGTTATCATAATTGTCGGTGTGATGGTTTTACAGTGATCGTAACAGCTGTACTTGTACCTTATGTTTATATAAAGATACCTGGCAAAGGAGAAGTACTATATATTCCATTAAGGTATCAGACATAATTACATCTCACTTCTCAAGGAAATATTGCTTCTGGTACTGTAGTTATTCCGTGGCATGACTGTAATGAAAGAACTACAGTCATGTCCATCTCTAAATTACGTTTGACAGTTTTGCATCATAGGTAAAAAAATTAGACTTTCATCTGGCCAAGATATGTGCATGCTGAAAAATGATCAATACATTCAAGGCTCACCTTGTTCAAGGTAATTGATGCTTGCTTAGGAACATACACTAGCGAAATGAATGGAATGAAATGGAAATTAAATCTGCAGTCAATGCTGGAACAGCAAAAAGGGAAAGATGGAGCTGGATGGAAGGGCTGGTTTGTAGATTGGGTGCTACTCAACGTGATAATGACAACCATAACCCATCAATGGATTTTTTATCACATCAATCAAAGGGTGAGGACAGCTCAAATAATAAAAGATGCATACAGTTAAGCCAAGGTACAGTAATTTAAAAAGGGACAAGTGTGTTAGATGCACAACTCATTATACACTCTAACTAATATACCTATACTTCCTCTGGCACGTAATGTGTTTTGTAGGATGACATTTTGCAAGTTGCTGTTGATAAGACTCTCTATGTAAAATGCCTAGATGTTTGAGTCCAAAATACCTCACTCTGATTTAAAAGGACAAGGCGAGAACATACTTGTGCTGAATTAGCCGTGGTGTTTCAAAATTTGAAAGAACTGTGTAACACATGGAACTCAAGAAGGTGTACAGAAAGGCATGGGTATAATTTACATTAATTTCCACAGTGCTCCAAAGATAATTAGTATTTTTACATATCCAGCATGTCAGAACATTTTTCGCAATAAATATATACATTTAACAGTTGCCTTGGTTTGAACATGAAATCAAAAATAATTTCCTGTCTGATAATTTTCTCAGCTTTGTGTTCTGTTGATTATATGAGTCCATATATAGAAAAGGCGCTCGGCTGTTTTGTGAGAATTCAAATGTAAATGCAAATGCAAAGATGAAAAGATTTCCGGGAAAATATTCGCACACAGAACCCAAGAGGTACATATGGTTCTGTGATTATTTCGTGTTTCACAATCTGGACGAGAGGATGGCCGACGTAATCCACAGACAGCCAGAGGAAATGCAGGTTTCAATTCCAATAGATCAGGAACACAACAGAACAACAAGTCGCAATCAAATCAAACTGGACCAAAGGCAGAAATTCACATTTACCTTTTTGTAATTCACCACACATTCAAGAGGGCAAAAATGACAGCATCAGTCAGAAACTGATAATGGCAATAGAAAGTGAATTGCACCGTAGTCCTATGAATGACCTGGAAAAGTGCCTTAAGAGAGAAATTAAACCAGGAGCATTATTTTCTTTGATGGAGACATTGTTCAGACAAAACACACAACGTAAATATGACCTTATCTAAAGGCAAACCACACAATTGAACAATTTCTTTCGAATTAGCAATTACGGAGAGCAGGGCATTACCATGCTTTGGGTGTCCTTATACACGTTAAAGCCATACTGGCACAAGAAGAATGGGAAAATCTGGTATGCCCTGCTTGTGTGCTGTGTAATTAGATAATTACTGTAAATGACAGCCTGAAAAAATCATAAGGAGAGAGCGATGATATGTCTGGATTACACATTGTGTTGATGAAACTCATAGAATGTTCCACTGCTTGATCATAGTGCAGTGAATATCATTCACATTCTTACACATTTTTCGGTTTGTGTGAGTACACATGGAGTTCATGTTGTCTGGGTCACAGTGTGTAAAAAACACCCATGGCTGTAATTCATATGCCATTTTAATCACAGCCTGATTATACACAGAGAATTAAGATGTATCTGTATTGTCTTTTGTCATCACTTTAATTATAACCCTATACCATATAGACATGTAGAGTGAGGCAGAGTTTAACTGAACCGGAATGTTGTTTTTCTGCCTCTTTATGTCTGGCTGCACTCAAACACTTCCAGGTCATATACTTTCGTCCTTCCTTCACCTGAGCTTTAAGATGATGAAATCAACATGGCAGAAACCTCAGCAAGGCCATCAATTGTCTCTTCAAATAAAAGACAAGGCAGACACTAGAGTGGTCATACGATTCAGGTAGGTTCAGTCTCTCCATCTGTCTCTCTTTCTCTCTAAAACACGCTGCATGTATCTCAAACTCAAATTCCAGGCCCGATTCTTAATCTCAACAAGACCAATCTGATTAATTATATTTAAACAGAAAATGAAAAATAATTGCCAAGATACTCAATCCCATTTTGTAGATGAATGTCTTAAATGAGAAAATTAGTCTTTGAAGATAGAAGGTCTTTGATCATATCAATATGACATAAATACTCATCACTGGACACAGAAGAGCAATAAAATGGAGGACTGTCAACTTATTTATTCCACAGAGGGTCTTAATCCCATAATGAAAGGGCTCATGGGTTTCCTCCTGTCATTACCAGATGTCCTTAGGTCTATGAACAACCGATATTTTAATTATAATCAGACCGATGTGGCATTATATGTTTGCTTTCTATGTACATGCAGAACAAATTATTTTATCATGGGCTTCCCAGTGCTGCTCCACAAATTTACACACTGAAGTGACTTGCCTCAGTGAATAAGCTATTGCTGGTCTCCGTTTTCCTGATACTTAATGACTGCGTTTGCTTAATGTTTCTGCTAAACTTAGGCTGCGATATCATTTGGCTTTGAGTGTTCAATACTGTCAGACCTGGGCCCCACCAAAACATTCTGAGGCAACAAAAACAGATTCCAGCACAAACTACACCTGCCTCAGGTTAAAACTCTTTCAGGTAGTCACAACTGCAAATTCCCAAAAGGAGAACACACAAAATGCATTTTGTACCATTGAGAGACTCAAAGCTCTTACATACATTGAACAATACTTCCTCCACACCAATGTTTGAAAAACTGAACCCTGTAAATAAAGGAAATTGCAATTTGCTGGACTGAAACATTGAAAGAGAAACTATCTATAGCCTGGCATTGTCAGAAGGCCGCAGTCGGGAGGAAGACATGTAATCTGGGTTTGCCATAATACTAGTGATGATGGCAATGTGCTGATGATGTAATGAAGAGTATGGCATGTTCCACATAGCGCATGTTCGCGAAGACATTCGCAACGCTGAGCACCCTGGAATCCATGGCAGACATAAAACTCAAACACACCTCATGATGGACATGGCCAATCGTTTCCACATTTGATTATGGCATATCCATAATTTATTTTTCGCTCACGTTCCGTCAATTAATAAAAAATAACATGGATGTAGGAATCATGTTGATGTGTCCTACACAAGTACGTGTATTTGTAATCATGTAAGAACATCAGAGGTAGTATCTCGTGCAATTATTTCTGGAGATTGCACTCCAAGCTCTGGGACTCAAAATATAAATATTTCCCTTTCATCGGGAGAACTGAATGCATATATTTATGAAAACCTGCCAAGTCCTCGGAAAATAAATAACATACAGATAAATAAAACGTTTTCCAGTAGGGATGCACAGAACATATCTGCTGTCATAATCAGCTACATGGCCTCCTGGTAAATAGCACATGACCCTATAATAACAAAATCACAAAGCAGGAAATAAATTGTGTGTTACTCCATGGGAGATCTCCGACCAATAGGGGGCATTCTGGACTTGCATGTGGTAGTTGCAGATATCTGAGCTGTTTCTGTGGCCCTTTCAAAGACTGCAGCTGTTTTTGAGAACACTAAAATAAATTAGCGCTCCCAAATAAAATACAGGTAAATAAAAGTCACATTAATTCACAAGTAAAGATTCTATTGTTTAACAATAATACTTTAAAAACATTACTGAGTCTTACATATTACTAAGGGTTTCATGGTGAACATGCTTACCTTATAGCATGTACAAATTTACACAGCTGTGTGCAGTTAGTGTTGTACAAAAAGAATGTTTCAATTGCGATCTGAGTGAAAAGCAGGGCATGTTTATGCATGGTGTAGGGGTTTATACATGAGTTTAGGATTGTGGTCATTGTATCTCAGGTTCTAGCGTTGTGTTAGACTGAAACTTTATTATTATTATCATCATTATTATTTAGTATTAGTAAAGAAATGTTGAAAGAATCCATGTTGTTTCTTGTGTCTGCCATGATCTCATCCGTCATGCCAAGTCTTCAAGGACATTGTTCTCTGCAGGTATAGCTGTTTTTTGTGTTTATATAGCAGTAAAGTTGGGTGTTATCTTTCATCTGTCACTTCTTGTCCCATACGCCACTTGTCTCTGTCCACCCTCATGCTAAGGTCACTGGTATCTTGCCAAAAGCCTAAGCCGCAAGTTATTCAAACCTCAATCATTCGTTTCTTTTTCCAAGGTTGTTGACAGGAGAGCCTTCATTTGATGACTGCATTTCGGGAGTTCCAAAATTAGCCTTTGCCTTCCTCCTACCAGCATATACACTCTCTGAAATTATGATCCATGTTTGTGAATGTGCTTTGCTTCCTGAACTATTTGATGACCAGCTGTCCACATTACATTTTGCATTTATTACTTTTGGCAAAACTAATTGACACATTTTTACTTTATTTGTCATTTCTGATTATTGCATGACCCCAGCACACTTTCATTTCTTTTAGAAAAAAACCGTTGAAAGCGGTTTGATCTAACCGCAGAAATCTGGCTTTCTCTGACCTCATAATCCGACATTTCATTCAAATTTTGCACTCGCATTTCATGTGGAAAATTAGCAGGATAATTAATGTGACATATTAATTCAATTGGTGCATCTCTTCCTCTGCATGCATCGTTACTTGCAATCACTTCATGATTCTTTCAATATGAATTTCACAGAAAATATGACAACTATATGCTACCCCACCTTATCCCTAAATATACAGAAACAGCGCTTTTAAAATTCTGCAGCGCTTCCTTCCTCCTTTTATCATACTGGAAAAAAGAATTAATAACTCAACACAGAATAGTGGCACTAACTGACAAAGCTCCTTTATTACTTCATATAACTTATGAATGAAACATCTGCACTTCAATCAGAAAATGTAAATATGTATTTCAATTTCCATAAATCTGCGGTATTTGGGACCCATTGGCATAAAATCAACCTGAAACCAACTTTCATTAAGAAAAACACATTTATGCAGGCACAACTCAGCTCACAGTTCATTCACTTTCTTTCTCATAAATATTTCTGCCTTCAGCATAACATCGCTAGAGAAGCATCCCATGACTGAAACATTATTTGTGTCTTGACCAACATTCCGGGGAAACGTTTCTCCTGCGTTCACGTTTTCCAGGAAGTGTATCCTCCATACTTCATAACATGTTTAAACTAACCATAATGGTGATTAGATGAACTGGAAAAGGCTTGCAGGTTTTTTCCCCATACAAGATCGAAATTGGGCTTGGTCTGTACGGCTTGATAAAACAGTCCATGGATTTACCCAATCCAGAGTGAAAGTCCAGAGTAGCATTTGGGTTACATTGTGCACTCAATTGGAACAGCACTGAGATGGGAGCCAAAGTACTGTGCGCTCATGAGGGCTTCAACCGATGAAAGAAAATACACCATTTGCACCTGTACATGGCCTTAAACTGAGATATGCCACTGACAATAGGGCCAGATGAATTAAAACTAATGCAGCTAATGCAATGAATAAAGAAGAATACCTTGAGAAAAACAAAACTGAACATAACATCCAACAGAAGTAAAGAGAGTGAAATAACTATTTGGAAAAAGTAACACCACATTTCCTCAGTAAGTTTTCAACCAGATTGTTTTGTCAAATATAATACATGCAAGAATGTAAGTCACTGTACATGGGAATCATTAAGAGGTTAGGAGTCAGAAAAATGACTTATGGCCAAAGTCATGCTTTCATTGTGTAAGGACTGATACTGATGATGATGGGACTTCTTAGTGTGCACAATACTCAGACGAAAAGCTAAGGAACGAATTCCCCAACCACTAAGGTCTCAAAGGAGACAGATCAGAGGGAACAAATCCCTAAAACAAAAAAAAAAAAAAAATACACTCCTGTGGGAGGACCTCAACTCGAAGATAAATAAAAAGAAACCAAGTCTTCAGGAGTGAAAAACTAACAGCTCTTAATATATAAAGAGCAAACTGCGAAGTACCACGCAGATACTTAAGCACCAAAAGTTCTTCGGCGGGTGAACACGCATCAATCCCGCAAGAAAAAGAAAATAAAGAACTTCGTAAAGATTCCTACATTATACTTACACACACAAGGCATACTAAGCCAAAAACCAGCAGACAAAATCTCTTGCCTAAACCGGCGAAGTGTATAGACGACACTAACGCAAAGGGATGCTGAAGCCCTGGGTAATATAAAGACCTCACACACCTGAAATCAGTTACTAATCGGCCACACCTAGCAGTCAAGCGATAACCAAAAGAACGTCGTTAGCTTCCCGACGATAGTACAAACGAAAATGCACGAAACAAATAAAACCCAAGATAGCACCTGCAATCATGACACATTGATATAAACTTTCAAACACTGGTCATTTTGCAACACCATTTTCAAATACAAGATTCAATTAGGTGTAGTCCGTAAGTATTTGGAAAGTCACATGTTTTCTTTTTTTGCTGTTTTGGCTCTGTATTCCTGCATATTTGATTTGAAATGAAACAATGACTCTGACATTTAATTTCAACTTTAATTTGGGGATACTTATGGCCTGCACTGTATGCCTGTTGAAAATTGTCAGAGTGAGACAAGTTGGCATTTAAAATGGATCCAACAAGGCTATTTAATAGAGCTAAGCTAAACCCAGCAACAGCGCAGCATCGATGGAAAGCTACAGGGACTCTGGCAGTCATTGTATTAATGATTAGAAATAATTCACCTTCAACATTGTGGATTAAGCACTTCACAGAATAAAACAACACACAAACACACACACACACACACACACACACACACACACACACACACACACACACACACACACACACACACACACACACACACACAAGTGATACAAGACCTTTCATGCAAAACTGTAGCTAGAAGAATACTCAAGGGAAATATAAAAGGAAAGAAAAACAATATTAAACTGTAACAATACGAATATGAACACAAATATTAAAGGTAAAAAATACAAAAAGTTATAATGAAGAGCAATTCTAATAGTCCAAAATGTACAAGCCAAAATTGGAGTTCAGAACAATGTCGCTCCTCTAATACAATAAGATCTGAGTCACATAACTGATTGAACGGCATTCAGAAATATGAAAGATATCGATCGGTTATAAAGAATAATAAGTGTAGCCAAAGTGAGCTGCCGTAACAGAGATAAAAAAGGTTTGTGCTTTGTAAAAGGCAGAATTTAGATAATCCCTTGTCATCTCTTTAATGAAATCAGCTTTCTTGGCAGGAAGAGAAGCTTGTGGCAGGATGCTGTCTAGGACTGTGCCCAAAACTCCATAGGAATTTCTGGCCTGTCTACTCTTTCATCAGGTGGAGTCTGTTTTGACATGTCAAGCAAGTGGCTAAATAACTCGAGGAAAATTTGACCAGAAGAAAATAATGAAACATGCAGAACAAAAGGGGACTCAAGATAAATCGACAGAGGGCTTTGGATTAGAATAAATACCTGCAGGCTACTCATACATTAAATGGGAGTCTGACTGTGAAATACAGTGCAGAGTCCCAGCAAGATTCAAACATTGCACATTTGGAAACATGTATGAAAATACATTCAAATACAGTAGATCTGGGTTACTGCCTGAATTACCTTCCTTCATTGGCCAACCTAGATTCACATGTGGAGTAAGCAGATTTTCAGTGAGTATTCTCGCGGAAATTACAAACATGAGTTACAGTGAGACCCAGTGCAATCAATTTTATTGAAAACCTTATAAATCGTAGTACAGTATAAATAGTACATCGGATGGCCAGCTTTACCTGTTCAACAAGGTAAATGATTCAGTCTGACAGGGTGCTGGAGGATAGGAGAATCTTGGTCAAAATTCAGCAGTGTTCGCTATCAAGCTACATACAGTGAAATGGCTCATCAAGACCTCATGCTCAAAAGCAGAACCAAGTAATACACCAGGTGAGATGTGATATATGCAATACATCTATACAGGCTTAATCCAACCAATGGTTTCAAGGAGGCTGGAGCCTACCCCAGCACACACTGAATGAAAACAAGACAAAAACCCTGGACAGATCACCAGCCTAAAAACCCTGGACAGATCACCTGTCCAAAAACCCTGGACAGATCACCTGTCCAAAAACCCTGGACAGATCACTTGTCCAAAAACCCTGGACAGATCACCAGTACAAAAACTCTGGACAGATCACCAGCCTAAAAACCCTGGACAGATCACCAGTACAAAAACTCTGGACAGATCACCAGCCTAAAAACCCTGGACAGATCACCAGCCTAAAAACTCAGGACAGATCACCTGTCCAGGGCTAAGCAGACAAACACTTGCTTGCTTGCTCACTCACACACACACACACACACACACACACACACACACACACACACACACACACACACACACACACACACACACACACATGCACATGCACAAGCATGTTTAAATGTGGGAGGAAACCAAAGCACCCAGAGAAATCTCACACAGACATGAGGATAACATCCAAACACCACAAAAGGCGGGAATCAAACGTGGGTCCTTCTCACCGTGAGGCCACAGTGCTCTCCACTGAGCGACAATGCCACCATATGCAAAGTAGCCCTGGAAAAACCAGAATACACAAAGCATATTGTACAAGAATAACCCCAAACACAACAACAAATTCTCTGGTCATGTGTGGATCCAGTACAATAATGCTAAAGAGATGATCAGGAACCGCTGCCATTTCATACTTTTACAGCGAGGCAGTAGAGACATAATATTCTGTAATCGTCTCTGTGATGTTCAACTGAGAATATCGACAGGATAAATCTCAAGTATGAATGTCATTGTGGAATTTACATTTGCAAGTTACACAGAAAATTGAAACTGTGGCCTGGAATGACTTGTTGACTTATTTGTTGTTGCTATGCCTGAAAATTTAGCCAATTTAACCAACTAAGCAGCACGAATAAACATGTTTGTTCTTGTTTCTAAGAGATTGAAGTGGGAAAATATTTTCTGTAATATAATTGTATGTAGCATTGTTTCAGGCAACTTGAATAACCTCTTAAAAGAATAAACATATAAGAACCAGACACTGCAGGGGGTGAAGGTATTGCTAAGGGACCAGGGTGAATTTGGGGGGGTGAGTGTGTTGTATCCACTATTTTATAAATTAAACCAAAGGAAGTTTGTGGGTGTATTGTACCAGTTACATGGTTTGATTAACCTATCAACAAACTCAATAATTGAAGTGACTATTATTGTATGAAACAATAAATAACAATTTCTGTTTATTATTTCTGTACATGTACAACATGTAGGACTCTTCTGTTCTATGTTCTATTGGATTATCATATAATCAGATTAATAGGCTACAACAATACATGTGACTTCAATGAAAGAAAAAAAAGAAAAAAAATGGTATTTAACATTTTCCTAGAGTAGGATACAAGTTAATTATTATAGAAATGAAAGTAAGAATTATGGTTATTTATTATTATTATTTGCTCACAGTTCAGCAGATACAGCAGAAATAGCGGATGCAGCAGGAACTGCACTCTGGCAGAACAAACGATGAACTGAGCAACATGTCTGTCTTTCCGGAAGAACTACTGAACGAACGAACGAGAGAGCCAAACGAACAAATCTTTTGAACCAACGGAGCCAAAAGAACCGGCTCACCAAAACAAACTCCAGTTCCCATCACTAATTGACATTCCCGAAAGCGCTGCTGTTGCAAATTCCGCAACGCTATCCTGCAGCTTCTGTGCAGCCACCACTGCGACCAGATTGACTGGTTTTCTTTCCAGTCATCAGGTCTGCTATTCAAGGTCTCGGATGGCATTGGGCAGGGTATTGACAGAATAGCTGGCCGTTTTTGACAGCACAGCAAGATGCTTTGCTTTGGGAAGTACGGGACTTGGGGAAGGGTCAGCGACTTACGTGCCCTTGACTTTGTGATTGGTGACATCTCTCCGAAAGTGGGAAGCGGTTTCCGATTCTGACTGGATGGCTGAGTACATTCATACTACTATAGCGAGTTGGCAAAGGTGATGGAAATTTTTATATGTTACTGCAGGGCAATGGGGTACAGTTGCATTTATTCCATATTCCATCTGAATAAATTGCTTAAACGATCTTCATTTCTAAAATACAGTTCCACAGGGGGCGCATAAATAAATAATATGATTTTTTGATTTACCGTCAAAAACAAGACACTGGTTTTTATTGCACTGGTGTGGAAATTGCCATACCCAAATGACGTCCATACCCACGGTCTCCCTAAAACAAAAATAATCCCAGAAAAGCGTTTGTTATTGTATGGATATAAAAAAATAAGAGCACATCAAATGTAAAGTGACCGATGAGATCTGCACTCATTAAACTGACATTTAATTTAATCTTAGTTCAAAGACTTTTTTGATATGAAAGACATACTTCGAGGCTGGAAAACAAGGGATGACAACAGTACGTGACCTTACAAATCCGAGAGTGGAACATTTTCTTCTTTTGTCCGCCAGCCAAATGCTACGCCTTCGAGCATTAAAAAAAAAGCTTTTAACTGTGATTAAACTAATTGCCCAATTCGGTGAGTGCAGATCATATGTATCTATTTCATGAAATGGAGTTCTCCTCCCGGGAAGCCAGGCCATCAACATGATCAATACGATGGAGACCCCTTATGGAATTTTCCATCATGGTATTCGCACCTCCAACGCTAGAAGTGAGACACTCTCACCGGCTGGGTTTTCAAATGACTCCTTCCCCCATCCATTTCATTAGGGCTTTGCTTCAAATCTCACTAAGCCACAGCAGGTACTCACGTACTCATCTTTCAGTCTCATAAGGGTTCAAACTGTTCCCCTTTATCGAAATCTAATTTCCCACAGAAAATCTCATTCGCACCGCTTTCAAATTTCAGTGTTTGTTGACCCAACTTGTCATCTACCCCAAAAGTTTGAGAACACCACAACCTTTTACTCAACCCTTTTAAAGCATCCCACCTTTCTACTGTTCCATTTTATGTTGAAGCATTTCCTACCAGCATTTCTGTCCTGCCCATGTGAATAGCAATGCAAAAATATTATACCACACATAAAAGACTCCATTTTTCAGTACCCATCAGACATTATCTGCAAATGTGGTAGACCTCCCATCACAAACTTGCATGCACACTGCTTTGAGAAGGACAGGTCGATGTAAAGGATTTTGAGATTGTCCAAAGGGTTCATTATTCTAGCCATAATGGAGGCATTGGTCATGCTACCATGACATTTCAAGGTTCTGCCTTACAATTAGTGCACCCAGCTGTGTGCATGTGGCACCTGCAGAAAAATAGCAAAAATCCTCGGCTGACCCTCTTGAACTCGTTCGCATCAGTGAAAACTGTGACACGAAATCCCACCCTTTGACTTTGCTCTTGAGGTAACAGAGTTCATATTTTCGTGTTACCTTATTGCTGTGTGGAAACCAAAGCTTGTTAATCGGATGCGGTTCGGATACTCTGTTCTGTGTTGTCTGCGTGGTGTGAGTGTGTGTGTGTGTGTGTGTGAGTGTGTGAGAGTGTGTGTGTGAGTGTGTGTGAGAGCGTGTATGTGTGTGTGAGTGTGTGTGTGTGTGTGTGTGTGTGTGTGCATGGCTCCACCAGCCAGTGCTCCCCCTTCAGAAAGGAGATATTGGTCCTCCTTCCTCCTGGTCTCGGGCCACAGGGGGGCCAGTCAGGTTTGGTGAGTGTGTGTGTGTGTGTGTGTTGTGGGGGCAGCACTCGCTGTTTTTGTGTGTTATGTAAACTCTGGGTATTGTGTACCTCTGGGCCGGGTCTGGGTGGAGGGGGGACACGATACATTATACTGGTAGGGGAGGAAAGTCTTTGGTGGGGGGAAGGTAGAATTGTCACTGTTTTACTGTGTGTTGTATGAATTTGGGTTTTGCTTTTGTTTAAATAAAGTTGTGTTGCTTTTACCTACCTTGTCCCTGTGTCCTTCCAAAGGGTGGTGAACCCGGTCTGGTGAAAGGTTTGGACTACATCCGCTACTGACACCTGACATACTCATTACTCATACCGACAGCAAACATACGGTACTGACCGTTGCAATCTACAATCCATACATTATAATATGTATTTGTTACACTTTTACTTGGCATTTGCGATGGAAACATAATTTTGCCTTAATGTATCCATCTCTGATGCAGACTTTGAATTATTGCAGTGTATGATTGTTTTCGCTCTGCAACAATACGTACCCGAGTCATGCTCACTAAAACAAGGGTTGACAACATTTCGTGACCTTACAAATCCAAGAGAGGAAAATTTTCATCTTTTGTCTGCCAGCCAAATACTATGCCTTCGAGCATCTTTCAACTGTGATTAAACTAATGGCCCTATTCAGTGAATGCAGATCTTATGTATTGCTTTCATGAAATGGAGTTCTCCTCCCAGGAAGCCAGGCCATCAACATGATCAATACAATGGAGACCCCTTATGGAATTTTCCATCATGGTATTCGCACCTCAGCTAGAAGCGAGACGCTCTCACTGGCTGGGTTTTCAAATGACTCCTTCCCCCATCCATTTCATTAGGGCTTTGCTTCAGATCTCACTAAGTCACAGCAGGCACTCATGTACTCATCTTTCAGTCTGCTAAGGCTTGCATGGCCTCAACTTCAGCTCACAATTAAATTCAACAGTTTATTTTTTTTATCTTCACTGACACAGTTGGGGAGTTCAAAAATCACAAAGACTCTGCCAAACTGTTCTTGAAGAAAAAAAGCATAACAAGTTGCCTACTCAATTGTGACTAAAAGTTAAGGAAAAATGTTTATCGATATTATTAATACCTGCGAGATTGCACATTTGGTGATATAATGCATGCATGTTCAGGGCAAAGCGCATTGCAGTTACACTGTAACACTGAACATGGACCTTGGAGGGAAGTCTCCGCCAACAAATTCTCAGCGTGCAACCTTTCTGTAGTGTTTCGTGACGTCACACTCTTACGCTTCAGCCGTCTTATATACAAAATAGCTTTCTCCCAGCACGCTGTGGAGGCTGCGAGCTCAGCCGCGCTTGCAGTCAGAGGGCAACTCGCGTCTGGAGTGTTTCTCGTGCAGAGCATTGCGAAACAAGTGCCGACGGATCTCGTTCTGTGCCTGTGAAACCTGTGAGGACACCTTTAAAACCGAGATGCTCACTGCCAGTTACCCCAGTTTGAGGTTTTACTTTTGCGCAAGTATTTCTTATGATAAATTGTAGACTGCGATTCTGTATTTTAGGTTTTAGAGAACATACCAGTGAGGAAACTTGCTAATTCAGCGTTTAGTATTTGTAATAACAGCAGTAATAATATAATATATAAAAATAATAATAATACATGGAGACGGACTGTACCCTCGCGTGTCCCGCAAGTTTTATGTTTTGCCGAAGTGACAAGAAATGTAGAACGCAAGTTGATCTGACAAAGTATTAGTTTGTCATCTGCAATGAAACGATGTTTTGGGAAAACGCCGACTCTGATGGATACTGAAGCGCAGTGGCACGTACAGTGAACGTCTTCGTACTTTCTCCGAAGTATCAGTTCGTCAGTGTAGTCGCGCATGACTCGCTGGTCAGGGAGGTGCATTGTGCTGGTATGAATAGCGGTTAAGCTTTTATTTGAAAAATAATGATACATCAACAAATTATTCAAGAGCTTTTGGCCATACTATATACATGCAAGTGACAGTTTGTGACAGCAAGTGACCAATGTCTTATTTATAGTTTTACAGTCAGTAACGAATTTGGACTGGTAGAAGTTTTATATCTGTTAATGTGTAAAACTCTGCGGTGTATATACGCACGGTGGCTTAAAGTAACCATGTCCTCTTTGCATGCAGAATTTAATCTTGCACACTGCCTTGCATCTTCCGTGGTTTGGAAAACTTTCAGCTAGTCGCAGCGTTCCATGTTTTTTTGTCAGAACGAGCATGGCACCATACACTTGAGAGATTCTAGGGTTTTGGAATACAGCAAACGATGTTTTCGGAGGTGACTAATCCAAACTATAGTTCCAACGCAAGTGGCGAGGACCCCTTCTCCTTTCAGGATCAGGGAAGGAACGGGACGCTCTCGAGGACGGGACACAATGTGGTGTCCGTGTTTTTGGGATTAATCATGATTTTCGGTTTCTTCAACAACCTCATTGTTCTGATCCTGTTCTGCAAGTTTAAGACATTGCGGACGCCGGTGAACATGCTGCTTCTTAATATTAGTGTAAGCGACATGCTGGTATGCCTCTTCGGTACAACGCTCAGCTTCGCCTCCAGCATTCGGGGTCAGTGGTTGGTCGGGGTACGCGGCTGCATGTGGTACGGCTTCATCAATTCATGCTTCGGTGAGTATGATGCTGAAATATAACAAAATCCTGATTGTTTAGAGACGAGATGATGTTGCCACGTGAAGCATAGGTAAGTAACTTAAGCTTGATATTCAGGTATGGAAACTACATCAAGTTTGGCTTTGCTGAAAGTGGATGTATTTAAGTTCTGGTCCGGAACTTTGAAATTACTATGGTTTTTGTCTGTGGAAAATCCCTGAAAATCATCATTAGCTTCACAAAGACTTGTAAAAGTGACAGACGTAAAATCATGCTGCGCTCAGCGTGAAATTAAATGTTCCTTGTTTGCTAACGCCGTCGAAAAAGTATACCTGCCCCTATCACATGTCTTAACAGAACATCCACAACTGTCACAAAGACAGACTCTTATCTTTCCTGCACACATGCTGAAAAGTTAAAATTATAACTGCTATAGCAGTTCGGTAAGTTCGGTAAACAGTGTAAAAACTCACTTTTATCTCATCTTCACACTTCTCATCAGTACTGACACGTGGACAGTAATTTCTCGTGGAATAAAAGCTCATTCAAATATCGCTTCCCGCTGAGCTCAGCTCTCATTGTGGCTGAGGGAAAATCTTTGGTCCTCCATGTTCTTGACCATTATCTGTTGCACCTGTAGTATATCTTCAGTATCAGTTATTTGCTGTCTAACAGCTTACTCCTGTCTGCCCGTGGGGTGTCTGACTTAGAAACTTCATCAGTGCAGTCAGCTTCACAGGGCGGGTGCCCATCTGTGCGGAAGTTGTGAGATGGCCTTGGGGGGAAGGGGGCGAGATAGGGGTGGGGGTGGATTTTGGTGCCTGTCAGAAAGTCAAGAGGAGGAATGTACCCCCGGGCATTACAGTGGGGACAAGGAGTTTCGCTCAGTGTGGTGCCTTGACGCTCTCCCATGCTAATGGGAGTACGTCCTGTCTGAGACGCGCGGCAGGGCTCCACCGCGTGGGAGCCGCTCCCATCGAGCCCTCTTTTATTGGCTCAGCATTCTTCCTCGCATCGTTTGGTTGATAGGTGAGGGGCCAAGCAGAGTGTTCGGTTTTAGTGAACTGGGAGGTTGTGTGAATTAACTGAGCGGGACACGGGGTCGCCAGGGTCAAAAATAAAAGCTGAGTTTTTAGGATGAGTGGGTCAGACCAGTGAGCAGGACTATCTTTCGAGAGAGCATGTTAGAGTGTGTGTATGTATGTAATTATGTCTTGAGGGTGCATGCATATATGTAAATGTATATGATACATTTGAGTGTCTGTGGTGGTGAGAAGTGGCGTTAGTGTCATTCACATCTGTTCTTGTAAACTATAGGTCTTGGGTTCACTCAGTGTGGAATGCCATATTGTAAAGAGGCTGGTTAGCTTTCAGATAAGGACTTTGGCTTGCAAGGCTACATATTTCTAGCCCCAGGTGGGAATAACCTTTGAGCGAGAAACTGCACCTGAACTGTTGCAGTAAAACATCTG
Organism: Albula goreensis; assembly: GCA_022829145.1. Lineage (NCBI taxonomy): Eukaryota > Metazoa > Chordata > Actinopteri > Albuliformes > Albulidae > Albula > Albula goreensis. The sequence goes on from CM040745.1 coordinate 35,828,084, forward strand.
GCTGGATAACGGCTAATGAAAATTTAAGCCGTGTGAATCTCTCTGGATAAGGGCACTTTCTGAAAGAATAAATGACAAACAGTGAAAACGATGCTGTCAATGGGCGTGCTAAATTTGCCAGTGTTCATCAGGGAAAGGCTATAGAGAATAAAGAGAAAGAGTGAAAGAAAAAATGCATGAATGGTATTTTGTAAACACATTGTCCATAAATGAAATGCATGATTATGATTATGATTATGATTATGAGAGAGGTGGAAGGGATATAGGGAGTGGGGGATGGTTGCTGTCTCCACGGCAGGGTCTGCTGTGCTAGGCATGGCGCTCCGCAGTGGTACGGTACACATCCCTCTGGGGGGTGGGAGTGGGGGGGAGCGGGGTTGGGGGCGGCAGCGGTGTGATTCGAATTCTGAGCAGGTGCCCTACAGAGACGGCGCGTAGACACGCGCGCTACAAGAGTGAGTCATATCAGTCAGTGGTTGCCGTGCAGACGACACTGCCGGGTCTTGATCTCTCTCTCTCCTTCTCTCTCTTGGTCTCTGGAACTGCGAGAGACAAGGGGAACGGGCATGCTGTCAAGGACGAACGCAGAAGAGAAAGCATCATAATTGGCAGGCCCCCCAGTGGGGGAACATGGGGACGACCGATCCTAATTTATGGAGGAAGTGGGCTGTATCTAACGATGCTCGCCCCGCCAACCCAGCCGGCATAATTTAATTTGGGGTAATATAAATGTGGGGGACACATTGATAGGAGGCAAATGGGCGGGGCTAACAGGTTCCCGGTGGGCGTGTTCCTTCATCCTCTGCCTCTCCTCTGCAAATCTCCAATGAGTCACCCAGAGAGTGAGACGCCCACTTCCATGTTCAACTGGTGAGGTCACAAACAAGACCTTGGGCTGCGGATCTGAGCAGTGCATTTAATAACAGAGATAATAAATCACATAATAAATAAACATTTATGGCCGTTTTGTGTCCTGGAAGTGATTTGGGGCCTGGCGGAATACATATTTTTGCTCTGGAATTTACTTTGATGGTCATACTAATTTGGACTGGAAGGTACTGATAGAACTATCTGTCCAATAAAGTATCTATTAATAACATAACATTTATTTTGTTTCGGCTTTTATCCAAAGTGACTTACAGTTGATTGAGCTACCCAGGGGCCAGTCTCCACTGGGGGTGATGTGGGGTTAAGGGCTGCGGTCAAGGGCCCAACAGCTGCAGTGATCTTATTGAGACTACACTGGGGCTTGGGCTAACAACCTTAGCAGGGAATAATGTGGACTCAACTCCAGTTACATAGGTTGGTTCTTAGACCCACAATATAGGCTGCTGCATAGGGCCTGGTTCTCTGTTGTCCCTCTCCATTTATAGGTGCAGTTTGCTTGAGCATGGCATACAACAGACACTAAATTTAAGGCAGACTTTTGGGCATTTTAAACACGAGAGATAAACAAATGGTACTATTTCAATTAATCACCACCATCTGTCGCTATTCAAACTCATACATTTAACATCATCTTCTTCTTCCATTTTATATTATCATGTTTTAGAAGAGAAGTGGAAGTGACCAAAAAAAAAAGTGTGTTGAGGTGTGTATACATCTTGACGATGTCACTTCCTGTTTAAGCTCAAGAAAGGATATTTTTGATATCACTTTTTTGACAAGCCCGCCCTTCACTCCACACTGCAGATGCACCTGTAACTCCATGCTACAGCTACATTGTCAGAGGATGACAAAGTCAGTGTACATTCAGTTGGAAAAAAATTCCCAGCAAGGTATTTGGTATATATAGTGAACCTTGCTGCTACGTTCAATTAATGAGGAACATTTGTCTTGTTATTGGTTAATTGTACATCTACAAATGTCCTGAAATCAGTGTTCCATGTCTCTTTTTTCCAGATGTTGTGAAGCATAGTTTCTAGGGAACCACCTCTTGAAGTTGTTCTCATACTACAGCTTAGAAGGCTATCATGTAGCGATCACACACGCTTTCATTTTGGTCACGTGTTCAAAAAAGACGGGGAAAGGCTGGCATCAGCTAAAGGAATGGGATGAATTATAAATAGAAGTTTGAGATAAAGTATATACTGCTGATGAAAATGGTCATCTCCCTCTTCATCTGCCATAACCCGTCAAAGTCCTTTTGTGTTATTATTGATTATCATGGAGAAACACAAGCTTTTTCCGTTAATGAAATCAGTATTAAAGATATTCTGAAAGTACGCAATAGCAGTTAATGACTACTTGTTCTGTGAACTGAAACAATCCTTAAAATATTTTAATGTCAGCATGTTTACCAAAGTTGGCGAGTCTGTACATGTTTTTTATTGCATTTACTTGATATTTTATTTTGCCTGTATAGCAATAAAACGAACAGCTCTATAATAGCGATAACTTCACACTGGCTCAAGGGATTGAAAAGCCATCTGGCATTTTATCCTTTTTTCCAACAAATTAAGCTGATTTACTTACTTGGTTGCTACAGAAGTAGCACATTTGAGCCAGATTTGACATTCCTGATTTTTGCCTTCCTTTAATATTCTGTACTTTTACGTTTTCCCACTTAAATGCTATAAAAAATGGCGCCTTTCTGAATTTAGAGGTGTAATAAATTTTATTAGTACAAACCAAAGATATACTGCTTTGTATGTAGGTTTTTTATATTCCCAAAAATGAATGTAATATGACTTTTGTCAAGGAATACAGAATAATTGCAAGTGCTGTGTCAAGTTTCTGAATTTGGAATTTGGTGCCATACCTCTATACAGGTGAATTCATCCATCTGTTTATTTGTTTGGAAAATTTTTACAACATGGACATTTGGTCCTCCTGGAAGTCCTGTTGGAGCTGAATTATTAGTTGATTGCTTCCTTTCACATCACAGGAAGGCTTGTATAGAAAGTATGTAACTGGAAATTTTGACATCTCAGCTTCTGTTTCAACAGACATTTTACCTTTTTTTAACTCTGTTATAAAAAGGGAGTACCTGCTTTTGTGATATTTCTCATGCACACCAAGAAGAATAAAGTTATCTGCCTTTGCTAAAAAAAAAAAAAATGTTATCACCCATAAAATATTGGACAGTCAGTGCTGCCCTGCTATAGGCAGTGTGTGTGTGGGGTGGTTGGACATGAATACGTATAATATGACTATACGTATATTTATGACTGTATGACTGGATGGGTGCTTGGTTTTGTGAGTGTGTGAGCATGTGTGTGTGCACTAACAGGAAAACTTGGTGTCCTTTCACATCCACCTAGAGGGGACCTGGAAACCAAGAGGGAAGAGTTCCACGGTCCCCACTGAGCAAAGTTTTAAATCATGTTTAAATGAAGTGCGTGTGTGTGTGTGTGTGGTTTGGGTAGTTGCCTAGTGGGGGAGAAGACTATTAGAATATCAAGCTAGAATGGGGTGGCTCGGCCTAGCAACACCTGTTTAAGAGCAGAGGAGCATTAAAATGTGGCTACAGCTGAAACAGATGGAGGCAGAGCCCCTCCACAAAGATAGCATACAGATAGCATGCAGACAACTAGCCAGCATTCCCACTTTTGGTAGCGGTAGCTTCAAGCAAATTCTTTCCATGCCCAAGGAAACAAAAACAACAGCATCCTTGAAAAACTGTCAAGAGCAGAGATGTACATCATCTAAGTCATATTTATCAATATCATCACCGTAATAGCTTCATATATGGTAAAGTTACTCCCGCTTAAACCCGATGGTAATGCAAGAGAACTCTCTGGAACAGTTGGGAAGTCCAGCTCTCCATTGTGTTGAGCAGAAGAAAAAGGAAAATAGGTTCCTTGGTTCAAAGGTGTATTTACACTTTTGTTCACAGTATGGGGCTTCACCATTGTAATCGCTCATTTTAAAACCCCCAAAGGGCGATGAAACAATAACAGAGGAAGCAATTTCATGAAGAATGAAATAGCTACCTTATTCTGCCAAAACATAATCACCACCCTGCTATTGTACAGACAGCATGCTTGTTAATGAGTTTTTATGTTGTGCTTGTAAGCTCTGCATCTGGTCCTTCTTTTTTTTTTTTTTATGATTTGCACAATTTAATGCCTTTTCTTTACACACACACACACACACACACACACACACACACACACACACACACACACACACACACACACACACACACACAGTTAGACTAACAGCTCAGAATCTGTGTGTAAAGAAAAGTAGCAAGGGATGGAATTCCACTACATGAACTACAAAGTGCATGTCATTTTATCATGCCATTTTTTATATGTTGATTTAGCCAGTGGCTACTATGTTGAAAGAGAATTTGTTTTTTGCTAATGGATGAAATGCTTGTTTTGACTGGAAGGGCTGGCCACATTGAACCGTTAAATACTGCCAAGTGTCAAGAATGAACCTGAAATTGTGTGCGAAAGTTTGGCAGAGAGAAGACATAAGGGGAATCAGAAATGAATCATTAGGTCCCGTTGAAGTCTATAAAGTTTCATCCTGTGCAGTATCTCTCTTCTTTATAGGAACATGTGGTCAGAAAGAGCCGAATGCCAGGCTCCACAAGATAAATGTACTCTCAGTAGTCTTTTGGAAAAGGAGGGGTTGGAAAATATTTGCAAACTTTTTGGAAAGCTTTCCTCCCTTTATCGGAATCACCGGTTATAGGTGTACTTTGAGTTACCGCCATGCTACCCGCACCAACACTGCACTGGAGGTGTTTACAGTTCTCAGAATGAAAATAATAATGGAAACAGGAGGAAAGTCTAATGTCCAACTGTTGACTATTCACAATCTAGGGCAGCCAGATACATAACTAGAAGGAGGTAATGTAGCAGGAACCAGAGGAACCCAGACACAGCTAAACATTTCTTATCTGAGAATTGTGTCCTGGTACTGAAAAATCAGCATGATTGTTTACACACCGTTGATTTTTGTAGACTTGTTCACTCTATAGCGGACAGCTTCAGAGAAGTAAAAGTTCTGCCCATTCGGGAAAACCAAGTAATTTCACCCGGCTGAAGAATTTCGCTGATTAGAATCAGCAGGTTTAGTGCATGGGTGGAACAAATAGATGGTTGTACTTTTACTTTTCTGAAGCTGAAGCTGCCTGCTGTAGAGTGAAGCAGTCTTGACAGATCAGGGGTATGTCAGGTTCGTGGTCTTAGATTTGTGCCTTGGCTCTGCTCTGGGTATTTCCACCTCTGCTCTCTAGTTCACCTGGTGGGAGTGTACACAAATCAGTGCGCCGGAAAACGCAGTAGAAGCAGAATCCGTCTGGTCGGCAGAGCAGGGATCGCGGCTGAACGGCGCTGAACTCCACTTCACCTTTTCAGAGGGTCCGCGCCTGCTGGGCTTTCATTGGTGAGAAGGCTCTGCGTTCACGGTGCAGTCCCGGCCCCTTCGCTCTCCGCTCAATGAAGCGTCTGTGGGCTGAGCCCACATCCTGTTCGGTGCCAGACTCCTCTCCGCTGGTGCCAGTATGCAGGCGACGATGAGTCAATCACACGCTGACGCGACGGTCTGAACCGACGCTGGTGATGGCTGAACATCACAACGGGGACTCGAAGGGCCACGAGCATCATGGGCCAAAAATTGGAAGATGTGATGCAGGCGCACTCGTGCCGATTGAAGATTCGTCCTTAATGTTTCTCTACAATTTTCATGATTGATGAACCTGCCAAACTGTGTCTATGTAGATAAAAATGAACACTTGAATTTGATTGTGAGTTAAGGACAAATAATTGATCAAATCCCAGTCTAAGAGGCAGAGATATAGAGGTAATGAGGAAATAAGAGGTCTGTAATTTCCACATAAACGTTCTTTCATTAAAGAATCTCAAGTATTTAGCATATGCCTTCTTCACAGAGAACAAGTTAACCTGTCACCAATGTATTTAATCGGTGTGTTGCTCACCTGCAGTTCTATGAAAGTTGTTTGGCATTATTCGTGAGCCCTTTCAATACGTGATTTTCACAGCAACCCGAAAACATTACTGCACATTTTTTTATTAATTAGGGTTACTTGGGGGTAACATCCAGTTTGCAGTCTTTTACTCAACAACAGAGCAAAATTTACTCTACTTAGAATGCTGTTACATGTTCTGAACTGTTTGTAAAGGGATTTTGAACCTTTCTTTTTGAAGCGAAAGCCTCGGGTTCTTTGACGAATGAGGGAGATGGAAATATACTCCTCGCTGAATGTTCCAGAACTTTCCATAAAGGTATAACGACGATGAGATCTAAATCTGATTATCTGGTGAATCCGTTTAAGCGGTGTGTATATGGTTGTTACCATCTTGGAATACAGACATATGAGGAAACTTTTTATACTTACTGTATGCATTATACCATACTGTACTATTTTGTTATATTTAGAAGGTCTACTTGAATCATTTTGTAGTTTGAAAATGTTGTTGCAAAATAATACAGCTTGAAAATTGAGTGAACATATTCATGACTGGGCTATAAATCAGTTGTATAACCTTATAGGTGGACATAGCCATACTATTCATAATGTTATGTTATTGAGCAACTTGGTGAAATCTTGCATCATCAACTCTAGTTTGTTCTATGAGCATTTTTTCTTTGGCAGATGCATTGTAGGCCTAAGAGATTTAAATGAATGCAAATTGTCTTATCAGGAGTGTATTTTAGGTGCTCAAAAAAAAACTGATGGCTTAAAAATGGAGCTTTTCCCAGCCTCTCGTTGACAGCTAATTTTTAACACATTTGATTCGAAACACCACCAGGTGTGTAATCAGCTTCTCTTACCACCCTGAGTCACATGACACCACTATCAATTAAGAGGTTTCGGTGAAACTGGTGGTAAGCAAACAGCTTTAGAATTATTTGGAATTGAACGCATTTCTTGTACCTTTTTGTTAACATTTACACGTACAGACAGAAAGTTTGGCTGGAGTGTGACTTTATGTTCAGCATACGATTTATACCGGGGCAGAAGATTGCGTCGTAAATGAATAACCGCAATTCGAGCTTAAATTAGTCGAGGGGGTGATTAACGAACAAGCGCAACCTGTATGCAAAGGTATATTTGGCACTTTTTTCTTACCTACTTCAGTACCTTGAACAACCTGCTCATTTACAATTCTTACTCAACGTTTTTCTATGAACCCCTCAGATGGCTGTCTGTGTGGTTGCTTTTTAGTGCAAAGATGAATGCTGAATCCTAATTCTTACACACTTGCTTGTCATACCTCTCTTCTCTGGAGAATTGCCTATGCCTGGAGACACCATTGCAATATTAACGTTAACCTGAGAAAAGAGGTCAGGCTTTTACAGCTCATTTGATTGGTTGCTGACCATCCATTGTAGTACTGTGGAGCGCAGACCACCTCAGTAAAATAATTACAATAAAAGGAATGAGGAGTATAATATTGAGACCTGTGTAATAGGCCTTTTAAAATCCAATAAAGTAAAACACGGGTGAATGAAGAGACTACCAGTCCCATCTAAAAAGCCCTCAGATAAAGGGGGAAATGAAAACCTATACCAAATCCCACCATAAATCAATTCAGAAATCTGAGCAAATAAAATGGTAATAAAAAAAATAAATAAGCAACACACAAATGCAGCTTTCAGCACCGAGGAAAACACAAGACTGAGGCACGCTAAGAACTCCGTCTGTGTGCACCCGGCTTTAAAGAAAAGAAAGGGAAGAGAACAACACTGTGGTTGGATGAGCAGGAGCCACACACCTGGCTGCAGTTGCCTAATGGAGAGCCAAGGCACAAAGCCAATTAATCAATTAAGGATCAATTAAGACCAATCTGGTGGCATAGAGTGCTGAGTCAGTCAATTACCATGAATCTAGAGAAGAGAGCAACATGGGCCATTGGCAGGGACTGACAGTGGTGCCGTCACAAAGTGTGCAGCCTACATAATGAAATTAGATATGGGCAGTATGAAAATAGTGTTGTCAGGTGCTTTGCTGTAGTGATGGTCGATTGAGGGTTTGTGTGGGCTGAATCAAAAAATGGGGGGAGCTACGATATAATATGGATCTGATAACTGATTTGAACCAATGACCACATTGACTGTAGAGAGAAAAATATTTTTGGTTGGTTTAGGCAAGTCAATGATTGGCAGCTGAACAGGTTTCATGAAACCTCATCTCAACTGTCACTACTTTTGGTGCAAAAAAAATTCTTTTTGTGAGTACTCACACTTAATTTCTTAGTGAGAAGAAAGACTGGTGCATTGGTTTTCCAACCCTGTTGGTTTGCATTGTTACTCTTAATTGATTACTTGAAGCAGTGTTTCAACAACTTACCTAAAATAGTTTCTTGGGCCTGACCTGGCAATTGGTGACTTGAAGGGTGTACGAGAAGTAGCCACCCCAGGGATTACTATATCGCCATATATTTCAAGTATATAGTTAAGATAATTGTAATATATTTACAAACACACTGCAATACATAGTATTTTTGTTAGGGGTATTTGACTGTGGGTAAACCCAGTTGAGGTGACGAAGATGATGTTTTCAATGGAGGCACTAAAGCAGAAGCTGGTTCCTCACAATGCATTCTGGTCCTGTGCCAGCCCAGGATCTGGACTGAATTAGATCATTTATTTTTGTCTGCCTATCATCTCCTATCTGGAAAGTTCTTTGAGTGGCTGTATTTGAAACACTGTGTAAATAAAGTTTATTATTTTAATAATTTTATCTTGCAGATCAGTTTTACAGAGGTACATTTTGTACTTGGATTGAACACCGTTGACGTTCATCAGGCGTCTACAGCCATCAAGTAGTTTATGGAAAATAAAACGTTCCCAGTTCTTAGCTTTGAGGAACACTGGAAGCAAAACAGGAAAAAGAGCTTGATTTGCATCTGTGATTAGCCATGTGCGACACGCAGCAGGAAAATGTTACGAACATGCTCCAGAGGTGAGGTAGGGTATGTACCCATCAATGACGAACCCAACGTTGTTCATCACAGTGTCAGAACGCATCTGTTTATCCGTATCATGTGGAGAATCCCATGGCGTGGAGTTCAGGACAAGTATCTCCTTGTCACCGCTCACCTAACGCCTCCCCGCTGGAGAGAAAAAGGAAAAACAACACCAACCTTCAGGTGTATCCATTGGATGGTTTCCACATCATTTCAATAGCCCCACCCCCCTGACCATTATCAAGGACAAAGTAGCTGCCAGCTATCTCCCGCAAATGAGGAGAAAGTTACAGAACAGCCATCAATTCTGGAGTCCGGCGTCCATTTAAACCTGTCCTTGGGGAGCGTGTGGCCCACTTTTTTCAAGAAGGGTTTAGAATGGAGTGTAAATCCAGAGGCCCAGTGACCATAAATTACAGCGTGTTTTGGAAAGAAGAGAATTGTGGGAAGGCCCATCGGGCAGTGAGAAATACTCCTGCCTCCTGTTTCAGTGCCTTTTTATATCTCTGAAAATAATCCTACCACATACCTCTCCTGCCCAAGGGAATGCTATATGCAAAACGACCATGTCCCGTTATAACTTAACTGAACAGATAATGCTGTGGTCCGAGCTCCACTTATGGAATAGAAATACCAAACCTATGTATACATGTCCATGACAGGTACTTTAACCCCAGACTTCCAGCATGACCAAAGCTTCTATGGTTTGGAGTATTTTTTGGTTGAAAAATAGTTGAAAATTTGATAAATTGTATCATAAATTCACTTTAAAAAGTCTATAAATTAAAATGCTTATTATATCAAAATACTATTGCGAATTTCTGTGGGAAAACTTTTCGTTTCAAAAATTGGTATTGCTTTTTCAACATACGCTTGATGTAGGGTTAATGTAGCATTGACACGGTGCGTTTAAATACTGTTACCAAGGCCCCAAGCTTGATGGCCCATGACTACACATGAAAATGAATGTGTACTATATTCGACTATGTGATACTGGAATGCAAGATATATGCCACAGGCTCATTATCCTAAACACAGCTTCACAGGAGAGCAGTTCGTTAAAGTTGGAGGGAACTCCTTATAAGCCTTTTGTCAGCATCAAACTGCATTGGCTTGTTAAATCCTTAATGGTGCTATTACGGGTGAAGAGCTGGCCCTTGTAGTGTCATATAATGAGCCTTGGAGAGTGTTTAGGGCTGCAGAAGGACATATTCATTCTCCTTCCATTAAATCGCTCAGCTTCCCAGCTCGTTCTCCTTGTTTGCTGGTGCTTGTGTTGACACATTAAGGGAAATAAATGGTGTTCCCTGTTTTCGCCTTTCAGACCTGCAGGTGTGCAACGGATTTATAGGACGGAGCAGCACATTTAGATTAAGTTTACTACTTCATGAGACGATACATTGTCCTCCACGTGCAGCCAACTCCCCCAGGGCATCGGATGGACTCTTCACACTGAGAGAATAGAAAATTTGCCGAAGATATATTACTAACTAAAAAAAGGGAAGTCCCTGACCACCAAGTGACTCCCTGGGGTATTTCTAGAATCTTCCTGGAGCTAAAGACGAAGACGTTGCTCCATTGCTGTGAGTGCATTCATGCTAGTTATGGCTGAAATTAGGTTTGGTGAAACCCATTAGGGTGAAGGTACACTTATAATAATCGCTAGTAATTGACTTGTCTGAACCAATCAAGAATGTTTTTCTCTCCAGAGCCTGTGCAATCAGTGATCCGCTTCATTGAGTAACTGATAATGCATGGTAGTTCCTCACATTTTTGATTTAATGAAACCACACTCATCCATCACTAATTAGTAGCTCTTGGCTATCATCTGATCTGTTTCGCTATGATGGTGGGTGTCCTTTTGGATCTTGGACAAAGGGGGAAAGACCTACTTATTCTGAGAAGGACATATTCGAGGAGCTTCCCTGTCTCGTTACTTGGTGAACTTCACCTCAGCCGATGTTCACCCTCCCTCTAGTGTTTTGTGTTTTGATTTGGCTTGTCTGTACGGTCTGTCCTTGTCGCCTGTTCCCACCACACACCAGAGCAATTGGACGGGAGGGGGTGGGGGGGGGAGGGCTCAGAGGGGTAGATTAAAAGTCTTCATGAAAACACTTCACTGTTCCACATGCCTGCTCTGTTTGGCCACGCTTCTCAAGCCTGGTCGTTTCCATTCCGCCTTTTCTTGTAATCAGAAAGTATCAATTATCTCCACTTTGGACTTCATTTGGGCGTGCTTGAAGAGTCCCCTGGCCCCATTGTGTGGCCCCCCAATCAGATTCTCAAACCAGAGCCTCCCTTTGATCTGAAATTCCTCAGAATTCAGGAGGGGAGCACAGCTTTCCACTTCAAGATCGCCCACGTTAAACATCTTTCAGTCAGCCGGCGTGTGAAGAATTCGGAAGCTCGGTAAAGAAAAGATAATCACTTTGTGTGCATGGAAACTCATTGAACCTGGAATCTCCAAGGAGGCAAAAATAATCAAGGGGGATGAAAACCTTACCCGTGCTTTGAAATGACTGAATATGCCTTTGTTATTATTCATTGGAAAAAACTATACCGTCATATTAATCTACATACGCCTCTAAAATAGAAACTCGCTGGGCCCAAGCTGAAAATAATGTTTGACTGTAATACTAGTTAACAGTGCATGTTCATTACAAATGTTCCTAATTAAGTACTGATAACAGAAGCCATATGGTTATCTGTACCATACAGCACTGGAGCATAATTATGTAAAAATGTAAATCAGACATAACTCATGCATATATACCGTAGTCAGCTATATTCTGCTTTTTGATGTGAATATACAGACACAAAATTAAGCACCCCATTCAGTATTTAAGTGGTGCATTTGCATAACTGCATAATCTGTGCGATGTCTTATGCATGAATCAGGGAGCATTTAAAAATGAAGTGCGCTGAGCTCTTGGAAAAAAAGGTGTGTGGAATACATTAAAGTGTTTACATTAAAGTGTGCCCTTCTTCGCCAGCTCTCTACCCATCATTTTGGACACGGTGTTCTCCATCATCAACTTTGTGGGCTTCCTTGCTGACTCTGTGGTCCGTCATGATTACCGTACAACTGGCATACCAACAATTAATAAATATTTTAAAATATTTACATGCTTTATCGTTTATTTATCTCATTTTTGCTAAAAGTAAAAAAAAGCTGTCAGCTATGGTTTACTCTTCTTTACTTCTTTACAAGAGTTGAGGCTCGTAAAGCCAACGGACTGGTATGCTTCAACATATTTCACACAATCACATTATGTGAACAGTGTGTAGCTACCACCCGTTTTGATCTCAAGTGGCGATCCAGACATACAGCTGCTTCTGTAAGAGGAGGCACACTGTGAAGAAACACGGCTGCTAGCAGTGGGAGTTGGAGATACAGGATCCAGCGGGCAAACCGTTTCAGAGCTTAGAGCAGACTACGAAATAGTTGCATTGTTTACTTAGTAGCCTCCCACAACAACAGTACCATTCACAAACGGTTATCAGTTAACCCAAACTGCATAATGGTGACCTCTGCACCTTTTATCACCCACTCTGTTCCTCCCAACTCACTCGGCCCACCCCACACTCCCATCGGTAGAGGCTACACTTTCATCTCCCCTCGGTACCCTTCCCCTCCCATTCGGTACCCTTCCTCCTCATCCGTGCCCTTTGCACACTGAAGAAAACCACTTTGTTAATGCCTGCTTTTGTCCCCCTATCCCTTCTCCCCAACACACCTGTAACAACCGTTAATCATTGGGAAGCACAATGGCCTTAGGCCTCTAGCGATGGTATCAGTTGATTGGTTGTTGTCGCGATCCTAATCGGATCTGCTTGTGGACTGGGGAATCACAATTATCACGTCTTTATATTCTCGATATGTGTGGTGCTGTGCGCTGGACACCTTGTAACAGTAATGAGAGACTCCACGCATCATGCTGTATTGCGAAGACATACTGTTTGATTGATTGATTCTTAAATTGAATTATTAAATATACATAAATACATGCACAGTCAGTATGACAAGAACATGAGTGTTGTAGAAAGATAAATTATTACGGATAGAAAAAAACTGTTTCTCCTGTTGTCGTCTTCTGCTAAGGCACGGATAAAGAAATGAGCATGAGTAGTTAAAAAACCAAAGAATGGTAGTAGTATATATATAAACTAATATGGGGACCCATTAAAACATTTTCTTTCTAGGAACATATGGAATTAAATTAAAATGGACTTGTGGAAGGCATGTGTTATTACCTTTTAGTATGGAAATACACACTCCAAAGGACATGTTTGCTTGTCTTCAGTGAACAATAAAATGCTGAAAAGATCTCAGTTATAACGTAAAGTGTGTTTTGATTGGAATGCCTTTAAAGACACAAAGTGCTTTTGATTTAATCTAACCCTAATCATATGGACAAAAATGTCTCTGCAGAAGAGGTATTGGTTGTGAACAGATTTTGGGGTGGGGGAGCTAATTCAGATAGCCCTGCTAACAGATGGGGCAGCTGTCAGTAAGATATTCCCTGCATTCACATGCTACTGATATTCAGTGGGATATACACTGCATGCATTGCTACAGGAGGATCGTAGGGGTGACATGGAACACGCACCGCACGAACGACTCTGTGAAGCAGGACATATGAAAACTGGCAGGGGCTCTCCAACCACTGATGGAAACTGCTAGATGGCAAAAATTACGGTGACCTGGACACATAAAAAGAAAAAATAGGTCAATAGCAAATACCATCATGCACGGAGCAGTTGATGGAAGAAGAGGTGCAGGAAGGCCAAGGGGACAATGGGTGACAGACATAAAGGGGTGGACAGGGAAAGGGGAGGTGGAGGGCATAAAACGGGCAGCAGATTGGGATGTGTTGGGAAAGGTGGTGATGTCATCAAAGTGCACCAACAGCCCTCGGGCTCAGGGAGTGGCTTGACCTGACCGACACACCGTATGCCAGCGCAATAACAGAGCTTCGCAATAACATGACTTACCTGATATTTGGTCTGATGGCATTGGTCGCACAGGTCAGCCTGTCCATTGAAACGTCTCTCGGAGGAAATGTACAGACCAGTCCAAAAACTTCCGTCAAGTGCCCCAGCTTGCCATAGCCACCACACTAAGAGGAAAATTGTTCTGTTAAGGTCAGTGGAGTGAGGTGGAGTGGAATATGCACTAATATGCTGGCCCCCTTCCCATCATCCCTTGCCTGTGATTGCAGTTGTTCGCAGAGAGGTCAGAGAGTTCATATGGGGGAAGAAGTGCATTAGAAGTCATTTATTTTTAAAGAAGCCGAGCAACATTTCTACCTAAATATATTTATTTTTAACAACATGTGTTTTCATTTTGACTAAATTTGGGCTTGTTATGACTAGATGCCTCTCACAGAGGTTCAGCACATGTCATTTCATACACTACAGGCCACATTCATCAAAGCCTTTGGCACATTTTTAAAAATCCTATTCCATTGACATTAGTTTTCTGATTGGAGAAGACAGGCCATCTCAGCCAATCACATGCCTTCTTAGTCTATCCATCAAATGAGATGTGCTGGCACACTCTTTAAATTTGACCAAAAGTACTTACCTGGGAACTGTTCACTTACCTTGTATGTGACAAGGTCTACAGGAAGTCGATCAGTTTTGCAGTACCTGCAACAGCTTACAAGGTGATTCGGACTGATTGTCCGGTCAAGGTAACTGGCCTGACAATCAGTCTGGGAAAGACCAATATTATGGATTAGAACATCAGACAATCTCCGCTTAAAAACATTTGCAGATTAACCTCGGAGATTGTCCAGTACTGTATCTACCTGGGCACCACCTCCACCATCCTGCCCCTGGTCAGATGCATTTTCACTGCAATTTTTAGGGTGTGGAAGAACAAAACCCAAACTCTGAATGCCGAAGTACAGACTTTATCGAGCCTGTGTCCAAAGAAATGTCCTCTATGGGTCTGAGGACTGGATAACATACTCCAGTAAAGAACATCTACTAAACCGATCCCATCTCTGCCATCTCAGATGCATCCACAATGACCACCTGCTGACGCACCTCAGTCTCTATCATTCCTACAATTCCCAGCATGCACTCTGCTCAGTTAAAGGTGCCTGAGATGGCTGGGGCACATACGTCATAGGCTTACATATGCCTAATGAGCGTCAGGCACACATCCTATGGGTTGTCTAGCGCTATGTCTCAGAGATGTCTGCTAACAGGACACAAAGAGCTGCGGTATAAACTCCAGAAAATGAAAAAAAAAACAGTCGATGACTGTCACAGTTCGCAGCAGTCTGTGACACATGGTGAAATGACATCTTTGTAGTAAAAAGCACCTCCATGTCTGCCTTTGAATCCATCTCCACTGACTGTGGCAAAGCCACATTATATACATTTAACAGGGATACAATTGATTAGTAAATGGTCATTGATGCTCTGAAAAGCATTAGCATGCAGAGAAACAGTGGTCACAGTAAAAAGGAAAAATTAGCATGCCATTACCATTTATGTTTTATACCGTGACATATGGTGAAACAGGTTGCTGGCACGTACTGCAATGTAAACTACCATTTTTATTTTTCAGTGCCATTTTGATTTCTGAAATGAAAAAGATACAAATATTTCAAAGCTTGCCTTAGATCATGAGCATACATCTGGTTATGAAACCTAAGAACTGTGACAGAGAATCTTTTTTACCACATTTTTTTTTGGGAACTGCTTAAAAGGATGTTTGTATCAGAGGGCGGGTTTATCTGTATTTGTCCACAATGGCTTTTTATCTTTTGCTAGGGTAATTACCCTATCCTGTGAGTGTACATCTGCTCATAAATACTTATGAAAACCCTCCAGAAAGGACATTTTTGACATCTTAATGTGTTTTTTAAGACATTGACGACAAAGTCAACTATCATCTGAATCTAAATGCACTGTATAATTAAATGAAGTAGAAAAAACAAATTAAATAGTAGCCTGAAACAATGTTATTATTTGATTGTCCGTCCATGAGATCAGTTGTAGATTTGATTTATGTGTTGTGGCGTGTTTAGCATTAATTATTATCCCTTTCTGTTTTTTTTTGTGTTTTGTCACGTTAAAATTCAGAATTCATGGATAAAATCCTTGGCCAACACGTATATGACTTCACACTGCTGTAGCTCCTTCTAAAAAGAGTAATGTCATGATCAAAAAGTTATTCATATGTTCTATGAGAGACGGTCAGAATTAAAATACAAAAGAGTATTTTGTTCTCTACCTTACAATTAGTTTTTTGTGCTTCATCCATCTTCCATGAGCTTAAAGAAATAGTTATTTATTTATTAACATATACCTTTTTCTCCTTTCTCGCTCAAGGAATTGTGTCCTTGATCTCGCTGGCCATGCTCTCCTATGACCGCTACAGCACGCTCACCGTCTACAACAAGCGGGCCCCCGACTACCGCAAGCCGCTCCTGGCGGTTGGCGGGTCCTGGCTGTACTCCCTGTTCTGGACAGTGCCCCCCCTGCTGGGCTGGAGTAGTTATGGACTGGAGGGGGCGGGGACGAGCTGCTCGGTGTCATGGACTGAGCGCACGCCGCAGTCTCACTCCTACATCATCTGCCTGTTTATATTCTGCCTCGTCCTGCCCGTCACGGTCATGGTGTACTGCTACGGGAGGCTGCTGTACGCCGTCAAGCAGGTGAGCCGCGCGTTCTCGCCACCACACTGACAGTGTCGCTGGTGCTCGTCCCTCCGCACCTCTCTCTGTGGGGTTCATTGGACACGTCTCAATCCACTATCCTCAGTCTGGGGACTCCCTTTTGAGATCCAGAAGTACTCGTCGTTGAAACAGCAGGCTTTGAAAGCTCATATTGCCCACAATTCATAACAAACATCAATTCATAACAAACATCCCGTTTGGTGAAAGAGCCCACTGTTGTTGGGCCCTTGTGCAAGGCCCTTAACCCCACATTGCTCCCAGGGGGGATTGGCCCTTGGTTAGCCTAATCAACTGTAAGTAGCTTTGGATAAAAGCATCAGCTAAAATGACTGTAATGTAATGTGAAAATAACGTTAGCAATGTACCATGTTATCATAAACAGTGTGTTTTAATTTAGACAATTCCGTTCCCCCCTTTGTTCCATTGGTACATGTAGGGGTTGTTCGAAAGGTGAAACTCTTCAGTTGCTGACAAAGTGGTTTTTTGTTCTTTGGTGGCGAATTGTTGACTGACAGGAAGTAAAGGTGACTTTGTTTTTGTAGAGTCCTTTCCTGTCATTTCTTCCTTCCTACCTATCTACCCTATCTGTCTACCAAGTTATTGTTTGATTTATTGTTGATGGATTGATCGGTTGTTTGGCAGCTGTTTGTGTTGTATGTTGCATTATGTGAATCTGCTTTGTGGCACTTGGTCTGCCAATTGAGCAAAAGCGGACTTGCGAATGGCCCCTGGCTTGTTGCTTTTGAAAGGGGCGCTATCAGAGACCCACAGTCCCTACACCTTATAATTTTGGCTCCGGAAATGCGGAGATAAACCGCGGACCGTAGGGACAGGATGCCGACCCGAATCCTTTATGAGCAGTAAACACTGCGCTAGCCACGACCCAATCCTTTAGAAGCCCATGTGTGTGACAGAGGGCTGATAAAGCCCTCTGTTCTTCAGTACATGTGAAGACACTGAAGCCCACTTTACACTTTAAACGTGGCCCTAACCACTGATCTTTTCAGAGCCTAGAGAATGGCGTCTTCTGAAAAAGCTGGGTTAGTCAAAGTAATCACAAACTCACACATTTACACATTCAGGCATGCATATATACACTTATACGCACACATGAACACACACACATCACAAACATTTGCCAAACAGTATAGTCTAAAGTAGGAATATAATAGCAATATTATATTGGGAAAATGATAGCAATAAAAAGTGGGTATCAAGATTCTGAAGCCATTTATGGAAGTCTTTATGGAATTAATTTTGGTCTATTTTAAGAGCCAGCCAAGAGCCATAGACATTTAAAAAATATGTAACGTACTCTCGAAGGTGTTAAACATTTTAAAATTTATCACAGGGGAGGTACATAACGGGCCATAAAGAAGCACTGGCTAAGTAAACCGGCCATTAAAAACATACCTTAAAATAGCCAACGTGTTTGAAGGGATGGGTCCCCGAATTCTCGACAGTTTGACCTCCCATCAGGGAAATGCGTGATTCACGTTCACACCTGAGCTCACACCCCATATCTCGTGACAAACCGTTTTCACAGGTATTTTACCGAACGCATGAAAAAATAAACTACATTTGTCTTTCAAAGGCTCAAAGGCTCATATGAATTTTTTTTAGAAGTGTTTTGCATCCAGACGTGCTGCATAATGATCCAAGCCTAAAAATGTTTGAGTAATGTCACTGTAAAATTACATTTTCTTAAACGCGATGACATATTTTTACATAATTACTTATTCAACATAGCTGACCTGGTCATAAAGTTTCTGAGTGAATGGAGGCGCTTTACTTTTCCAAATAATTCTGCAAAAGAATTTTGTGTTTTTTCTTTCTTCAGGCAGAATCAAGCCCACTCCTCTAAGTTCATGTGGAGTGGGCCTTAAAATATTTATCTTACTGGTGCTTATTTTACCGGCTGGTTTTGCGTTGGGTAACAAATTGCCTCTAGATATCCCAGTGCAGGCCTCTCTAGGCAGTTTGACATGTTTATTTTTATCTTTCTATTGATTTGTCTGTTCTTTAGTTCTTTATCAATTTATCACGCATCCAGATTGACTTGACATGTTAATTTAGCATGTTGTCGCTTAGATTGCAGGGTATAATCTGGAGTGTAACAGAAACAAACTTCTGCCAACTACCCTTGGAAATAGGGTTGCCCAACTTCAGTCCTGGAGATCTACTCTCCAAGATGTTTCAACCATTATCCAATCATACTTCACTAAGACGATTGAAGATTACTTCACTAATTCATCTTAATTAACCTGCTATGGTCTAAAAGTGGTGCTCCTTGAAAGAGAATTGGAAACCCTACCGGTAAGTACATCTCCACAACTGAACCTGGACAGCCTTGCCTTTGAACAACAGGCTAAAAACATCAGCTATAGCTAAAGTGAGTGCTCCATAAAGACTTAATGGTGCGCCATGAAAGTAGCACTACCTTAAATCATAACGTTGGACATGGTGTTAGACAATCACCTGTAAGGAAATCCATGTCATACTGAACTTATAGCCACCAGGGTGGCTAAAAAAAAAGGACACCCTGTAACATGGTTTCCCATTCCCAAGCAAGCACCTGCAGAACGGGGTCATGTTTTGGGGGGGGAAAGCTGGCGACCTGTTGATAAGCACGAGCTGTGAATTGTGGGAGGCCAAAAACATGGGTCGTTAATCAGAGAGGCTCTGAAGGGGGAGGCGGCCGTTCGTATCGCTCTGGCTCACATCTCCCGGCCTTTATCTCCCTTTCACTGCTCGCCCATCTCGGTCGGCGGGGGTGCTGGCTGTACATGGGGAGGAAGAACATAGGGTGGAGCCGTGACACAAGGCGTGGGAGGGAGAGATAGGCATCTCCGCCGCAGTTGGGCGGGGGCAGCGATGGGACAGGGAGGCTTCACGACCCAGAAAAAATGGAGGGGCTACTCTGAGTCCTCAGAACCAGGTGCCATGTTTTGTTACAGAAAGAAAAGTCACCTCATAAGTTTTTAATAGTTCTCAATGGTCATTTTAGGCCTTCCACTTTGCTGCACTGTCCTCACTAAATTCTGATAGCTGTAGTCATACGGGCATCCAATACACATCAATAAAGTGAAAGCAAAAGTATGCACTGAAACCTACACAAACCAAAATATTGTTTATTATTTTTTGTCACGTACAGTTCATTTATATTTTAAACAGCTAAATGCTACTTTAAACTAATGTCTTATGTCAGTTACCAATATCTGCAAAACGTATTAGCTTTGTTGTGTTACAGCAACTTCTTCCTTGTTATGTGGATAGAGGCAAAATACTTAAAAACTGGCCTTATGCTTAAATAAATTGCTATTTTAGTGTTATTTAAAATTCAAGTGGCCATCAATGATCACAGATTCATGGGACTATGGATCCATGAAAAGGATAGTGCCGAAAATAATAATATGTTGTTGGGAATTAGTTATTCACGTGTTAAACAAATCCAACATGGTGGATTTCGTCTGGCCAATCACAGGCAGCAGAATTGCATATGAGACAGTAACCTGCTTCACTTAATTTTAGCAGACAGTCATTTTAGTGAGTTCTTAATTTTCCTATCCAAAGCAGGGTAAAGACATAAAAAACAACAAAAAATGGAACGAAATATACAGAACGATATTAGCGGCCGGGCACCTTCAGTGCCTGGCTCCATAATCATTCAGTACATCATCATATGCTTCAGCCGCCAGCTGGAGCTCAGAGAGCGAGTGCAATACCGCCATTATTCCGCTCACAACCGCGTGATGTCACACCGCCGGAGATCGATGAAGCGGCTCGCGGCGCTTAAATGGGGAATTAACAGACCGGAACCGATGGACCGATCATCGCCTCATTATGCCTTTCAGACGACCGAATAATGAAGCCTGGAACGGGGCACACATTCGGCTGGAAGAGAGCTTCGAATGCAGCCCTTTTTGTTGGGGCTGAACAGGAATGTCGTAAATCCAGATCCTCTTATTTGCTTGAAAATTGAATGAAGCAGAAATCTCTGTAACGCGACAGGTCAGGATTTCTTGGATTAGCGTAGCGTGGAACATCTGTGTAATACTTCAAACTTATGCACTCACGTTAATTGAATCAAGAATTTCAGAGCGCCCATAAAAATGTCCATCTGTCTAGTGGTTTAGGCTTGTATGTTTTTTTTCTACTCAATCAGAGCCAAAACATACTCTGCTCATGTTTACAAAAATATGAAATCTCCATCTGAGTCTCTTAACCCTCAAAAGACCGTCGCTTATCACAGAACGCAATATTTATATTTTTGCATGAGTTTTCTGAAGTTAGACAAATGATCCCCCTAGCTGGACACTTCTACTGATGGTTTTTTGTGTGCTGCAGGTGGGAAAAATCCGGAAGACGGCGGCTCGGCGGAGAGAGTACCACATCCTGTTCATGGTGATCACCACTGTGGTCTGCTACCTGCTTTGCTGGATGCCTTACGGCATAGTGGCCTTGATGGCGACGTTCGGACGCCCCGGCACCATCTCACCAGTCGCCAGCGTGGTGCCCTCGCTTCTGGCGAAGAGCAGCACCGTCATAAATCCCTTAATCTACATCCTCATGAACAAGCAGGTGAGATGCAAGTCGCCACCCACTTTTCGTAGGCATTGTAGGAAATGTAGTTCAATCAATGCAGGCTTTTCCTTTGTGCAGGCAACTCAATCTGTTTTGCTCAGATTACTTTTTAAATTACGTTTAAGGCTTAGCCAAGATTACTTTGTAATAAACCAGTTTTCAGCATGCCATGTGAAAACCACACTTCATAAAAAATAGAACAGAAACAGTTGTAGCAAAATTTGAAATATTGAATTCAGGTTACTCGGTGAGTGATGATGTGATGATGTGTACGCAGAACAAAAAGTGGCAACCCTGGTTACACATGAATCAAAGGAAGTCATGTGATCTGGGGCTCTTGTGGGGGGGGGGGGAGCCATGGTCGGAGTGATAAGCTTGGTTCCCATTGGGGAAAAAAAAGGGAGGGGGGAATTTTTTTACAGAAGTTTTAATAAAGTATTATCAAACAGAAACTATACTTAACACCAAGAAGACATCAGTTTGTTGAAAGACGAATGCATCAAGTGATAAACACGTTTGTGTCATGTACAGTACTTTTATTTACAGAGTAGAAAACAAGAAATAAACCAAAAAAAAAAACTTGCAAAGTGTATACAAACTGTAATGTTCAGTACAAACCTATTTTAATCTTGTCAAAAAACAATCAAATCAGTAAAAACTAACAAAAACATCTAAAGCACCCGAAGGCTATTGAAATTGAAATCGCTTCTCCAATAACAAAATTACATTTACTCTCAGCTTTTCATACCTGCCATAATGTAAGGCCGTACAAACAGGTGCTCAAGAGATAGTAAAATTGATTGAGTATAACATTTCAAAAGCTGTCTCTGTAGTGCAGTACATTTATAATTCATAATACAAAACAAATCAAGTAGTTATCATTACTATGCGACTGATGCATTGGTTCTGTGCATCTAGAAAAGGTGTATCTACCAGCTGACAGTATGAAGAAGTATCTGGTAGCGTATGCCTCTTCAACATAACTGCTCTCCAGTGACCAGTACTACATGACTACAGTACTACTTCCAAAACAATAGATTTGGCACAGTATCAAGATTCTACCATGATAGCAAAAGGCATTGAATTTCCGTAAGTGCTTCTAAAACAATTCATTGTTGCATTGTATTTCAGACAACCTGACTTCTGTATGCAAACTCGATGATGAATGTGGTATCTATTTACACAGTGACTGGGAAGTCTAAAAATTGTCGCACCATATTTCCAACTGATTGGTCTAAAGAGAGCACTAAATCAGCACTAACAAGACAAACAAAAAGAAAAAGAAAAACCCTGGTCTGGCCTACACATGGTGCAATTTATAGGAATGCTGAGGAGAAACATCAGATTGTGATGTAGTACTCTCATGAAGCCACCATTTCCATACTTAAGATTTACAATGTCTTAGGTTAATGAGAAACATTTGAGCTAAGGCTCAATTTCAAAAGACTATATATGCTTAACACCATCTTTTTTTGCAGCGGTACATCTTACAGTTTTATCAATCAATATGCCCTCTATGTACAAATACACATTACACATTGATTTTGAATAAGTACATAGTTTAAAATAAACAGGACAATTCACATTTTTTGGCCCCTAAAAGCATGCTCTTAAGTGAGTCTTTAAGAACTTTTATAAGAACGTTGAGACCAGCTTCTCTCTGGTATTATTGGTGAAGCTTCAATTCTGTGAAAAAATTAAAATTGGACTTACGGGACTTGAAAATAAATTTTGCAGATGAAGGTCAATTGGTGAAAAAGCACCATGCTTCACTTCATCGCCACATAAATGCACTCCTTTTCCTCTTATTGCTTCTTCTGGAATAAGGTGAGAGACAGCATAGAGAGAGGAGAATGTCTGCCGCAAGCTTTGACCAAAATCCCATACCACCCTCACTCTCAGTGGGTCCCTCTCAACTGTTACATCATCAAAAATGGACCACTACAACAGGAAATGACATCACTACTTACAATAGGTCCTATACATTGAAATGCTGCTGGACCATGAAGACGCAAAAGAGTGAGGGAACATTGGTTACACATATGTACCTTCACAAAAAGAAAAGTCCACAATAGGAGTTTGTGGAATTACCAGAGAATTTTGAATAGTCCCAACAGGACGTATTTCTATAGGACCATCCTCCTGAGGACTGAGGCATAGTGACCTCCCTTCCAAACTTTTGCGGATGGGTTTCCAGTCGCAACCATGACATTTAAAAGCCTAACAAATGTCTGCATCAAGCTCGACCGCACTTTCCATGACACCATTTTCCTTCCGCGTCGTTCTGTAGTACAGTTTTAATGCCCATGAATAAAAGGCATCTTGGTGCCAGATTTAAACAATGTTTCAGTTGGAAACAAAAGTCACGACATGACGATTAAAACAAGATAGCCGGCTTCACGCTAAGCTTTAAAATCCCGGTATTTAAAAAGAGAACACTGGCACCTAGAAATGAGCAGCAGGGCAGAATGCTTCATGACCTCAACATGTTGAACCAATCAAAGCCCTTTATTCACCAAAGCAAAACTGTTTGATTGGCTAAAATAAGTCAGTCATGGGAAACCTTTGACAGCCCTATCCATGTACTGGCACACATATTCTCACCATTCTCTCAAATTCTCTCTACAAGTTTCAAGGCAAGTGACCTTGGAATTGCAGAAACAACATCGAATATCCGTCTCGAAGAAAAAAAAAAAAAAAAAATCAGTGTACCACCCTCATTTCATAGCAGCTACAGATAATCAGCTTTCTGATTCTTAGCACATTAAAATACACGTCAATAATATGTACAAGATTCCTAAAACACCTGCCTCCTAGCTTTTGCATCTGAGCCATGCAACACTTTTTCCTCACACAAATTCTTGGATATGATTGCGACACCTCCTTTCAGCTTATCGGGATGCAAAATTCACAAAAGCATCAGACAAATTATGTACAACATTCCGAACCACAAAGCACGCCATTTTCTAGGCGAAACAAAATTCTTCTTTGTATATGACCAATGCAGGAAAAATTTGAAAAGTGCTCCGTTGATTTTGTCAGTCTTCATCAAGTACCAGAAATCGTACTTAGGAATTCTCAAATCATTTGTGATGGAAGTCACATGCTTTAAAGAAAAAAAGATTTTGTCAAGAACAGTCCTTGGTACCGTAAGAATTTACTTTAAGGGTACTTTAAAAGGAAGGACAGTTGACAGGGAGAAACTACTTTTGGCCAAACAAGTTCCACTTCGCACAGTAACATTAAAAGAATTCCAGTCTGATAAGCTGGCAGCCAGGGGATTAGTCAAGTCTTACATCTGGTACGCATCTGGTATGCGTGATACTGAGTTTTGAACGTCGCCCAGTTTACAGCGAGTGACGACGACCCCCGTGGTGGGCGACAGCAGAATCAGAGGATTTTAGGGTGACCCACCGTACAAGTTTTAAAACTGGTTATTCTCACCACTCCCAAGACGGAGGTCCGACATCAGAGCCGAAGAGTGCCATCCAGAAAACCAGCACCGCCTTACAGGGTGCACAACGCACTTTTCCCAAGAGTCACGGTAAACTATGTAGGCTCATTCACAAGGCTAAACCAGGCCTAAAATCTTATATTATGCGAAAGGCATTGGGAATATGTATGACCTGTCGTCATAGCTGTCATACTGTAAAACCGAAGTTGCGGCAGGTCTCTGTCCTGGCTCAAAGACTTGTGCAAAAGGGTAATTCGAGATACTGTCAAAAATATGTTATATCTTGCTGCAACATATGAAGTTGAAAATTGACAACTGTAACACTAAATATGTACATTACCATCAGTTTTTAAGACCTTATGGTAGCACAGATAAAAAAGTAAGCATTCAATTATAACGCTTCATTTAAGAGAACAAAAACAAAACAAGAACACAAACAACAATTCACTGTATTCAAACTTGTACATCCAGCCATTTGTTGACAATTGTGTTAATATAAATCAAACTGCTACCTGGCGTTGTCCTAGTGAACAGGAGTCTTTGTAACATTCAGTAGAAAGCACAACACATGTTTCTAATGTCCAAATTCCCCTGCAGATTGGACGATGTTAAAATACCCAAAAGGACACAATCCCTACCCATGAGGGAACGAAAAACCTGGCCACCGCAAAGTAAATTCACCTATCTAAAATAGTCCCCCAGAACAGTGTTTACTCTATTGCTATCTTAATCAGTACTTCTATTGAATTGTTTATTTTTAAGTTAGGCTCAGCAAATGCAAAGGAAAAAGGACCTGTGTGACAGTCCTCATTGACCAGGCTCGGTCTAAATGGGCAAATTTAAAGTTGCTGTAAGCTGCTGTGCTTGACCAGGTCGTTCCGATGACCAATGACTGAGGTTGTTCCGGATCGCACCCTCCTTCCCTCCCCGCTTCCAGCTGAGATGGTCACGGTTATTGCATTGATCTCAGGAACTCAGCCATGGATTCCCAGGGCTTGGGGGGGTGTCAGTCAGGGGTCAGTTGGGGGGGAGGTCAGGGGTCGCAGTTGACGGTGCTGAAACCGGGCAGAGTGACCTTGCCCTTCCTCTTGAGGTCCTGCTGGGAGCCGATGTTCATGCGCTGGATGAGCATCTTCTCGTAGAGCAGCGGGTGGTACGCGCCCAGGGTGCAGGCCGCGTCGTAGTACTGCTCGTGGTAGTGGCACAGGTCCGTCTGCCGCAGCGAGGGGATGTACTCGTAGACGTGGACCTCTTCGCACAGCGCCATCATCAGGAAGATTCCTATAACACGCAAACGGGTGGAAAAAAAAACCCAGCTGAGGACACCGGACGATTGGCTAACACAGTCAGGGAAACATGTGGCCACAGCCATTACACAATCAAAGAACTCACATCACGGCACAGATGTTAACACCAGAAAAAAAAAAATCTAATTTTGACAGCAAATTCAATTTGCAACCTTGGAAATACTCTCTCACATCAAGGCAACTGTCTTTTACTGGCTTTTAAAGGGGTAAAAGCCACACCCACAGCTGTGGTTCACAGTGACATGGATGCATGACACCTTTTTACATCATAGTGCATACGTTATATCATATGTAAATCCGTATCTTGATACACAGGTGTTACATACACGTTTAGGCACGTGTGAGTACATGTCCTGAAGATGCTCTCGATCAGTGCCTCACAGGAACAGACACAACTCGGCAGAAAAATAAATGTACATTCTAATCCTGCTTGCGGGCGCTCGTTCATGGGGGGTGGCGTGGGTGGGATCGGCTCGTGGGATGGGAGATTAACCCGGCGATTAACCCCATTCCTGTGGTGACGAGGGAGCAGATTTGCAGTGGGTATGTCTGTCATGGGGCCGTTACCTCACCGGACTCATATCGCCACATCTCTTCGGTAACATTGCGAATGGGAGTAAATCCACAATTCCTTGGGGCAGCAGACTGGCCATTATTTGCAAGGGGCCCCCATCCTGGCTCACTTTTACGGTTTCAATTTTATGTTTTTGTTTGTGTGGATTTGGCCTGGTTGTTCGTGAGGTTTTTTTTTCCTCCCCATTTTCTCATTTAATTGAATCTCACAGATAATTAAAAGAATAAATCCCATAATTCCAAAGGGAGGACTGTTCCAATGCTGGCACTGGAAGGGGCAAAGGGAGCCAGAGGCCAGAGGCTAAAGCTAGCCCTCATCTCATGGCAGTCCTAAGCGGTTAGCGGACAGCTTTTTTTTTTTTTTTTAAAAAGGCCATTCGATGCTTTCTGTTTTTCATTCCTCTTTTTCACGACTGAACAGTCTCTGAACTACTTTGCCTTTGTAAAGAATGATGTTTCCTGTTAAACTGTCACAGAACGCTACGCCTGTTTGAATATATTCTAAAGCTTTTTTGTTGAGCTTTTTTTGTTTCGTTTTTCGTGAGACATTCAAAAAAGCCTGTGAAGCACTTACCAGGACGTACTTAACAATTATGTACAACAACATTACTGATCACTGCGCTGTCTTGTAATGTCTTGTAATCTGTAGCAAAGTATACATGAACTGAAATACGTTCAGTTGAATCTGTACTGTTATTGGCGTTTTCCTGAGTCTCAGGTGGTTCTAGATTTAAATGCGCAACAAACAAGTTCATTTGCCATTGACTCAGCAACTGTATGTTATTGTCCTCCAGCGGGTTACCTGTGATGTACAATTTAAAGTCTTTCTCCCTCTTCAGACTTCTTCAGTGAGGTATAAGCCTTTTAAATCCGCTATGGATTGGTATGATAGCCATCACCATCTAATAGGATTTTGAATGATATTAAAAACCCTCTGCACCCATTGGTTGGTATGCATGACTGAAAACAGGAATTAATTTTGGACGTTTATACTTTGGCAGGAAATGTGATTTGCATTTGGGAAATGACAAACAGGAAAAGTGTTCGGAATATGAGGCAGACTAAATGAATGGTCTTGACAAGGCCGATTTAAAAATGCGTGTTAAGCCAGATGTTTTTTTGGTTTTAATTTCCCAGAAAAATTACACAGTTCCTCGGGTGGAACTTCTAATATCTAATTAGCATGGACACAGTTTCCTGCGCAGTGTTGCAGTGCGCTTAATTAATGGCACCCACAAAAAAAAATTATGTAAATGGTGTGCTCCAGAGTTCCATTTTCTTGATTTTCTTAGTTTAGTTGAATTTTGTCAGGTAAACGTTTGTCATTCTTATATCTGTGTTAAGAGTTGTCACTTCCTGTTTGCTCGCTAAGCTAAGACACGTGTGCGCCGGGCTCAAGAATCTTTCCGTCTCCAGTTCTACAGGTGTTTCCTGATCCTTTTCCGCTGCAAGCGGCGACTGATGATGAATGGTCACTCCTCCATGCCGTCGAAGACCACGGTGATCCACCTCACCCGCAGAATGCACAGCAACGCCGTGGCGTGCACCGCCCAAATCTCCATGGGAGTCAACAACCACGACTGCAGTACCCCGGTCACGGAGCGCTCTAACCCCCCTGAGGTCACCACCTGAAAGGACCCTTCCACCCCCACCCCAACCCCGCCCCGCATGCACACACCCGGGAAACCTCTGTGAACATTCTCACCTATGAAGGAAACAACAAAACGATCAACGAAGATATCGCCT
Source organism: Albula goreensis (assembly GCA_022829145.1). Lineage (NCBI taxonomy): Eukaryota > Metazoa > Chordata > Actinopteri > Albuliformes > Albulidae > Albula > Albula goreensis. Next base: position 35,856,336 of record CM040745.1, read on the forward strand.
AGTGCCTGTAAAACCTGTCCGTGAATCACTTGCTTCTGTTTCGACGTATTTCTGAGTACATACAATGCTGGCACAGTCCTACAGCCGAATGTAAGTCCCTTTGTTACGGAAGACTTGTGTATATTCTTGAAATACTTTTTTTTAAGACGACATTTTTATATGTGCTTGATTTGTTGTATGGTTGTATTTTGACCGATGTAGACCATGTGTTGTCATTAATGTGATGAAGCGCAATTTACTAATAAAGTGCAATAAGCTTAGGGTTACCTAAATGACTCATATATATTTGCCAATGTGTACTGATGGATGCATATGTGCATGGTGTGTGTTGCTTGTTTGCAGACTTAAGGGATAGTATGCAACAATATGGCAACAGTTGAAATTCTGAATGCCAAATTCAAATGTTGAATACTGGCTGAGGAATTCCTCCATGACAGTTTCTAGATTTTATAAGGCAGACAATTTCAGGTTCTGCTCTCCGAGAATCTCTCTTGAATGACAGGTGGATGTTCTAGAAGCATGAAGGATTCAGAACACGTCAACACCCAAACTGCTGTCTCAAAGATCCTCGAGCAAGCCCGAACCTCAATCCGTGTGTTAGACCCACGGTCCAAAACGCACGTCAGCGATCGATCCACGGGCTCACAAAAAGCACAGTGACGGCCAATCGAATCCGTCTGGAAAACCCAAATCGGCGGAGCGGAAAAAATCAAACTTTTCTTTTCTGCAATCCAGCAGAATTTTTTGTGTTGTCGAGGATACTTTCAGATCTGTTTACCCAGCGTTCACCCAGGCGGTTTCTCCTGACAGCCCCCTCACCCAGGGGCAAAAGACTTCACTGCGAGAGCATTTGCTACATCTCCACCAGAGATCTCTGGTAATAATCACAGCGAATGTGTTTCCCGCACGCGACCAAACGTAGCGATCCGAGACGGGGTTATTGAAAACACATTGACGGTACGGAGATGGATTTCTTTGCACCGGCTTCTCATTTGACTCATTTGTACACCAGCGCCGATGTACAGATATCGGGGCTTCTGCAGTTTTCGGCAGGTTTAAAATATTGCATGCAAGAGGCGATACCCGAACTCGAACAGGGGGCTCCGCGACTCGCGTCTCCTGCAAACACGCGTGACGAGGATGGCTGCCACAGACATCATTTCGTCATAGCGATGATTATGAAAACCCACAAGACATCCGCAAGACATCGACGTCTGTCATTGTGATGCTTTTTTTTAGGTTTTATATCACTCTCCACTTTTGTTTAGTAATGCTTATTGAAAAGCAAAATTCATCCTGTTCCTATTTGGTGTAAAATGATAATCTGTAAGGCAGTTTAAACTAATGTACACTGCCTATGCCATGCTTAGGTTAACAGATTGTCATTTAAACTGCTACTTTCCCTTTCTATACAGTGTGTATCAATGTGACTGAAATACTTATGCTTTTATATTATACCATTATTAAAAAATGCAATTAACTTTTAATTATGTATTACTGACATGTCATATCCTCAAAAGACTCAATTTGCCAGTAGTGATGGTGCCATTTAATTGAACTTATTCTCCATTGTAGTTATTTTGCTTAGTATGCATGCTTTGACAGGTGGCAGCAATCAGGAGTCTACATTTAGCAGTAAAGATAGTAGACAATCAAGCTCAGAACGCTAACTGTAAATTAACATGTCAATTAAAATGTAATCATTTATTTCCCTGTATTTCTTCCATGCGCCCAGAGTGCGTACTGCCACCTCAAACTGTCCCAGTAGAAGTGTACATTTCTGAGGAAGAAAGCACCCTGTGTTTTTTAAATCTTGAGCCATCCTGACAGCTCAAAATGTTGTAGCATTGGACCAAAAGGTCAGAAAATAATATTGACAACCAGACAAAGGAAGAGCAACATCACCATGACACCAACGAAGATATCAACTTCTTGACCTTTCCTGTGTTTCAATTTCGTCATTAATAACATACCATGTCAATCCTCCTACAAGCACAAGGGTGTTATTTATAGAACATAAAATTAAACAGCATCTAATGCCCCCCACCCCCTATCTTAAGACCTGCTGTTCCCATGGTAATGGTCAATAGTGTCTCTGTGACAACGGAAAATTCCACTCGTTACCAGATCGAGACTACAGAGAATGCCACGGGTGTGAGTCAAAGAAACGCCCTGATTGCTGAGATGTCAGGTTCATGGAGGAACATGATTGGTCTGGTCAGTACAGGTAAGGGTGGGCCCTGCCGTCCCAAGTTCAAGACTTGTGGCCACGTCGAGAGCCAGCGACAACTAAGTGACGCTACAGCAGCTGGAGACAAACCTGCTTCGTCCAATCAGTAATAAGAGTGGGATGGGTTATTGATACCCTTACATGGCGCAGGTAGTCTCCCCTCCGGCGTTACGCTGAGAAATGGCAGCACTCCTACAAATCGGTAATAACTTTCCAACAGTGCTGTGTGGAAGGTACCGGCTTGTCAGTAAGCATGTCTTATTCAGCTTTAGTGTTTCAGGTGTGGAACACACAGCTGGCAATTCATTCTGTGAGAAAAAGGAGGGATATATATATGTATGTGTGTGTATATTTTTTATTTTCATTATTTTTTGAAAAAAATGACTATGCATGGTTTTTCTACAAAGAACAAAGGTCCACACCACAGATCTTACTGGGTGGTAGACAAGAAAGCCAGATTTTTTTGTGTTTTAGGACAGGGAATAAATAACAGGCTCAATTTCAAACATTTTCCACTTTGCTTTGTCCTGACAGAGTAAGGGAAATCAGATAAACCATTTCCCTCCCCGACTTTGGCGCGTTTCGCTGTGTTGAGTCTACCGCAGAGTTGACTAACCGAGTGTGACGTTCTCATTTTCATCCCCGGTGGTTTGGGGAAACATCGGGTGGGACGCAATTCGCAGGGCTGGACGGTCAAAATGTGCGCGAAAGCGATGTGAAACCGCTCTCGTCATGTGGCAGGACCTTGCGGCGGTTCTTGTCTGGCTTCCCTGGCTCCGGCCCAATTCAGGACCTTTTAATACCCCCCTCCTCCCCCATCTGTCACATTTCAGCCATGGTTAAACCGTGCTCCTGCATTCAGGACACGCCTGGATAAACACGCCACCGCGCGCGGAGTATTCGCCGTTGATACCGGCAACAGGTTCCCGGAATCCAATTAACTGCCATTCCATGTTGACCTTTTAGTGAGATCCTTACTGAGGAATCCTGGGAGCTGGGGGGGGTAGGGGGGGAGGATGGAGAGGGGAAACATCTGTTCTGTCCTTACCCAAGGCAAATGTGTTTATTTCAAGAGACACTGTGATGGTCTAATAAAATCTCTCAGCAGATTCATCCTCTTTATACCCTTAGATCGGAGGAACAAGGACCAAAGGGCAAACTAGGTTTCCCTGCTGCCAGGCCATACATAGCTCTGATTGGCCGCCCCACCCCTCCCCTTCCATCCCTTCTCTACCACTGATTATCTTTTGTGATGGCACACTGCTCTCGACTCCATCCCTCCTCCTCGAGTTTAAAACGCCAGAAAGAAAAAAAAAATTGTAAAGAGACAACACATGGTTTCTCAGCTTGAGCTTGCTGTGTGGTGCAATTTTTTTCCCAAGCAACAGAAATGGGTGTTTAATCATTTCTTTCACACATAGTGTTATGCAATTCAATGAGACTCAAAGACAGAGAAAGGCCGAGAACAAAAGGGCAAAGAGTGAGAGGAAGATGGACTTCACCATGCTGTCTGCTTTTTCGTGACCGCATGAGCATTCTGCATTATTCTCAGAAACAAAACATACTAATTACCCATCATGCCCACAGAAGGAAAAGAAAAGCTGTTTTTATCCCTACATGATAAAAGCCTGCATTATAACTTTGCACGGTCTCTCTCTCCCGCGGAGCAGATACTCCACATGTTAAGCCTTCCGTGATTCAAAGCGTGCGAACGTGTGAAAACGGCATAACCCTGGCCACGCGCAGGGGTGGGCCACGCGACTCACACATGTGTGGTGATGGGATGGGCGGAGCGATGGGACAGGACAGGCGGTGCTCACCGATGAAGCCGGATGAGGGCGGGTTGGGCTGGATGTTCTCTTGCGTGTTGGCCTGAATGATGTCCCACAGCTGCCAGATGAACTTCGGGTGGAGGATGTAGAAGGGCTGTTTAGGGTAGCGAAGGCGGTGCTCCACGTACGGGGTGAAGAGGTTGTAGTCTGGGCTCTTGTACCACTATTGGGGTAGGGGGGAAGAACAGCAAAATTTAGGACATGAAGCAGTCCAGATCTAAACTGTCCCTCCGATTCAGAAATTCCAGGGGAAGAGTGCATTTCAACCCTCAAACAAGACCTCATTCTTTTTTCTATTTTGGAATGCCCAATCATGACTATAAACTGTCCTGTTGCTGAAGCAACCTAAATGAATTCAGGAGAACTCTAGCATGGAGCTCCTCAAAAACATGTCCAACCCGGTTCCTCTTTGCTAGCTACTGCATTTTTATTAAACTCTGTGCAACACACTGGTGCGAACACCACAAACCTGGGCTGGCCAGAATGTCAGTTCGCAGGCTTAGAACCCCAAAACACCCCATTCTCACAGTCCTTCCCCAAGATGCCTTTAAAAAACAAAATAAGTGATTTTTCGTCACACACAGAGAAAAGAAATGAAGAAAACTAACTGCTAAATATATTTAACTGAATAACAGCAAAAAAAAGGTTGTCAATTAAACTTTATATTTAAACATTCCATTGGGAATCTGGGGCAACACTGGATGTGAACAGAAAGTCTAAATCTAAATTCTAATAATAATTTCCTTGAAAAATAAACAGCATACAGAGTATTGTAATAGACTAGCAGATGGAGCGAAGTCTTGTTTGTCCATGGACCAAATGTTCCTCAATTTTCAAAACTAAAAGAAGAAAAACAGACTCAAAAATTAGAATTATATTCATAAAACCAATTACACCAGGTTTATCCCACAACCTTTCATCCCTCGGAACTCAATTACCTCTTGCTTGCTCGATTATCGACTATTTCCTTTTTTCTGACAACAGAAATATTATCGGAAACAAATTAAATTGTGGAATCGCTGATTGGACCGTACAAACCTCGGTGGTCAAACACAGGGGAAAAAAAAAAAATCTGAAAACTGCAATCTGAGAGGGTAAAATACAATATCAGCAATAATGAAATTCATGGCCACTTGAGAGGGTCAGAAATTAAATTGGTCTCATTTTATCTGCTAGGCTTCGGAAAGCATGTTGTGCGTACCACCTGATTGCCTTGTTTTACCTAGACCATTTTACCTGCATTGTGCATCCTGTTTTTTCTTGCTCATGATCCAGCTCCAACATTGCAATGGAGATTAGCCATATTGTGAGAATACCATGCTTGCTGGACTTCTCATTACAGTACCAACATTAACAAACTTTATTTGACTTGTTTGCTAAGTACTTGGCAATTACCAACTTTCCCTAAAGTAAGGTGAAGCTGAAAACTCATCGGTTCGGCCTGAGGGAGTTCCAGGTAAGCCGCCCGTCGCTCTCCGCTCGCACCCCTCCGCGCAGCGGCGGGAAACCTCGGTGAAATATCACACATCCGGCTCAGCGTCAGACCTGACATCTGCTTATTATCGAAGTGCCACATCTTTGACAGGCCCCGAGGATTGTGATGGCTCAGTCAGCATCTCTCTGCGGTGCAGTTCCGTGAGAAACGACCCCCCACCCCACGAGGTTCGGATGCCTCTGGTGATGACAGGATGTTGAAAGTCATGATTTTTATTTTCCTCAAGCTTTTACAAGCCTATTGGGCAGCTATGGGGTTCATCCTCATGCTGATTCTGTGTGAGGATGGGCCCCATGGACTTACAAAATCTGAACCATGTGCTCATAATTAGCCACAGCGCCACCTGGTGGAGGGAGAAATGTGGAGAGCAGCAAAAACAGTGAGCTCAACAGCGACTGGTCATTTGGGCACCGACACAAGTTTGGTTTGAGGACTGTTGTGTGATAAGAAGTGACAGCCAGCATTGTGCATTTTTTCATAAATAAGCGTGGCCTTTGAATATTACTGGTTATACTAAATTTAGAAGAAAAGCAAGTTTTTTTCCTCCTCTCAATAGCTTTTCTTCCCCACAAACTGAAACAAACTGTCAGACTTCTCTACACGTCACTCCATCTGGATCTCACAACAGCTTGGATCCGAATGTACTGATAAAATAAACTCTTTGACTTAATTATAAAATCTTGTATGATTGGACAAAAAACAAATTTGTTTATCCAGCACCAAAACAGATGGCATGAACAAGCCAACACATCATGGTACAGAATCAAGGTGTGCGTTTACGGATTCACTTAGTAGCATACGTGACCAAATAACCACATTAATAGGCCTATAGTGTTACAGGTGTAGTTTTAAAACACCTACCTTCTACAGGATACAGTTTAAAGGATGTAGGTCGGGGAAAACCCAGGTTAAGCTGTTTTAGCATTTTAAAAAGCGGATTTAGGACAAACCCCTATCTATCAGTGTACAGCGTGTGTGGTGGAACTAGGCAACACTGCCTTGTGTCTGGTGAAGTTTGGTTACACCCACCTTGTGCAGGTTAACAGTATACGGTGCTGGGTCCCAGGCAACCAGGGTTATGTCTTTGTACAGAGAGCTGGTGTTGAAGTGGTGCTTGGGGGTTGCCAGTATCTGGGAAGGATTAAATAAGAGAAAGAGAGAGACAGAGACAGCGAAAGTGTGAAGGCTTCTCCGACCTTAAAGTGACAGTCAAGCTAGCCATGCATTGGAGGGAATGGACAATGACACAGAGAAGCTTTTGTACATTACTACAACAGCAGCAACACGTGATATCAGAGTACCGATTGAAAAGTGACAGATGGAGTGATTCGGTGTTTTGGAGTGTTGTGGCCCTGTCATTGTGCTGAGGACTCAAAGTCTTAATTGGGCTCATTAAAGCTGGAGACCTGGTGTTGGGGATATAGGAGATGTTCTGCCCGACTGCGAATGCTCAAAGGGACCAGCGCGCAGTGGATAAGAAGTGGAGAGGATGTGAACGTGTGTGTGTGCGTGTGGTCAAAATACATTAAGAAAAAAAAACACATTCTTCCATATGAAGGGCAAGACGTGAGCCTTGACCCGTGACCCATGACCTATGACCCTTGGGTTGAGAGCGGGCTGTTTCTCTGTCACAGAACACAGATGAGAGAAAAGGATAGGTGGAGAGGAAGGCAGGGCATGAAAACGGAATGCATGCGTGCCGACAGGTCAAAAACGGCCAGCCCTTTAAACCCTTTCTGAGGTACAAGCAAATCGCAAGATTCTGGACGCTGAGACAGCAGTGCGGATATGCTAAGATGAGCGTGTACAACAGGAGAAACCATGTGTGAGCGGACCCATGGACATGTGTATGCTTGTGATATGTGATTTCCATTGCAAGACTTTGTGCATTTGTGAGAGTGTATGTGTCTGCATGCATATGTGTGTGTGTGTGTGTGTGTGTGTGTGTGTGTGTGTGTGTGTGTGTGTGTGTGTGTGTGTGTGTGTGTGTGTGTGTGCGAAAGCAAGAGCTTAAGCATGCGCGACCAGGAACGCGTGCGTAGCCCCTCACCTGAGAGTTGATGATGCGGATCGTGGTCCTGTTCCCGACGTCGTTCTCATAGCCCCCCGTCGGCGCCGCATTGAAGCGGAGAACGGCCTCGTGGGAATCTGATGAGGACAGCGGGAGTTAAGTACCTCGTAATTCCTTCTGTAACATTTAGTTAACGTTGCATAACTGCACCTAAGGGCTTTTTGGGAAGAGCCTTATTTTAGGTTACATGCTACAATAGAGCAGGAATGCAACCTCCCATCAGCCACCCACAGTTAAAGACGACAGTGAAAAAATATTTAATAAACCGCCGTTGTTTAGTTACCGAGTAATCATTTCATGACTGAGAAGCTCCTGTGGTTTTCATTCTCTATGCGAAAAATGTAGCTTTCGTGCTAACAGAAACATAGATAATGGTAATGACTACCTATATTACGCTGTCCTGCTGGCTTTTTCTTTTTTGCACAACACTTTCTACATTAACATTCCCAACTATTAGAACAGTGAACTGGATGAGAGGCCCGCTGGAAAGAAAGCAGTTTGCCTTTTTCAAGAAGTATTTTCACATAACAGAGTAAGCACAGTTTGAAGTCTGCCTTCTGACTGTGGGGAACTGTAGGCGACCGTGCTGGAGGCGGTGGACTTTCCAGAATAAATCATAATTAGTATAATTATGGCACTCTTACTGTCAGTAGATTGATTATGCAAAAGACCATTTGCGTAACTGTTCTTGCTATTGTTTAGGAGTCTGTAGTCACCGGACATCGCTCAAACCTCATGAGCGAGGCCTTCACAACACAACCACGCAGATGAGAAACTGTGTTTTGTTTGCTGGATCTTTTACGGCGCCTGCTTTACTGGTCTGCTGATGCGTAACGCGGACATAGAGTGCATATGATCGATAATCGATCCATTTCAAACAAGCGTCTCTGTGTTTCTGCGAGTTTTACTACTCATATGACTCATGTGGTACATCTGTGAGACTATCCCTGAAAGTCGGACTCCACACATAGGCAAATATCTTCATCTTAGTATCTCTAGGTGAGAGAACTGAGGATTAGCTGTGAGTAGCCCAAACCCTATTGCTAAATTAACATTTTACATCAACGGGTGATTACACTTTGATTGCTCTACTTTCCAACTGTACAAATGCATATTTTAGTCACCTTTGTGTGCAAGGCTGTTAACATGGCATAATCTCCATCTTGACTTAATTTGTTTTGCAACACTCAGCTATTCCTTTTCACGCACGGGTAAAATCTAACGATAATTAGGGTCCAGCCCACGATTTAATTTGATTCTACCATCTGTCCAGTTACACTGTGTCCTTTCTCATGACAGCTGATTTTTGAACAGCTCCTAGTGTCCTACAACTTTTTAAATGGCTTCTTTGTGGACGAAATTATGCAACTCGCAATCCACAGGGTATAAATAATATGAGGTAATATTACTTATGATGCCAGTTACATAATTACATATAAAAAACTTTCTTGGTTGTTTAAAAATCAAGGGTTTGATTTTTTTAAGTACACCCTAATCATTGAGCAGGTATGGACATGCATGGAAAAACATGGAATCCTCTTATTTGTATTAAATTTATAAAATATAACCTTCTTCCTACCAGGGCATCGACAGCACCCATGCTTCCATATCAGTATAAACACAACAATGGCTCCCCCTTGTGGTGAAATACTAAGGAGACGATCATTTACACAATTCTCCTCATTACACACAGTATAGATGCGCACTTTTGCTTCACTGTGACCCTCAGTCAGCATTATGCTTACAATATACTGGATCTCTGTGCACTTTGTATCCTTTAGGCAACGAGAGTTGGAGGTAACTCGATCGGCTTGCCTTCAGAAACAAAGGGCCGTTGTAAACAGTATTGTACAAGCACATAATCACACAAACCCAACGAAACTCAAACAGTCACACATAATGTTTCTGTCACATATGCGCACAAACCCTCTCCCCCATCACACAGAAATACAAACATACATACAGGCGTACATACACCTGATGTAAAGATAGAATGAATAGAACATACTGAGAGACACACCTTTCCGAAAAAAATTCAACAAGTCAGACATACAATTGCATCAATGTATATGTGCCAAGATGGACCAAGATGAACAGAGGCACATGACACACACACACACACACACATACACACACACACTTTCTCTGTTCCATATGATGATATCAACCTCCGAAATGGCTTTTTTCCCCCCATCCGTCAACCCCCATTCCCCTAAAGAGAGCACTCAGGTTATCAGTATTCACTAACCGGACTCTGCTTGCTGAGAGAAAGAGAGAGAGAGAGAGAGAGAGAGAGAGAGAGAGGAGCAAAGGGGACCGAACCCCTCAGGAGCTTGCTTTCTTGGAAAAAAATCTTTTCCAAGAAGTGAGAGATTCCGGGCCACCTTCAACCGGAACGTCAGTTCTGCGAAAACCCCGAATGAATCATTATTCGCCGACCGCCCAGTATCTCTCGGGACTTCCTCCGAAGCGTCTCCCGTTAAATATTCATTGCCCGCGGATGGGGGCGTTCGATAAGCTACAAAGTGAAGGGCTTACGTGACTCAGAGAGAGGCACTTATCACTTAATGCCCAGGCCGGACTGTATAAATGATGTAAAGGGGTTGAGGGGAGGAGCAGGGAGGGTTGCGTCCAATCACACCCCACACTCCCTCTGGTCTCACCCAGCTCCTGCGTGTGACATACTGGAAAAATCCGCTAATGGACATTAGCTTTTCCCCCATTCTCTCCGAGGGGCAAGGGTGCGACGCCTACAACTCTTCTATGGCTAAGGCGTTTTTGACACGTTTTTTAAGATTAGTTTTAAGCGACGGAGGATGGTGTCGAAGGGCACAGAATGCTTGCAGTCACAAGCACTACCCACAGGCCCTGACCCTGCAACGGTCTCACAAACAGTAAACATGTGGTCTTTTAGCTTCAAGTATGCAAACATTGCCTGTAGCACTGAGGAGTGAGCAGACTTCGTCTCCTTTCCTAGAGAGCAATACTTCTTTTCCCCCTCCACAAATCCCCCTCGGCCTACTTTAAAACATACACAACACGGCAGTGACAAAATCACACTCGGCATTCCCCAAAGTCAGTCTATGACTAATGAGTCTTTCCGCAGCGTATCGCCGGGTTCCTCGTCTGCACAAACAGTTCGCGGAGCAAAACAAGACGCTTGTTTTTCAAAGCAACAGGGACTGAGAGGGAAATGTGAGAATTGCACCCGTTTCCAAGCGGCCCGCAAGGGGAAGAGCCCCGTCTTCACGGCAACGTAGCACGGCTTTGCTGACAGCAGTCCTCAGTGAGCACTGACGCGATTCCATTTCCCTGTCTTCCGACAGTTACAAGTTGTAATTTCCTGCTTATGGGTTCAAAGGCAATTCATTCTCTCACACTGACAGAACAGATAGAGGGTCCAGTGTGAACAGCCTTGTCAACATTAATAAGGAAAGGGACGCAGCGGCTTGACAACATTGACAAATCGGGGATTAGCCATTTTCCAAACTCGGCCATCTTTTCCTGGATGTAGAATGAATGAGAATGTGTGCATGAGACCTAAACAGGCATAAAATCTGTTATTTTCTGCCTCAGTTACAAGCCAAAGTAAACGTAACCCACAAAGCTTGCAAAATAGAATCAGGACCCAGAGGTGCTATTCACAGTATGATCCACTAGAGGGCAGAATGATCCCGTTCTCCACAGGCTTCCAGTGTACATCTGGGTTCTTCAGCCAATAACGTGCAGAAAATACCAGATACATTTCTAGACTCACAGAAATGTTTGTTTAGGTCAATTCACAAGAAAACTCGGAAACAAAAACACATCACAGTTATACATGCAAACAGTATGCAAACACAGCCATGTCTACAAATAACTAGCCCTTCTTTGTTTATATAAAAAAAAATGGACTCCACAACATTGTTGATTCATAAGAGTTTTACATATGGCCTATGGTTTCTTTACAACACCAAGACCATGGATAGCTTCCCTGTGTTTTGCTTCAGGTTTCAATGGAATCTATTTTCAAAGTTTTTCATAGTACTGTCTGATCTTGAGAATTTGCCAGCTGGCTTAATGAAAGCCCATTAGGAAAAAATATATATATATCTTGGCAGACTCAAGACAGTTGATTTCTCCTGGCTGCACACAAATTTAAATTCTACCAATTAACTAAACACGAAAGGATATTAGTCTTAAATTTGGACAAAACCACAAGCTAAGCCAGACAGGCCTTGTACTTTGAAATACTTAAGAGGGAAAACGGTAGTGCTAAATATACATTTGAGCAGTTTAAACGCAATTAAAATGACCCATTTAGTTTTACTGCCCAGTAAGTCAAGTTTATGTGAATAATTAAATGAGGTTTTTGTGTTTTGATAATTAATTAGTTCATTACTCTTTCCACGGTCCCAGGCAAGAATACCTTTCGTAATTAATTGTCAAAATGACTTCCCAGCTTCATAATTCAGCACTTTGGCAATAACCTTGAAGGTTGTCGGACTGATCATTTCTTTAGGAACTCTGTCATCCTCTTACATCTTTGAAGCAGTAGTATTTCGAAAACCGAGAAATCGGTTTTGATGTACCTCTTCGAGGGGCTACCGAGTCCACTTTTAAGGCATTATTTTTGGGTTGTTGTGACATCACTCAGGGGAATTAGGGACGCTAAACAAACAGCACTTCAAAGAATAGGAAGGAAACAGAAAAACACAATGTCAGCCTTGATGTTGGGCCTGAAGACATGGTATATCATGAAAGAAAGACTCAAAGAAAGCGGGAACAATAGGTTTGGGTAAGTCAGCTACTCCTCGTGTTCTTAAGTTTTGGAAGTGCCCATGAAGCTTTGGGTTTACTTTTTTAACACACACCTTACAGGTTAGCCATTTTGTTTGTGTCTCTCTGTGGCATCTAATTTACAACCAGAATTTCTGTGAAAACTGGTGGAGAAATTTCAAGTGGGAAAAATGCACACACACACACACACACACGCACACACGCACGCACACACACACACACGCACACACACACCCACCCAATCATATTACAGCTCCAGCTTTGTATCAAAGCAAGTGAACTGGGACTGGTATGACTGTAGTCTGTAATCACTTCTGATTCAAAAACAGGGATGCCTGGGGGCACAGAAGCCATGGCAACCGCCTCCCTCTCAGTTCTGGAGTTCTAGACGAATGTCTAGCTTTTCTTATTTGAAAAGGTGTGAACTTTGGCATGTTGGACCCTGGTATTTTCCAAATTCATGGCTTCCCACTGGTTTTCCCTCACGTCCCGCGCCTTCCTGTGTTGGACCCACTTCCTGTAAACAAAGGGGGTGTTTTCCCGGTCCTGGAATACCTAGCAGCTGTTAGCCCGACTGTTTTAGGTGTACAGTAAACAGATAGAGTTCGCTCCTGGTAAAAGAGTACATCTCTGTATTCCCAAAGCCCTTGAGATTGAGATCTGAAATGGGTCGGGCCGTTGCCAGAAGGCTTTTTTAAAAGAGCCATCTGTCGGGTATTTCTCGCGCTCGCTGAGTCTGACCAGGACTGACAGTAAGAGAAATGCAGAAACTAGGTGGCAGCAATCGAAGTGTGGACCAAGATGGCGGGACCAATGTGAAAGAAACTGAGACACTGGGACTCAAATGAGGAGTGGAATAAAAGGTCAACTGTTTACACTAAATGGAGTCATTGCACACCTTAAAACCCAAAACAGATACATTTCACTTTACGTCAGGCAACTGCATTACAATTTTAGCATGCTATCAACACCAAGCGGTGCCTCAGTGCGTATTACCAACTGAAAGGTGTTCCAAGGCTAATGGGCGGAGCGAGCTGCACACCAGACAAAAATATGCACACCCCTGCTACCAGCGATACAAGATTTCTTTTGGCTCTGACAGGAAGTGAGGTCATGGCTTGGCAGAGCATGCCGCGCTGGGTGGTTTTTACGGTCGGCGGGCTTGGGCAGCCCAAGCCTGCGCCCATATGGTCCATCAAAAGGCGATCATTACCGCACCTGTTTCACCACCCTCTTCTCACAGCCGTCCAATAAAATCGTGCAATTAAAGGGGCCAGATGGATGAACGTTACCGTTATGAAATCTAGCATAGGTCTTTCCTTCTTAACAACAGTTTTTTTCTGTCTTTATTCCTTTCCCCGGTAGTATTTTTGATACCAAGTTGCAGCCTCTGATAAAACGTTTAAATCGGGTTTTCTGTGAAAAATGGTGAATCCACATGCAATTCCATTCGGTTTCCTACACTACTGTGAAAACACACTGAGAGAGCTCTTTTGTGATGTCCCATTGTGCAATGGTTACAGCGTATATTATAGCCTATCACTGATGTATTTGTATCAGAATCATTTAATGTCAATTACAAATAACTAGAACACAAGCTACATGGTTGCTACAGTTTCATTCCTGAGTGGTATAAAATGAACCCCTGATACAATCTATCCCACAAATACCATAGATCAGTGGTTCTCTTATTCTTCATGGTTTGCATATATTCCTAACATGGTTGTGGTTTGTGACATGAAAATAATGTCAATCTGAAAAAGCACATATTTCATATTTACATTTTCATATTTACATTTTAACACGATGTTAAGGAGTTTTAGATGGAACAAAAATCAGGGACCCACCGTGATAGATAAAACACTGACTTTTCAAATAAATGATGGACTACATATTTATTATAGTTATTATACATTAAGTGTTTAAAATGTATTTTTGACCTGGCCCAGGAGGCTTCACTCACCGATCTCTTTGCCCAGGGAGGAGTTGAGAATAGCCCCGGCGGAAGTGACCACCGCGCATGTTCGGAAACTCGCCCCGTTCAGCTGCTCCAGGGGCTGGGCCGGGACCAGCTTGTTCCAGCCGAGCCTAGAGAAGGGCGGTTCGGTCCCGTCCAGCACCCGGACGCGAGCGTGCCTCTTCAGCTCGCACAGCACTTCCTGGCCGTTCTGCCGGACCCTGCGGCGGCCCCCGTACGCCACGCGGTGCTTGTTGGCGCTCATGTAGTCCTTCATGGCCTTCTGCAGCCGTGGGCTGAGCATGGTTGCCGACACCTCGCCCCGCCACAGATTGTGGATCACCGACTTGGATTTGGAGAAGTAGTACTCCTCCAGGTCGTCAGTCTCATCCCAGTGTCGTTCACTCCCACGCGTGGTCCTCCGCGTCACCGCTTCCACCTCTGCCTCCTCGGCCTCTTCGTCCTCATCCTCTTCCTCCTCCTCCTCCTCCCCGATGTGTTCTGCAGCCACGGTGTTCCCCACGGCCCTTCCTCGGGCCCGTGTAACCCTCACATCCCCTGCCTCATTCCCAAAGGCAGACCAAGCCGCCAGAGTCTGGGGGTCCGAGTAGGCCCCACCTCCCCCCACCTCCTGGCTTCCGTATGTCCCGCCGTCCCTCTCCTCTTCCCTCCGGCCAGGATCCAGGTTGGGAGCAGAGCTGGCGGGCTCCGGTCGCGACCCCATGATGGCCCGGTTGTTGCCCTGGACGGAGGCAAGGCGACGGGTTTCGGCGTGGGACAGAGGGGCAGCGGAGCGGGGCTCGTCAGTGCGGGAGTCCATAAAATACGTCAGCAGTGCCAAGAACAGGAGGGCCCAGGCCAGCATGCCCACCAGAGCCAGCTGCTTCCACTGCTTCATGCTGGATTTCATGACAGCTCCCCACCCCCCCTCAGAGCCCGGTTGAACCCGGCGGTGCAGGAGTGGGGGCGGGGTCAGGATAGGCCCTGGAAAATGAAAAAAATTCAGGGCCAGATTTAGAAAAGGATGTTTTGATCTCATTCCTCTCTCTTACTCCTCTCCTTTCCTCTTCCTCCTATCTTTCTCAAGTCTCTTCCTTTTCTTCAGATGGCCTGAAGAGAACTGTCCACCTACCTCCGTGCTTGCCCTTGTAAAGGACCCAAACCCACGAATGGTACTCCCTGAGCGACTACAATCATTCACTTTAACACCTTTGTGCAAAACAGCGGCTAGCGCCCTTCTCCTTTCTCAGCTCAGTCTCACTGCCTTTCATCTGTGTTAAGCTCTCTAGGTAAAACCTTCCTTTACAAGCTATAAGGACAAAAAAAAAAAACCCTTTCCCCGACACTCTGACAATGTGGGCGATGTCCCAGGACCTGCCACTAGGTGGCGAAAGAGTTGTGTGATAACTGCACTCCCCTCAACCCCCTGTTTCCCCACCAAAAAAAAAAAAAAAAAAAAAAACCGCTGTCCCTCCCCTGTGCATTTGTCCGTTTTTCTGACTGCGAGCGGGAGTACTGAAAAAGGTGTGTCCCTATTTGGATTAAACCTGGTGGAATGACTGAGGAGAAAATGAGAGGGAATTCAGTGCTGTTCCAACAGCTCTTGAGGTTGCCAGAGGTACGCACTCTCCCTGGTGCCACTTGCGTTTATTTTTGTCTGAGTTGCTCATTTTCTCTTTTCTGGGAAACTATTTTCTCCCCACTGGGAACATGCCATTATCAAACAAACTTGTCATTCCCTTCCCTTCCTTTATGTAGCACAGGCAGACCAATTTACAACAGAATTAGGCCAATTTGCAAGCGCTCATAGAGGCTTGGAGAGATATCGCAGGGCTTTTGTCAACATCAAACTAAGCATGAAGTAAAACTGGTGTGTGTGTGTGTGTGTGTGTGTGTGTGTGTGTGTGTGAGTGCGAACCCATTAACAGAAAATAAAAAGGACGACCATACCTACCACAGCTGGTTACTACTTCTTGAAGTCCATTTACTTTCCAGAACACAGCAAAACCCTACAAAACAAAGAGCAAACCCTGATTGATGATCAGAAACTATAAGCAATCACTTCTCATCCCTTACACCCATCATACCAAAGGTTAATAACCTAGCCACAATAGCCATGGTACATATTCACAGTGCCAATGTTCCTTCTCCAAAAAGACAGACAAATGTATTAGCCTCTGTTGCACACTCTCAATATGCCAACCCCCACGACATGACAAGAACCAGCCCACAACTTAGCGTAAAATGTGGCACACCCATCTTTCTCAAAAATAGTTCCCCAAATCCCCAAACCCCACAACCCAATTTACCCACTCTGCCCAAACGTCAAATCTCCTTTCCTTTTTGAGCAGACTTCCTTATAACGGCAGGTAACAGGAAACAGGGCTTGGTTTAACCATCTGCATAATAATGGTTAAACAGACAACCAGGCTGCTATGTACAGGAAATGTGTCTAGCCAGAGGTGGTTTTGCCTTTATGACCGATAACACTACGTCATCTCTACAGGGGAACACCAAGTTTGTTGTAAGTAGATGACCAAACTCTGATGAACCACATCTATGCCCAGGTACCCTGAAGGGAAATGGAACATTTCCTCTCTCTGCGCCAGGCTGTGCGCACGGTAACTGATGTATATGTGCTCTGTGTTGTTAAAAATCTCTGATTTCTGATTTGAAGTCTGATGCACAGTGCTTACACACAGTCCTCTGGGGTAGGGGGAGTAGCAGTGTAGGAGGATGGATCAGTGCAGGTTCTGAAAACCTGTCACTGTGCAGGCCTCCAAATCTCCACACTCTTAATGACCACAGACATGTTCATGGGTGTTGCAAAATGGCAGTAAAAAAGTATGAAACTTCATACAGGTAAGACTTACTGCAAGGTGTTTAACAGCTAGGGAGGATGATAAAGGTTGCCCAATCACTTTGAGGGGGAATTATTCTTCAACCCCAAAAAGACATCCTATGTGCGTGCGAACACACACACACACACACACACACACACACACACACACACACACACACACACACACACACACACACACACACACACACACACACACACACACACACACACTCTTGTTATAACAAAGAGTATAAGGTCCTTGCATGTGATAGCATTTCCTAACAACAATTTGCGGTGGAAAGAAAAGTCCTCTTGACGTGCTCATAGGAGTCAAAAAGCAGAGGAACACGTTTTGGAATTCAGGAAGTCCTGCCCACCCATCAAGCCAGCCTCAACCAATGAGCGATCAGACCCCTGAACCCGCTGCACCGCCGAACCGGCGGAGGGAGCTTGGACGTCACGGACTGTGGCTTTTCAATGGTACCTTCGCTCCCCGGAGTTCATAACTGCAGTCGAGCCCCCTGACTGCAAGGGTGTTGTAATCTGTAAAATTCATAACCCAGCAAAGGGACATCTGCTAGGCGAATGAATAATGGAGCAGCGTGATAGTGCTGTCCTCTGCATTCTGCAAGATGCGCGGGGGGGGGGGTGAAGGAAGGCAGCGCACCTTCGATTCAGCACGCGGGGAGGAAGACAGAGAGAGAGAGGGAAGGACAGATAGAGTAAGACTGACACAAAGAGCTAGAGACAGAGGAAAGAAAGAGACAGAGAGGAAAAAGGGAGAGAGGCAGTGAAAAAGACAGCGGGAAAAAAGGAGAAAGATAATTGTGGGAGGTGGAAGTGGACTATCCTTTGCTTTAGGGACCTCCGATTATGAGGCTGGTGACCTAGCCAGCATGTGAAACACACTTCAGTCGGAGGCTGAGCTCCTCTAAACAGTTACGAATAAAGACAGCAGCTTTCCCAATAAGCTTCTACACAATCAAGCATCCAAACGCACACATGAACCTGCATGCCCACGTACATGCATTGTGTGACAAACATACAAAGCACAGAAAGAGAGATAAACATGTACAGGCACACACACATACTCATGTTAAACACAAAACACACAAAAAACAAAAACACAGATAGATATGTGCACGCACTCTTGGGCATACACATCAAAACACACATGCTCGCACACACATTCTGTGGCAAACACAAAAACAGAAAAGAGAACTACGCATCTACAGTCAAACACACACACACACACACACACACACACACACACACACACACACGTTTACAGGCATACACCTACAAACACCAATACACACATGCATGCATTTCCATCAGTTGATTGCGCATTACATGAAAAGTTTCAATGTAAATTTTAACTGTCATAGCAGTTGAGGGATGGTGGTTAGACCATGTGTTATACCTTTACTATTTTAAGAATGACAGTGAGATGAAATCCCAACGGCTATCCTCTTGAAAAGATAAAGAGCAGGTTTCTCAGATCGGATCCGTGGATTTTTTCCCCAGACACAGAAAAAGATTTAAATTCTCAATTTCACAATTGATTCACTTTACACCACAAGCACGAACATCACTGTGCTAACATCAACTTTGACCGCTACCTTGCTAACGAGCAAGCAGCACTTAACTTTTAGCAAAAATTAAGTCGATAATTATATTAGAGGTTACCTGTAGCGCTTTAACACATTTCGTTCACACTAGACGAGAAGAAAAAAAGACTGGTGTCATTATGCTCAACAACTTTAGGGTAGAATTGTTCATAAAAACTGATGACTTTAAATACATAGAAAAAAACGGTTTCCACACAGCAATGCACTCTGCAAATAATGCCTATACTTATTTGTTAATCTGAGAGCAGCAGGGGATGAAAACACACAAATGTTTCCTTAAGCGGCCTTCTTGTTTGGTGGTTCACACCAGACTACACTTTTGTTCAGTATCCAGGTAGAGGAACATATGTTTTTTTTTTTTTTTTTTTTGCAAAGATTTTGTACAGAGAGAGATATCAATACAAACATTAGTTTTTTTTTCCCCCCAATCCTTCAGAGAGCCCAAACACCACCTTGAGACCTTCACAAGTATAAGTTTAACATTCGGCAGACTGGAGAAAACCTATAAAAGCATAACCCCATAGATATTTAATTAGCAGACATGCCAGAAGTAGAACAAGTCAGATTCACTGCTGTCACAATTCACATTTTATCAACCGTCATTCCCCTGAAGGTACAGGCCCTTTGTATACTGAACGAACATCTGGAGTCTACCCCGTTTGCACTGTCAGAATTCGAAAGCGCGTATCTGGGTCTTCCAACTGGCTTATTCAATAAACGCACTTTCCACAATCACAGTATCGGCTGCAGGTTCTAGGCTGAACTCTCAATCAATGTGATTATGGGCCGCAAACTATGGCAGTAGGAAACAAGTGATTTAATTCTGGCAGTGGTGGGGTGGAGATATGCCAATTTTTCTTCAGTTAGAAGACACAGGATTCTAAGAATTTAGAATGGAGTAGAATAGATCAGAATTGAATAGAACAGAAGAATTTTATTATGGGCAAGTTCAGGTAATCATTGAATATACCAGGTACCTGCAACCTACCAGCTGTCAACACATTGATAATGTCTTGAATCCACATCAACACTAACTAATAGGCCTGGATGTATGGATGCATGGAGTATATACCAGCTTCTCAGGAACTTGTTATATTGATGTGGGTGACACAGGGGTGACTCAAGTCTCAGAGCGGGGAATTCCAAAATGGGAGAGTAAAAGTTACATAAAAAAAAAGTATTTACACTGAACGCCCAAGGTGTGACCAGCTACTTAAAGTAAACATCCTCAATATGACAAGTGTGTATAATAATGGCTGTTTTGAAAGCTCATTAGATGTAATGTCAAATAAAACTATGACAACTGAACAGCTATGTACAACGTCAAACAATCACTGAACAGAAAGGCAATCGATGCCAGCAAACCGTCCCCCTGACGAGTTCTTCAGCTGACCCCAACCAGGCCTTATCTCACAGATTTTGCTTGCGGATTTTAGCAATGGACGTGGAACTTTATCTACGATGTTTTTATTGGTCTTTAAAACATACGAAAACATCGTGCTATAGCCAGATCACAAGACAAAGCCAAAATTCAATGGGAGTGAGAGAAAAGAGAGAGAGAGAGAGAGGAATAAGTGAGAAGATTGCAATTTGCACTCTTGCCATCTGGGGACCTGATGTGAAAACACAAGGATTTACTGTAAGAATGAAGGCTGAGAATCAGAAACTTACCCCAGATTTAAACGCCCAGTTTCTCTTTGCTCTTTTTATGTCATTTAAGGACCTCACATGATCAGATGCAGAGATTAGTTCTTCAGGAAAGATGCTGAAGTAGGTAAAAAGGTGAACTTTATTTGAACCTGCTGCAGAGATCAGGTTCCTTTGACTATAGAAAGAGGATCTTAAAAGTAGAGGGTTTAAGATATGTGATTCTTCTTAGAGGTAACTAGATGTAGTCTTAGCCATTTCGAAAACCTTGCCCCTGTGCATAAGATGAACACCCTGTTCCGAAAGGGGGACGCGGCGGGTCGGAAACTTCTCCTTGGACAGGGTTGCGTTGTTCCGTTAGCTTGAGGTGTGTTTTAGCCGTAGCCCGTATGGGTACGGATGCCTATCTGGCTGGACAGCTGGCCACTCAGCGGGCACCAGAGAGCCGGCGGAGGGGGTCCAGCTCGCTGGCAGCCCACCCCCTCTCTCACATAAGGAGGACAGAGTAAGTCATTTCAGGCCTACAGCAGGGTGGTTTTTCCCACAGTGGGGTGGGGGAAGTTATTTTCAGACCTCACTCTGTCACCTGTGTACCACCCTCCCATCGCCTGGGATGGTTCCAGCAAGCTCTTCTGTTCCGGTGCCTTCCGCAGGGCCTGCGGTGTCACGGAGGTTTATTTAGTGGAAAAGAAAGTGAAGGTGAAGTGCTCGGGAAACGAAGAGGGAACCGTGTCAAAGCCTGCCAAGTCATGTGATCAGGCCGGTTACTGCCGCTTGATGTTGTGACCCCTGACCTGACCACACCACTGGTGACTGCGGGAGGACGTGAAATGGAGCGATGGAGAATTGTTGGCGGCGTCGCCAAGGAAGAGGACTCAAGAACATTTTTCCACATTTTCACCATAAAAGACTGACTCGGAAAAAGGAGTGTTACTTCCAAGTATGCAAGGTGTTTATCACCTCAAAATGTCTGTCTCTCTTTGTTCTGCCAGCTCTACTGTAGGGAATTTTGCACTGCCCTCTACAGGGAAGAGGAGAAGACCACGGAAAGCAGAAACTTTGGGATCAGGATCAAGCTAGATAGCAGCAAGACCTATCATAAAACATAATTCATTTGTCTATATTGTAAACATAGGGCTAAAACATTTCCAAAACAATACAGTCTACCAGTGTATTCGCTCTTTTAAAGCATTGGTTACTTCCTGAATGAGCTTGTTGGGTTGGCATGCCTGTTTAGAAAGAACAGACCATCTTCGACAGTTACTTTCATCCTCTTCCTTAATCGTGTGAAGTGTTATGAGCGATATTATTTATATTTATGTTTAATTAGTCCTCCTCAGTTGCTCCTCAAAAGTCTCTTCATGGCGCTTAAGTGAGTGTGCAGCTCATCTACTGGACCTCAATTCAAATTCGAGTTAAGAATGAAGTAAGATAACAACACATTTAAAAAAGGGAGCCATTTCCTTAAGGCACTTGGTGGAAAAGCAACGTACGAGAAGTGACTCACTTCAAAATGAAGAATTCCTCTGTCTCTGTGCCACCTATGCTCACGAAAACAGGGGGTTTGGGTAATGAAGTAAGAGTTTATTTTTTGTACTTTTCGAAAGACTTCCCTTTTTGTTTCCGGTACAATGTCACCCCCCATGGACTCTGGGCTCGCAGCACAAGTGTTACAATATATTTCACGCAGAGCCGTTAATGACAGCTTCCGTTTCCCCGGGAATCGTTTTTTTTTTTTAAATGTTCTAAACTGGAAGCGAAGGTATTCGCCGAAAGTTGTAAATATTAACCGCTAGAGCTCAGAGGCATTCGTCTCAGTGTAATTTACACATGTTTTGTCCATAATCAATCCCAAAACACTTATTAATCTATCCACTGGGGGAATATGTAAATTAGGCCACTGCAGATATGGGAGAATGAAGCATACTCAACCGACAACATCAGTTCCGACGGCAACAACAACTCCAAGTTTTCACTGTTTTAAAGGCCCAGGAAAGATCTGACGGGGGGTGGGTGGGGGGCACTGACTTAAAACATGTACATGAAAACGCCTATTTTCAGGGGTAATGGGCGTGGAGGAGAAGGGAGGAGCTTGTTTTGAGCTTCTGTTAGGGTTTGAATTAGCAATCCTGACCCAACATCATGTCTTGTTGACGTCTTAATTTTTCCCAGCTGTGGCAGTAGTTCCCTCACATAGGCACAACCCTTCGACGAAAGCGGTCGCAAAGAGATCAGGTCTAATAACGCACAGCAAAACGCTCAGCGTTAAGTCAACAGTGCTAAGTGTTACGCCAACTCCGATATGTTTATACATTCGGTCGTATGAACTCTGTTAAGAGTCAAATTAACACTGAGAATTTCACTCCATGCTCACTGCATGCCTCCACAGACCATAGAGGAGACAGACGCTATAGCCTGAACGATGACAGGCATGGAGTCAGACATGGCGAATCCCTGCAAAAAAACCTGGTTTGTATTCCACCCTCTACCCGTTGCTTATTTCAGAACATACCTACAGGGGCGTTTCTGTAGCTGCGCCAGCTTCTGTAACAATGGCCAAACTGTATGTTCTACATTCATCATTGAAATAGAGAGGAACGGAGCCTCACTTCACTTTTCCTCTGAAGAGCCGAAGCAGCTGGTCCATTTCTTATCAGTGGGATTGTCTTAGTCAGGGATGCAGCAGAAAGAGGAAAAAAAAACAACATAGCAGGAAAGAAGAGATCTCCCAGTTTCATGAATATATGCATGCATGCACACATGCACGCACACAGATATTTCCTTTTTTATTTGGTCTCTTTTTCTCTCACAGTTTCATTATTTACTGATTAACTCGATTCAACTATGTGGTTACAAACAGGTGGTGGGTGGACTACGAAATCACCTTGCCAAAAGCACTGTACCGAAATGTGAGGTTACTTTTCTCTTGAAAGGGAATTTATTCCACGACTGACACCTCTGACAGTTCAGTGCGCTCTCACCTATGCTGCGTCTCCAACACTGCACTCTACCAACAGCTGAGAATGGCCCACCAGCAAACCCACACCGTGCGCGTACAAGTTTGCGCGCTGTTTGTGTGAGTGATATAGAGGGAGTACGTACATGAGGCAGGGAAACAGTCTGTTGCCCAGGGAAGAAACCAAAAAGCGTAAATGACTGCCAAGTCATCTCACATTAACAGATTTAGAGAGAACTTCAATTCTCGCATTTCTTTTTATAGGAGCCGAAACAAAGGAGCCACCTGTGAAACTCGTAAATCCGATAAGTACAAAGAAAATGCAAAAAAAAAAAAACCTCTTCTGAAGTTTCTTTGAAACAATGGGAAAGCCCATGGAAGCAAGTGCGTTCATGAACGTTTGTCTGTGTGTTGCTTCGACGGAAGTTAAATTAACCTCGCAACGCCCACCAACCAGTTTACCGAAATCTCTCTAAGGAACCCAACAAACAGAATAACTTTCATATATTTCTCTATGAATCGTACCTCCAAAGGCACTTAGGTTAATGTGTGCTGTTGCAGCAATATTAGCGTTATTTTTGCATTGCGTGAATTTGATGTAATTGCACATTCTAAACTAACGGGCTTCCGGTGATTCACTTCAAATCAAAAGCATCTGCCATGACTAAAATGTAAAAGGCAATTTTCTCAGATTCGGTTTTCCTACCACTAACTCTAATCTACAATGATGATTCTTTATAGGCGTTTCACCTGAAATGATCATGGGATGAGATAATTTAATAACAGAAACTGTTTAGGCTCCAATATAAATAGCGGTCATTGGAGTTAGGTCATTTATAGCGAGATCGATTTCTCACCCATCCAACAGAAGCAATACGAGTCATTCGAAATTAGAAAGCTAAAACTAGCAATCATAAAAATGGATGTAATTAATCTCCATCTCCTCTCAGGAGAGAGAAAATCAATAGAACAATATCACCATTGAATAAATTAACAATGACCCACTTTGTCTTTTTATTCTTTACAAAACATTTACCGGAGAGCCTAAGAGGCAGGTTTACGTCTCTAATAGCTTTAAAGGTCAAAGGAAACAAGATAGTCTTGGCTACAGCGATCAAATCTAGAGGGGGGGGGGCGGGAGGAGACAAAAAGAAGTGTTAGCATTTCTGCAACCTCTTCCTTTTCAACAGATGTGAAATGGAAAACCTGCGCATGACTGTATGTCGTTTTTCTCCAAAAAGCCACCGCCACATCAACAAAACCTGAGATAAATTATGACTTAAGCAGTATGCAAATAACGGAAAAAAGGGAAAAGAAGAAGCGTTATTAGATAAACCGGACAAGGACTGGACACTGCCGAGCTGTACTTAGTGCTAGCAGGCTATGTTGCTACCCTCTTTCCTCATGGTTAGAATGAATGAGAAGGGGGGGAAGGCGTGGGGGTATGGGGCAAAGGCCAGAGCTGCAAGCGCTCTTAATAACACCGTCAGATGTCCTCTGGGAGGGAACTTGCCCGGTGGTCTGAGAGCGCGGCCATGAGAGCAGACTGATTTGGGCACTGGGGAGGCGGGAATGACGCCAGACCACAAAATGATGATGGGGGCTGCTGGGTGGGACAAATGTGTCATCTTCCCTGGAGGTAGGCATGAGGGAGGGAGGGGGGACGGGAATTAAATATTGACCACGCAACCCAAAAGCCTGTGGTGGTCCTCCCTTGACTGTGCACGCGGTTGGCTGCATGGAGTGGGATGGTCTGCAGCGAGCGTTTTTTTTTTTTTTCTACCCTTGTCCTGCTGAGCTTCATTGCATGGCATCAAATGCAAAAACAACGACCCCACACACTCAGTGCAGGGTAGTGGGTATATCATCAACCCCTGGACTTGGGCAGCATCCCCAGGGTTGACAAATTGAAACAGGAAGGGGGTATCCACTTCCTCCCAGCTCGGCCATGCTCAGCGCCGAAAGAGGTGGACGGTGAGTTATTAGCCTGTTTTTGACTGCTGTCCTGTCCAGAGGGTGTACTCGTAAACCAGCCGCTTCATGCCACAAAAAAAAAAACGTGAAGGAACTGGCGCTTCAGCCTTGACTCTGCGGCGAACACAAGCCGCCCCCAACCCCACACTCACCCCCCCAACCCCACCTCCACACACACCCCCACAGCCCCCGGTTCTCCGCAGCTAAAGCCTAGCGCCTCGTGTGCCCTAGAAACAAGACAATCAACCCCGAGGCTCTGAGATGGAAGTGCAGTCTTGGGATAAGCGCTATAATCCGGACGCTGCTCAGCTCAACTTCTGACTCCCTCTCCGTTAATCCCTTGGCATTACACGGGAGGTCTCCGAGGCTGCTCTTAACGGCACTGAAGAGGGAGGGCCTGAGGCTCCAGCGGTTTGTGTCGGGAAACCTCAGCAGCAGTAATTCAGCTTATGGTGCCTCCAAAGGGGGGATGGGTAAGTTTTAGGTTCACAGGATATGCGGTAAACAATTTCTGATGGAGATAAACAGTGCTGGTCCAGCTTGAGCAGATAGACTCAAATGTAGTATTCAAAAAGAGAATCGAACAGCACACTATAAATGAATGCTGACATGTTGTATGTTTCTAGCGAACACTATAAATTATTAAGGTATAGGGTTTTTTAAATTAATGGTTAAAGAGTTGCACACATTTTCTTTCAAGGGAGCAGCTCATCTTGTTTCCAAGGAAGCATGAATTTCAATTTTACATCACACTTTTTTTTTCCCCTACCAAATTCCTCAAACATGTCTCATCACAAACTGAAAATGTGTTAGAAGGGGCCAGATTACATATATGTGGCACATCTATACCGCTTTTATAGTAACTATGGCAACATTATGCATATAACAGTTCTCTGAGTGTTGATACTTGGTGAAGTGAAGAAAATGGAAGAGAAGCGAGCGAACCAACTTTTTTTTCGCTCCTTTTTCTCCAAAAGCCTGCTGGAGCTATGACATTATCACTGTGTCACCTACACCTGGCAGGAGCACGGTGACTAAAACTCCTCCAGCGCAGTCTCACCTGCAAGCCAGCGACTATTTTACACCGTGCTTGCCTGTGAGAACTTGTTGTTGAGGTAACCTGATGAATGCTGTCCAACGGAACGAAGCAAATACTTCCCTGCCGCCATGGACTAATGAACATAATTGGCCGTAAAGCAAAGGCCAGCGCTCAAACCTGCAACCAAAAGGCTAAGTCAGCACTTTTAACGAGCACCTAGCTGGCTGAGCCAACCCAGAGGCCAGCAAGTTACTTGTGGAAGGCAACATTTTGTTAAGTCATATTTCACTTTTGGCCAAAGTGACCGGTTTAATTTCTCTGCCCGGCGATATGCGATTCCCTCACCTTCGTTTACACGTACGAGATAGAAGATGGAAACCCGGGTAGCAAGGGATGTCACCCTCCCCCTCACCCCTCAGCTTTGACAGGGGATAAAAACGCAGCCCAGGAGACTAGATTTGACGTCACAGACGGGTTGGGAGGGATGCTGTCTCACCGAGGCCGGCGTTTATAAGAGCACAGGGACAGCGCTTCAATTATCATTTCAATCTCTGAAGGCTTCAAAACAAACCCACGGATGCAACTGTTCCTCTTGAATTTCTCAGCTCCTCTGGGTATAAATGTAGAAGCTAGCCGTGTTTAAGGTGGATTAAATATGAGCAGAAAGATCCTAGCACATGCATATTTATGTGTGTGCGTACGTGCATGGACATGTATGTCTGGGACATGTATTTTGCTCGGTGTGTCACATGATGTTCTTTGGACACTCAACAGTGTGTGATGATGTGTGCAGAGTCTGTGTTAGAGTTGTAAGGGTGCTAGAGTCTGTGTAAGGGTGTGTTGGAGTACGCAGTCTTGTGTGAATATATGCTGGACCATTTCAGCTGCACAAGCCATTAAAATGTTTGCAAATCTCGCAGTTTACACTTGAACCTACAGTGCCTCACCAGATGAGAACACACTTCTACGCCGAGAATATCTTTGAGAGTTTGAAAAGGTTTTTTTGGCACTTACTGCATTGTACTTCCATCGGAAACAGCAGGCGTTTTAGACACTTTCTGGCTGCTGGTATCTTTCGGCGTAAACACTCCTACTTCCACCTGACTCGCCTTGGATGGCGGCCAGCCAGCTCTGCATCCGGAGCCGGGCCGAGATGCCGTTGACCGCAGGGTCGGACCGTGGCGGAACGGCCCCCGCGCTCACCTCGGGTTTGCAGGTAACCCGCGGCTGAGGTGGGTCAGCAGGAAGGAGGCGGCGTGTAAGGAATGCAGAGGCGGCAGTGGAGGCCTCATCGGACCTGGCAGCCGACATGTGGCGTCCTGCTCACACTGCAGGCGCCTGGTGCGCTCGTTCCTACCATCTCCCTGTCTGTTAGTTACGCCACCACGCTCTCTGCCTTGGCAACAGTCCAGTTTACAGTCTTGGTGCATAGGACCTTGGTCCATTCAGACTACAGTCTCTCTGTGCAGGAAGCCAAGTCCATTCCACAGTCTGTCTACCTGGGAAACTGTCAAGTCTACAGACTCTCTATACAGGAATCACAGTCCATAGTCCAATTTACAGGCTCTGTACAGAAAGTAAAGTCAAGTCTACATCCTCTCTACCTTGGAGACTGCCACAGCTACAGTCCCTTTATACATTGTCCAATCTACAGGTTCCACAAAGAAGTAGAACCCAGTATAAAGTTTCCCTGCCTGGGAAATAGTCCAGTCTCCAGTCACACAGTACAGGAAACACAGCGACAATTTCAGCTTGTGTGGCAGTTACCGCCAATCGACCTTTGGCAGTCAATATGTCTGGGCTGCTTACACAGCTATTACCCTGTTAAATGATGCAGGTTCCCGTACAGTCTCCTGGCATGGGCAACACAAAGACCAATACATGGCCCAGCCCACAGGGAAATTAACTCCATTTTACTGTCACTTTGTCTTATTATTCATCAACCATGTCAATTAAGGCATGCAGAGCGTAATGACGGGAAGTAAATCGGTTTTATGAAGCTCAAGGCTGTCAGCGATCCCCTTTACCTGTGAAGGGGACACACAGAAAAATAGTAATACATTCTAATGGCTCTTTTTTCATAAATAGAGTAGTGCATTAGCAATAAGCTATAGAAAATAAGTTTATTTTATTGTCAGAGATGCATTTTAGTTTCTTATTAATTGCCTAAATCTTCATGGTTCGGTTGTTATGTTGCTAAGGAAGGATGTGTAGCAACTTTGGTCAGAACTATTGATCTTATCCAAGGTGGTCATGTAATTCTCCTTCAGGTATAGGTATTCCAACTGCAGCTACCTTCTGCAAAACGGTCATTCGAGCTCTCTGTGAAAACAAGCACTGTTTATTTACAATGAGGAAGTTCTTTGTCTTGGTGCAGATCACGTATTTCATCATATGTTTTTCATAATAAGGTTTCCAAAACCAAGTGGAATCTACTGTTTTATGCTTGAATTTTTCAACAGGACGAGGTTCAGTAAACGAATACCAGTTCCCAAAGAAACACGAAACTTGTCAAAGCAATATCTGCTGCTGATTCACAAAAACTAATAGGGAGAGAGATGGGAGATTCCATGATCCAGATATCATATCCTCATATGAGGAACAAAACAAACACAGTTTATTCAAATGCAAATGTAAATATGTGACTGCTATGGTTTGCTTGGGTAGGTTTTGTATTTGCATTTTATGCAAATGAAATGCTTTTAGATAATGTTGACTCTTAGGATTTTATTTATTTATTTATTTTGTTTGTTTGTTTGGTATTCAATGTCACATCAGCACCTAAGTCCATTTCATGGCAAGATCATGGTTAAATATCAATCAATAAATAAAAACAGGACATACAATAAATATACAAACATGGTAACTGTAAAATAATCTTCATACAACTAGTATAAAAAAACTATACAGAAATTAAATTAAATTTAAATGTATTTGTGATAAAAAATGTTGACATAAATGCTGACGAAGGAACCTTTACGGTTGAGGTCATCGAATGAGATCCTTGCTGATCCTTGTTTTCACTGCAAATTTGTAACAAGGTCAGGGGCATATTCCAAGTTCATGGTTTAGTGACTAATCCGGATAAATTAAATCAGAGTAAGTGGTAAACCTCCTAAAACAAGAGCCCTATGGTTTCATTCTCCAAGCAAAACAAAACCATAGGGCTCTTCTTTTAGGAGGTTTACCACTTACTCTGATTTAATTTATCCGGATTAGTCCCTAAACCGCGTACATGGAGATTAGGGTCCGTAAATTTGGTCCTGGTTTTTTAGATGCTACTAAACACCAAA
This sequence comes from Albula goreensis, assembly GCA_022829145.1. Classification (NCBI taxonomy): domain Eukaryota; kingdom Metazoa; phylum Chordata; class Actinopteri; order Albuliformes; family Albulidae; genus Albula; species Albula goreensis. The sequence goes on from CM040745.1 coordinate 35,886,082, forward strand.
TTGGTCAATTAAAGTGAAACTTTAATCGACCAATTAAAGTTGATTTTTAAACACAAGGGTGCAGTAAGTGACGTTCATCTTTCATTTACTGATCAGGCGGTTAGAGGCATTCATTATTCATTTATTTTTTTTTATTTGCCCAGAGGTAGTGGTCACATGACCAAAAACAACAACAGTCTATCAACTGATGAAAAAATGAAAAATGAAAACCTGCATGACTGTAGCCAATTGATACCTTCCATACCTACCATTTTATAATTCATAATTATTAACACTGAATTCATCAGCTTGACTTATAAGGCCTACAGTTCCAAAACAAAATACACAGAAATACAGCCAATGCATCCATGCCACCTATACAACTCACAGGCATACACACATGTGCGCACACAGAAAAACATTGCATATTCTCACATGTAATGCAAAACATGCAACACATTTAACAAAAACTATTAACATGTTGTCATCAGACATAAAAACTTCACATTAAATAATGAAAATAGAATAAAGAATATCGACATTAACATAAAGTACCAGCAATAGCTAATGGTTAAAATTAGCCTTGGGCTGGCAGGCTGACTTTAGCCTTTCTGTGTGGTAAAATGCAACCATACACTTTTCTTTGAACATCACTTAGCTCGTTTACAAAGCAATTAAGCTGAAGAAAGGGCATGATTCATCATAATCTATGACTTAATTGACATTTTTCAAATTTTATTTCAGTTCTTTGTTGCTTAGGTACTGGCCCTGTGCAAGCAAGGTTTCCTACCTTGGCTAAACGTAACTGTGAGAACAACTGACTTTTACAGGACTCAGAGACAGAATGTAAAAATTTAAAAGCAAACCACTATATAGTGAACTCTCATTATTGTGGACCTCCTTAAAACAGATTTCAGTTCTAACAGACTATTTCTGCAGTAACAACGTGTGCCCTATTCTGGCTAATATTGGTTAAAATTCCCCTTTTTCTTTCCCTTACACTTTTCTGTCATCTTCTTTTTCCCTCATTACTCCCCTGTCTACCTCTTATCTCCTTTCACGGTTCTCTCTTTCCCTTACTTACTCTGTATTTTTCTTCACCTCTTTCTCTCTTCCCTCTTTCTTTTAATATTTGTTGTTAGTGGTAGCTATTACGGCGGCGCCACATCGTATCACAAAGGATTCTTCGGAAACTTAATTAAACCGACACAGTCCAAGTTTTGTTGTACACTGAACTCTGAGTAAATATGGCTTGGTACCACAGCTGAGGTGGGACTACTGTGCGTTTTGTTTTTACTATCACCCCGTTATATCGTACTGTCGGTTATATCGTACTCCCTTTCCCTCCAATTAGTCCAGTTTAACGATGGTTTGCTTTATCTGCCACTGGCACAACAGCTAAAGTCAGAGAGCAGCACTGTCACCCACCGGAGTAGTGCCTCAGTAAATTCCACCCAGCTGTCAAACTTTCTCTCACACAGGTAACATTAGCATCTCGACAGGGAATCTGGGTGGGTAGCATTAATCCAGACAACGACAACCTTTACATTTAATTGTAGCCAAGCCGACCCATTTCTTAAACAGCTGTGTATTTTTTTCAGGTATCAGAAAACATTTAAACACAACGGTTTGAATGGAATCCATTCTTCCCTTAGATTTCGATCCGCAGACGTCCAACGACAGCGAAATATTCTACGGACCTAGCAACACGTCTTGTTAAGACATTGAAACATCAGACCTTTTTTAGTAGTTCGAGGAATTCCCACCGCAAACAGTACGTCTAAATATAATAAAGTCAAAAGATTTCACAGGATAAATTCACAGAAAACAGGGCTTGTCCCAAAATTCTGAACTTTCTTACTGACATTTCAGTTAAGGACGAGTTACAGCCTTGTACTTTGGAATTGGGGTATTCAAACATGGAGGAAACTGCATCTGAATAGATGAATGAGTGGACACCATCTGCTCTACACATGCATTGCAGTAAATTGCCTTTTACACAGTACAAAATTTCATTTGTTTTATCAGACAAACAGAGAAGATTACTCTTGCCTAACTACTTTTCTACTCGCCTCAGGGCAACTGGACAAGTGTGAATATCAACCATTGAAGAAACACAGTGAGGGAACAGTCCACCAGCACTATTAGTAAAAGTAGAAATTTAAATGCACCTCTGCAACCAACTATTAAGGATTTGAAATACGCTACTCTGCACATCACTGACCCTTGTGGCTTGCCTCAGTCAATACTAAGCAGGCTTCTATTTAAATTGTATGCAAACGCAATCCTTTGCATAACATCGGCCCTTATTTATGATCCCTGTAGGCTGAGGTCATCAACTCTGCTCCCGAACAGCCACAGGGTCTCCTGGCTTTTGTCCTCAAATCATATCAGCAAAGAACTTTGACCCGCTACATTTTTACACAAGCAGGTATTTCAGCTGGTCCAGTAAATCATATGTTGAACGGTGTTAGTAGTCTACGGGATTATACCAAGCAAAGATTATATCGTACCGATCGCAAAAAAAACCCAGTCTGACTGCAAACACAACGGACAAGATGAAGCTCATGCAATTTCATCATTTGTACCTCACACGGAATATACAACCCTGCTTCCACCTGGTGGCACGAATAACAACATTTGAGTTCTGTACTTTCACGGATATCCTGGTTTCAGGATCGCCCTCTTGGGTACAGGAGAATCAAGGGTTTTAGAGAATGATTTCACTACATAACAAAAAAAAAACGTAGGGGAGAAAAAAACGGCAGATCCCTTGTTGAGATTCTTGTCGCGGTGCTGACCTAATTACGCAAACCTTATGTTACACCACGTGGCTAACAGGATTTAAGGCAATTACCGGAACGTTTGTTACATCTGCGCTGGGCAGGGCCGACAGGGAGAGGCAGGTTCTGGTGTGATCTTTCAGAGCGCGACCCTAAACAGGAAAGACACTTTCGCACCTCCGCTCAGCTCTGCGAGACTGACTGGAGGTATACGGCATTGACACCTCCTTATGCTATGCCAGCTGTTGACAACCTTGCAAGTGGCCCGTTAAATTCCACCTATTCTACCATCCAATACTTTCCCCCACCTCACCCCGTCTCCTCTCAACAACCTCCCCTGGAGCAAAGTCACACGGGCCTAGTGAGCGCCTCTGGAGAACGTCTTTTGGGAGGTTCCACTAATAACTCCTGGTCTGTCCTTCACTGCCACCTTAAATTATAGGCCTCTACATCAAGCCTGTCTGTCCTTACCTGCCAAGTTAAAAAAAATGGGTGGCGTTGCAGGGATCAATTAAATAATGGCTTTCAAGCACGACCACACGCCCTTCCTATGGTCTACTACAGTAGGGGCAGAAATATATACATATGCAGTGGGTCAGCAGACCTCAGATTCATGTGTTTGCATACCTACTGATAACATCGCTGCTGCAGGAAAACAGTTGCATAGCTTGGAAATGTGTGCGGCGTATGAAAAGCACCAGCTCTAACCTCATGGGGTGATAAATTTACACCAGCTCGGAATGAGTCCATATGCCAAAATTGGAACCGAGCCATTAATGGTAATGGCCCTTTCTGATTGGCTGCAACATTTTTGTGCTTCCTGCGAGTCTGTTGCCAACACACACAAAGCACATAGGTTATTTGGTTATGACTGACACAGGTTTGACTCCGTGAAAACAAGCAGGGTGGGCGTAGCCTATGTAGAGATCCAGTCTATCAGCAGTACTTCTGTCAGCAGCACGGAGGCTTGGATTTCACATTATAAAGCCCTTCTGCCTCCTTTTGTGCAGCCATGGCTCCCTAGGGCCCCGGGTTTAATCACTCATCAATAGGGGCAATTACTATTAAACAACAAGAGGTAATCTGGAGACAGATGTAATGAGATTACAAATGACAGCGTCGGCAGAGCGAAAGCTCTCTGCAGTTATCTGGTCACGGGAGCCAAGCATCCTCTGAGCTTTCGTTTTCAGCAAGGAGCGTCGTCTGGCTTGTCCCGATGGGAACACCTCATGCTGGGTCACCTCATGTTAATCTGACCTGTTGAGAGCTTCAATATATCTTACAAATTTTCTTCCAAGGACATAGATATTCGCTGCTGTAAATATTTTACAAGAACGGATACCGATTATTTGTACACACATTAGTGTGAGCTGCTTGAAATGAATGTCCCTTCAATAGCTACTTTGTGATAATCAAATTGCATTTGAGTGGGTCAGAGAAATGAGCTGGCGGCACAAAGTGGGCTAACAGAACATCTGACATGAAAGGTCTTGGCAAACCAATCAAAAGGCTTTGTTCTCTGTGTAAAGTACTCTTATCATTCAAATTGATGAGTCACCTATACCTCCTTTGATTTACATGTACACGGCCACACTCCACTATGCAGTCACTTGTACAAAGGAAATTAAAAAAAGAAACTTTATGAGATGTCCATCAGACATGCCGTTCAAATGCAAATCTTCATCTTCAGGTAGGAAAAGTGTGGACATCAGTGGTATGGAGATCAATGGTATACTTATAAATATGTAATTAAACACACATAATACTACATTACCCCACATGTAATAAATCACCAGTAATGACAAAATAAGACAACTATAGAGGTTTTTTAGAGGGAAGTCATACACTTTTGTAAAGCTCAAGATTGTGCATTCTAAAAGAATGCAGAGAGCTCCAGCCCCTGGTGCAAGTATTCTATACTCTTCTCAAGCATTCTTCTTCTTTTTTTACATTTTTCTATTACAAAAAATTGTAGGATATCCATATATAAAATTAGTATTCTCCTGCTATGCGTCTGAGGAAAACATACAGCGAGTAAGCTAATTGAACCCATCTAGTCAGTAAAATTTGTTCGTAACAAAACCTCACATTCACACAGCTCTTCAGCATTGAGTTTGACATTTCAGATATACCCCCAGCATGTGGTCGGGAATGAGGACAATTAAAATCGGCAGTAGAGGTTACAAAGTCTTTAGAGGATTCGTTAGCCTTGGACCTGCAGAACAATTGCCCATCCTTTTTCTTCTTCAACCCCTTTTCAGTCTTTCCTCGGTCACATTGTTCCTCAGTATTTCTCTAGAATCCACTCCTATTAAATACTCACTTCCTGTGAAAACAATACTAACATCCAAGATGCTTTGTCTTTCTCGGAGATGTGCATACAACGCATACACGTAAAACACGTTAGTTCACATAATTACTACAATATACGCAGTGGATTGCGGGTATAATTGTAATTCGCCTTGAGATGAGATGCAATTTATTTATTTTGGACACTGTAAGTGAGGGGTTTCTCTAGGGTTTGCAGGCGATTCTAGAACTCTAGCTGTCACTGACTGATGCTTGTTTTTGGATGTAGCTCTAATCAATGTTCTTTTGAGCGAAGTTCACTGTACATCCGCTAAAATACGTATTCCAAAGCAAATATTTATAATCAGGAACGCATCGCTGATTTACAAACTATTTTGTCGTCCATTAAGGACAAGCATTTATACAAGACTGCTAGCTCCCTTAAACCGTGCTCAGAAGTTGATTTAATAAAATTGCAACTTGCAGCTATTAAACATGAATGAATCGTTGAAAAATCAAACAGTTTGTTCTCAAGAGACTACTTTTCAAAACTTGACGTTTAGCCTTGAGAATATAACAGTGAAACTCAAAAGCGAATAAGTGGTTCTGAGGATTGTTCATTCTAAATGATAACCTATGGTCGTCTACACATACATGCTTCGACGATTTATAGACAACGCGTGTGCACCGTATAAATTGAATATGATGTATCAGAGCTGGAGCAATTTAATCGTAACCTCTTCATTTTCAGTGAAAGATATTGAATCCACTAATCACAGATTAACCTGACACACCAAATGACCACTGCAACTATGAAACAATACTAGTAGTGAAACACTCTTGAAAACGATGGCTTAGTCCATTGATTCGAGGCGCTTTTAGAGCCGAACGGCGTGCACATGCTGCACAAAGCAAACAATACCTTACCTGCGAAATTCGCCCGCTTTCATGGTTTTCGGAAGCGCGGACACGTTCTTCGTTTGAACGCTGTTCTTTACGGACTGCACGCTGAATGCATGCCTCCGCTGCTACCTTCACAAAAGAAAAACGGTGAGGGGATGCACACCACCGTTGCCCGTCATTGTTAGCCTTTTCTTGCTTCCATCCACGGTGCGTGTGTGTAATGTGAAAAGGGGGGTTGAGGCGTGTAAAATGTAGGCGGTGCTTCGTTCGTTGCAACACAGAAAAACTGCTACCGCTGTTCACACAGCTTGCTGGCAAGGAACCGCACTTTTGAAAGGGGTATCAAAGGCGATGCAGCTAGAATAGCCCTGAAAATACAACCAAGCTGCCATGCTATCCCGTTACGATAGACAACGTTCAAAATAATAATAAAGCCTTTTTAAAGAACATTTGACTAAAATAGCTGGTCTGTGCATGTGTATTTAGATTTTCCTTCTTATCTTTTGCAATGATTTTGTCCGTCCACGGTTCGCACAGTGCTTTCCCACAAGGGCGGACGCTCATGTTACTATCTGAATGATGCATCGTTGTTGAAGTTACTTGTCAATGTGTTAAGAAGGACAATTATATTGCGTTAAATTAGCCTAATCAGACACGTAACTCTTACATTTTCCATGAAAAAACTATAATTATACTAGGAGTATTGCCATTTCTGTTTCTTAATTTCTCTGTATAATAACAAAGGCAGCGATGTAAAATTAAAAGGCAAATCTATGACATTAGATTTGCCCAACTCAAAATATGGAGAAAAAAAAACGGCTCATATATAGCTCCAGCTAGCCCTTGGCTTTTGTCCTGCCGCAGGTCGGTTCTTGTCTTGATGCGCGCTCTGAAAAAGCTTGGTAATACAAAAGCTACATTCTGGACAAATGCAAAAAAAAAAATCACCAAATGACACTCTTGAGTATATACACAGGTCTACAACTAATAATATCCAAAATAATGATTCAATTTACACCATCATGAGAATTGCCAGCCAATCTAGTTTTGTGAGACCTGTTCCTAAATACTTCATGTATACTGTGTAACGTTCTTTACATGGTAAACAGTATCCAATGTGACAATAATGGAAAGCCTAACATATTTAAGAAGCTATTTCTCTCATTAAAATACATCAAGACGGTTTTCACTTTTATATGATATATACAACATGATTGTTGAAAAATGAGTAATCTTGATTTGCGGTCTCAAGTGAGAGAATCCACTGTGAGCGACAGCAGTGAGACACTATGAACACATGCAGTTTTTAAAACGTGTTGCACTTTCTCATCCATCATTCTACAACGTGATGTGTGCTTATCACGTAAGAACACAGTTCCTTTCCCTTATTTTTGTTAAGCTGGCTGCTTAGTTCCACACAAATGCTCTTGATTTATGCTGATCACCTGCTTTTATGCAGCCATTTTGAGCCACGTTGCTGGACAGCTCTGCTGATGCATCTCGCAAAGTTGCATGTTTTACTCTTCCCATTCCCTGTATGTCAGCGTTGCACAATAGCATGCGACGTCTGCCTTACACGCGCTGAGACAAGGAAAATCATCCTTTGCGCGTGAGCATCTTTTTCAGTTCAACAGATTTGCATAGCCACATAAAGACAAATCAAATCTCGTTTCCGAACAGAAATGAAAATAAATCGGATTATGTTCCCTGTTTTCTCTTCCTCTCCCTTCAAAGGATAGATAGGTACTTTAATCACTTCGTGCAGTTCACGTAGTCTTACTAAACCTTGAGGGATAAGGTCCTAGTTTCTTAGACTGATTCTCCACGAACCCTCTGACTGCACAGTAGTTGTTGTAGATCACGCAAGGCAATCCAAGTTAAGATTTTTTGAGGTTACGTGGCACAAAATGGACCGTAATTGTTGAGGTCAGTAGGTTCAGTCCTTGCAAGATCTTCACTTCATTGTTGCTTCAGTAAATAGAACCACTTGAGACTATTTTTCTCCACTCAGAACTGATTTCTGCATTTATGGTGCCATAAGAAGAGGGCCCCGGGTCAGTACTGTCTGAATTAATGGAGTTGAAAAATATATCTGTAAATAATTCAATTTTATGGCTATAAAATGGGCCCCAAACCAAAGTTCACATAGCAACGATGGATTTATGAAAGCCCTGGTTACTCAGGTAATCCCTTTGTGGGTCCATTGGACATTCCAAGAGACCAGAGTGACTATACTTATTCATTTTATATTCTGTAATGTATATATGTGTGTGTGTGTGTGTGTGTGTGTGTGTAATTTGCTGTGTAACATGACGATAATAAAGCCAGACTGGGTAACCATGAAGTTGACTGTGGATCAGGCTGGGCTAGCAGAGGGAGGTTGAAAGGTAAATTAATACATTAAAATAAGAATAGAATGACAGCGCAGTGGATCACAATTCGAGGAGAGCAGTCGTTAAGCTTGGAATTCTAAAACATGGGTAGTTTTGCAGACACCCTTGTGAAATATGACTCACTGGAAGTGGGAGACTCAGAGAGCGGCCACGGCAGAAGACAGCGTGGAGGTATGAGTTTAACAGGCCCTACCTGCAGGTGTCACACTGCAGAGGAACGCCTGTTTCTCTGCACCTCAGGTGCTGCCCCTGCTCACGGGAAATTTTGAGTGTCCGGGGCCCCTCTGTGTGATATAGTGACATTGTCTGAGACGGCCTGAATCTGAGGAGGAAGGCGAGGTGGTGCAGAATTAACAGCAGAATCGAAGAAAACGAGACATGCACCACGTCGTGTTGCTGTTATCTAATCAGAGAGACAAACCCTGCCTCGGTGCTCAGAAAGGCAAACCCATTGCCTCAGTAGCGCCACCTCTGGTCAACAGGCTCAGAATCAATGTGCCTGGTCCTCTGGCACAGTCGTACTGACATCATGAAAAGCAGAGATAGAAAATAAGCATCTGGCTGGCTGCGCACAATTTAGAGGACACACATCACATTACGTTGCTCTTGCATCCATCTTCTTACCCAGAGTGACTTACTGAACAAAGTACATAAGTGCATTCAAAAGGTTTGATAATAGCAGCAGCACTACAGGCAAGGATAAACTCTTAAGCCTCCATTTTCATTTTCATGGTACAATGCTAAGATGCTACCTGATAATCCAGGACTGTCACACATTTCCAAATCAAATCCAGTCATTTTGTGACAAGAAATTGTCATACGCCTGTGATGGTTGTGAAACAGGTTGGTTTATGAAGAATAAATGACTAATGAGAGTCAGAGGAGTTTTGTTTTTTTATTATTTATTTTTTTTTTTACAACCAATCAGTTCAGTGATTGTTGTCCCATTTAATACCAGCGTGTTAATGCTATGGTTCAGCTAAGTGCCACTTCATTATGTCTGATGAAACTGTACCTAGATACAAAGTCATAAGAGACTACATCAGGTTTTTTTTTTTCTCAGCATGAAAGTTACGTATTTGTGTAGGAGGTAGGGGCGGCTGAGGCATGTTTTTTCATGCAGGAGTTCAGATTCAATTAAGATTTGTTAGCATTGGCCTATCTTTTGGGATCCAATTTTGATGAATAGGATAAGGTCTTGTCTAAAATTAAGCTTTATTAAATACATTTTCTTGTTGAAAATTGAAGTTATTCATGATAAAATTCACTCTGGCCCACAGCAGGTCATGTCGTCACAATGCACACGCATCTGTGGTAACTTGTTTTAACGTTTATTGTGAGTGCTTAAATGCTAAGAAATGAATGGAATACTAAACCTTTTAAAATTGAATCACATGGGGTTTGCAAACCCCATGTGACAAAACAAAGTAACAAATCAAAAAAACGAATTAGGAAACCAAAAAAAAAAAAAAAAAAAACTAATTAGGACATCCAAACATAACATATCAAAAACAAAACAGCAAATCAAAAATACAAATTAGCAAAACAAAATGAACAAAAACAAATTAGCAAATCACACACACATACACACACACACACACACACACACACACAATCTCAACCCAAACCTACATATTACTGATTCTTCATCACTGATTACATACACAGTAAGTCAACTTGGGTGAATAGGATTCATTTGTCTATGCTTTAAGCTGCTCAGGAAAGAAAATATGCAGAACAATGTAATTCATCCACTAAATCAATGCTTATTTTAATCAAATACCTTCATATTAACTATGTTATCAGCTTTTTATAACATTTAATTATGTATGAGCATGCTAAAACACACTTTTTTGGGGGGAGGGGGTAGAGGTGTTCTGAAATAAAAACTACTACTCAATCGCTGATGGAAGAAATTCTATACTGATAGAGTTGTGTGGACAAGGACAGTTGTTTTGTTTATCAAACTGTCACAGCACTTCAAAAGGGCAAAATATTTTTGAGTCTCTTCCTTATTATTTAAATTCTATTCAGGTTTGATGTGCTTATAACCCACTTGCTACATAACAGCTATGCTGACGCACTGTGTCCAATCAGCAGTGAGAAATGTTTGTTTATTATGCACCTACTTTTTCCAGATTGAGTTGCACTATATTCAGAGCAATCTGATTTGTTGTTTTCTGATTTTCTAATCTTGGTTTTGATTTGCTGCTTTTTTTGAATTCACTACTTTATTTTTTATTCATCACTTTTATTCATAACTTTCATTTGTTTTGTGGTTCTAGGCTACCACGCAACATCAGTATATGGAACAAGGGAAGTCAATACAGTGTTCTTGACAATTCTATTGAGCAGTTTTAAATTAATATAAAGCATACTGAACACACACACACACACACACACTTCCCCTTGCCCTTACTGCCACAACTTGAGCAGAATCAACCTCTCATCCAATATATGCTAGAGATGCACACACCCTCCACCATGTTTCCCAGGTTTCTTTGGGTGGAGTCCAGATCATCAACAGCAGTTGAGGAGGGTGTGGTCCCTGTTCCCACCTTGCCACACTGTCCCCGCCAGCCCGGGTTGGCAACGAGTCCCATAGAATTTCTTCCTCTTATCGCTCACCAAATGTCCCATAAGCACACAAAACAAAAACAATCATCGACGTCACCGACCATTCCTGCTGCAACTCAGACATCAAAACGGGAAGAGAGACACAAACGCAACGCAAACAAATGATGGCGTTCAGCCTTCTGCTGCTGTCTGCTATTCCCCGAGGACTTTATCCTTCTTGAGCTGCCAGATTCACCACTTCAAATTTCATCACTTTACCTCACATCTTAATTAGCAACAGTCCCAGGTGCTGTCAACCACCCCCCCCCCACACAACCAAAGCACTTTCTGTGTGTATGCGGCTGCAGTCTCCATCCAAAAAGCCCTGTTGCAGCATGGTGAAAGAGACAGGTTTCTGTCTTTCTTCTGAACTGAACTGCAGTCACCAGGTCGGAGAGAGATGCTTCTTTCACAAATACAAATCTTTATTCAAGCAGCTGCAAGGGAGCAAGACAAACTCGAAGCAAACTACTCCAGAACAACTTACATTTCGGGCAAAGATATTCATCTACTTCCTCCTAATTGGGGTTTAGCTGAAATGAGGTCATAGATTTCATAGGTCAACGTAATGTAAGCAAGCATGTATGAGGTAGTGACCTTTCAGAGCACAGTATACAAATGTGTTGGAAAGAAATAACCATCTCAAACAGTCAACAAGATGACTGAATCATGGAAAGGGTGAACAAAAGAATGCTGTTGCTAACTTGCTAACAGGAGTGTGGTTTAGATAAGAGCACTAGATAATCGTTTCACAAATGTTCAGCGATAAGTCAATAATTGTTCAGGTTGTCAACGTGTCAGCTCTGATAGCACACATTTATTTCCACTCTAATGAGAGTGGGCTCATATCAACTCTCTTAAGCTGTTTTCACGTATGAACTCCGGAAAATGTCCAGAGAATCAGGTTCGGACATTTTCCGGAGAGTTAAATTAACACTGAAAACTTTACTCTGAGGGATGGAATCATAGAAAGGGTGAACAAAAGGATGTTGTTGCTAACTTCTGCAAATGAGAGTGAGGTTTAGAGCACCTCTTGCTTTGGTCTTTTGCAAGTGTAAGTTCATGAAGGTGTGCACAGACACCTTCTCACTCTTCACTCAACAGCAAGTTTACATGAACGGTTCAACATGAATAATGTGTATCAGCATCTGGGCCGCATTTTCCGCTTCCATACGTGGAAGGTGTGTGACCAATCATATCTTGGAGCAGAGCTGCAAGGCTCCTCCCACATCCCCATGCATCCAGCAATCAAAACTTTTGTTCTGCTCTCCTACTTTCCCTACAGTGCTGTAGCAGGACCTGTATAATTGTTCTGACAAACATGTGTCTTTTTTTTAAAAGGAAAGCACTCTGCACTCCTTCAATGTTTTTCTTCATTTCATAAAGTGCGAAAATAGAGAGAGCTTCACTCGAAGAGGGCCAATGGCATTGAAAGCACAATGCCCTATGGGCCGCGCCGAACAAATGCTCATCCGACACAATCTGATGGGTGTAGAGACAGTCTCGTTCAGGCTCAATGGATAACCACTTTTTACAAGTGCAACGCTTAACAGAACGTGGGCTGCATTTCAAATAGTCATCAACTGAATGATTTGCCTTGGAGATAGGTGAAATGAGCAGCGTCCACACAACAGTGTCGACTGAGAGAGGATGTACTTTTATTACCCATACATTCAGTATTCATCTGAGCGCAGCGGTAACGTCCTCAGAATGGAAAACAGCACCAGCTTTTGAGCTAATATGTGGCGTGGGTGGGAGAATGCTAACAAATTAGCTAACATAAAAATTACACAGTGCCGAACGTTCCCGCCGACGCCCCCATCGCTCCTGCCCATGTTTGCTCTTCTTAAGACCGCCAAACTACCAGCTTGGCAGGAGATGGAAAATATTCTATTTCTGACAGACCAAATGAGCAATTCCAGGTGTGTATGGGTCAGCACTCTCGCTAAAATTGAGCAAGGGTGGGTACACTTGGTCCTGGAAGTTCAGTTGTACGTGCAGGTTTTGTTTATTCCCAGGTACCATAGTTCAGTTAGCTGGTTTTCTGCATATGCAAATGTTGCTTCCCTCTTAGATTATGTGCCATTGAAAACATGTAGGCATGAGAACACTCTTTTGGCTGCCATTCATGGGTCCAGAACAAAGTTTGCTGAAATGTCAGATCAGATAGGCAATTAGCCTAATCAAACGATTAAGAGTAGAAGTTGGCAGAATATCCAGAAGCAGATGTGGTCCCTTGCACCTGCTTTAAGACCAGAGCCAGAATTAACACTTGGAGAGCCAGCTAGTATTTGGTCTCCCAATTTGATGGAAAACATAGCAGAGATAGACTGTTTTTATATTGAACCGTAGTCTTTCAGTATTTCTGTGTTGTGCACTGTTTCTTTCTGTCCGTCTGTTAATACATTCCTATCTAGCCTTTCTGATATCAAATGATTAATGATTTCACTGTTTACCTGTTGTCCTCGTATTCTGTCCACTTTTCCGATAGGTGAATCATGACCACATGACCTTTGCTTATAAGGGAAAATGGTGAGAATAACCCCGTTTAATAACCTCATTTTTTTCCATTTGCTGGGTCACAGAAGCTCATTGGTTATTCTTACTCCATCATAAAAACAATCAGAGGTGAAATGTTTTGAACACAAATGCTCATCTTTAGGTACCAACATTTGTCCAGGCATCACTTACCTCAGAAAAAAAGTGAAAGCTATAATTCTTACTGGCAAGTCACAATGTCCAGTGTCACACTTCCGAAGACCTTTCCAATATGGCATCCCCCAATACATTCGAACCCTAGCCTTCACACTGTATTAAAAAACAAAGACGTCTACTGCTCAACTGCTTTTAATCATAGTCTGATAGGTAAAATGAATAACATGCTTTTAAACCGCACAGGCTTTTTCCTTTAAGGATCAACCAGTTTTTCATTGTCTGCTATCCACTTCTTTTTCACCTGCATAATTACAGCAAGCAAGAGCATAAATTGCTTAGGAGAGGGAGGAGGTAACAGCCAATATTAAGCTGAGTCCCAGCGGAGTTAATCTTTCTTCGTATTACATCAAGGACCTCTGCTTTGAAACTCATCTCTCGGTGAAAAACAGTATTTTCACGCACCGGCTAACCACGGTTTGATCTTCTCTATCAAAGGCCTCGTCTTCTCTTTGAGGCCATTTTTTTTTAACATATTCACATTATTTTTCATATCTCTTGAAGAGCACCTGGCTGTGCTACAGAGAGGGTGTCGAGGGTTAATCACCAGCGACCTTTTCCAGACACAACTTTCCCGCCCCCATGTAAAACACATCTGAAGCAGTCAACGAGCACTGCCGATACCGTTCACAGGATATGACACGTCCCTTCAAGTTCCTGTGCTCCATAACTGCTGCCTACACGCGGGTAATTGGACAGGGCTAAGGGATCAGGGTATACAGAAGAGCCTCCCTGAAATGAACCCCCTCTCTTCAAACCTCGGTTTTGATCAGCAAGTTTTGAAGCACATAATGAGCATTTCTATTTACGTGCTCAGCTATTTTTTGCCATGTAAGTGGCTAAAATGACAGGCTACTGTACCGGCCTAAAGATAACCAAATAATTCCTTTGCTGCAAATTCCAGTTCTAGGAACAGACAAAACAAGATCCATTCAGGATAAGGATGGCAAAGGGGTACTAGCATGAGAATGTGCTGGTTTAATGACTATGTGCGGAATAATTCCCTCCAATTAGATTGCAACGGTCTGGCTTTGATAGTTTTTTTGATGAGCCTAGAGATACCTGTATCTGGGAAATTCAAACTACCCTAATAATTTGTAAATTCTGTAATAAAAGCAGAAAACACAAATGCAGAGTGTGAACTGTCACCAGGAAGTGGGTCCAATGCCAAAGAAAGTGTGAAAACACATATAGAAGAATACTTGGTTCCTTTAGGAATTTTAGGGGCAGGATGAGTCACATCGGCTCCCAAGGGACCTCCAGCAGGGATTTACGAGGTGCCTTTTGTCACCTGAAGGTCTAAACAATCCACCCCCAAGGGCTGGGGTGCCAGGGGGTGTAACCAGTCAAAACTGGTGGGTTTTCAGTGTACTTTAATACCCATCGCAAAAGAAATGTAAAGCGTCAAGGAGATATTCCTGGAATCTAGCTGCAAGAGGAGAGCACCACTGTTCTAAAACATATCTACTCATTTGATGAGAGTGTCAGAAGTAAAAGAGCCTTGTATAGATTCCAGAGACGGATCTCTTGAGAGTCCTACAACAGCAGACTGTTTTTATGATATCCAGGTAGCAGTCTGACAGATAGGTTTGGGAACTGGATACATTTTGTGGATGCTGTGAGTTTTAGTCATGGATACGGTGCCCCTGAGCCATGTTACACAGTACGTGTAAGCCAGACCACATCATCTGATGATAACACTTGCAGTCTCGCCCACTGTGTGTCATGTCGGGAAATAAAAAGGCTTCCCTGTGGTCCGTGCACACTTATCTCAGCTAATTGCACACATTTCTGGTAACTGAGGCTGAATGCGAGATTACATCCGAAATACACACAGGAATACGGAGGTGCCAATTATTATGACTTCTGCGAAAATAAATAATGGATAAAATATATTATGACTCCAACTACAGTTTGGTTAATGTTGAATACATTCCGCAATTATACTGAAAAAGATATATTGATGTGGGAATTTTTCAGTGTTTTGATTGGCACATTTTACAGGCCAAGTTTGAGGTGACTGATTTGAGGCTTGGAGAAGGAAATCTCTCAGTATCTCTGTTTTTCATCCACAGCCAATTAAGAGTCCCTCACCCTCGACACCTCCCCCTTGCCCCCACCCACCCCGCCATCCCCTCTAACAGTGTGAAGTCTGTCACTTTCCCGTTGCTTCACACTGAGAGTTAAACCCCCTTTGGTGTTACCTCCGACCTAACTAAAGCCTTGTCTCTCTTATTACCTCTCTCTCTTCCTTCATTTCTTCTCATCATCTGCCCTTCCAAACATCCCATTGAGCCTTTAAGGTGTTGCACCTCACACACATGCTGTCATTTTGACACAGTCTCCTTGGGTAATTCTCACCGCATCTTCGGGCTGGGGACTTCTCCCTCGGTCCCACCTCTGTGGTCTAGCGAAATCTCCCTCCTCCCATGTCTGTAGTCAGTCTACCACCCCTGTTAAACCCCCCACCCCACCCCCACATCGCACCCCTCCAGTCTCCCCCATACCTCCCTAATTGGTGTCCCCCCTGAGACCGCACCACTTCAATATAGTGCAGCCCCCCCGCAAGCTTTTTCCACCATTTCCTGTAACCCAGAGGGTGGCCGATTGTGTGCCTGTGTCTAGGGTCTGAAATCGGGGCGCCTAATAGGACGCCTGGAGGACGCAATCCAGATGGGGTCGCGGAGAGCTGATTCACAGTGCCGCCCACTGCATACAGTTCAATAACATCTTCTCCAGACTGCTGCGTGGAAATCAAATCTCTAATTTTCTGTCTCAGAAGGTTATTTTTCCCAATAATTTCTTTATTTCAAAGCTCTCTGGAGCTTTGTAATAAAGAATTCCTTTCTGGATCGAATTTCATGAGGATAGCTTCTAATCTCACGCAATCAGTTTATTTCTGGGTGATGCTCGGAACTGTGAGCGAGTTTTATTTCTTCTACACAAAGAGCATCGTTATCATCTCATTTGACTTTCTGGATCTGACTAATGAGATCATTATCAAATGATGGTGATGAGTCGGACAGCACTGAGTAAAGATGATGGAAACGAAAAGTTCAGAAAAATCATGGACTGTAGAATTAACTTTTCCTCTCTTGAATTTTTGTACAGCTTAAAGACTCCTGAATTTTGATTGGCATATATATTTCAGGTTATGACCATAAAAAAAATTGGATCATAAAAGATAAGAATGACATGACCCAACTGTCCAAAAAGTGATAAGCAACAAAGAGGAATATCTGTGAAGCAGCAAGGAGCGAAAATGTATTCATGCGGGCGTTTAAATAAGAAAAATGAAAGCTTTCCTTTTCATTTCCTATGAAGCCTCTTGGACTAGCTGTTGCTATAACTCAGGGGAAAGACAGGACACGCTGACTGATATAATCCTGGCAGCGCGCTTGCTTTTTGTTTAGTTTCCGACCTGAAAAAAAAAGTACCAGTGCGCGAGCCTCGCTCTAGCCCCGGAACTAGGTTGTTTCCATGACAACGGCGGGGGGTGATGGACGGGTGCGCGTATGTGCACTGGCCCAACGCGAAGGCTGCTTCGCCTGGAATCTAAATGAACTTCGTCGTAATTAGCGGCCTCCGCTGCCGTCACGGCCCCCGCGTTTGTCCTCAGATCTCTCATTCTGTTTAATCTGAGGCATCATCAACACATTAAAAATAACTTGCGTGTTTCAAACTCTGTTTTTTTTTCTTTTCAAAACAACAGAACGGTTTTTAAGCATGTCCGTGTTGTCCCATCATGATGCAGAAATGTTCCTTCTTGTTTGCTCTCTTTTTTGCATTTCATCAGCTGCATGTGTTTTTTTTTCTTTTTCTTATCCTCTTGATCATAGATAAGTTACGCAAATTCCTGGAGAGTTATCAGGAGGATTCATTCAAGAAAAAAAAAGCACGAATGACAAAATATTTAAGCAAGCATCTGGAGTCGTCCTGGAGTCCCTTGGAAGATTATGCCCTTAGTGAGACATGTCAGAATTTCTTTCCGTTATTCTTGTCATTAGCCAGCAAGTTTAAACAACCACAAAAATAGAGGCCCTCAGGAAAGGTGGACCTTTCACTCATCGTTCGGCTCAACTTTCAGTCTCTTCATCTCTGTCAATCTGACAAAATTCAGAAATACCATCTATCTTACTGCCAATGTAAAAAAAAAAAACATAACATTGCTCTGTTACGTTATGTCAGACATATGCCAAAGGAAGGTTATTGTTTGCACGGTTTTCAGCAGAAACTGAATGACTTTGACAGCAAGTCAGCTTTCCTTCTAAGAATGACTTAATTAAACCAAGAGTTGTAATTCACACCCTAACACTCTATGTGAATGAGGTGGGATTGAAATTGAGGAGCTGTTCTTATGTGGAAAAAACTTATAAGTGAAAAAGTGCATTATTAAATGATCTAAGAGGTGAGGCAGACAGGGGGAGAAATATGTATTAGTACAGGTGAGTAGTTCCATCTTGTGGGAATTGTGCCGAGAAGCGTTCAACTGTTGGTAATGTTGTGGTTCAAAAACAATCTCTGTGGGTATGACCATTCCTCCTCCACATACAAATAACACTCACAGACCTCATGCATCACTGATATTGTTTCCCAAAAGGATGAAATTGATTCTGTGTTGGATGTAGGTGACAGTCAGTGATTTGCCTAATCTCTCATATTGGAGCAGAAACTGAGAACCCTGGCCTCACCATGAGCTAACCCTGCATCAGGAGGACAAATCAGGATGCAGGATGCTGCCATTTTGAATTCCTGGTCATAAACTGAGTCTCTGCAGGGCACCAGTGACAGCCAGACACCATAGCACACTGTACATACGATTACGGCATGTGGTTTTCTGTTTTGTTTTAATGTTTAATCCTTAAATGCTGGCTGGTGATTTGCGATCATTGTATTCTGACACCTGATTGGCTGGAACCATGTCTACATACAATTAATTGAAAAAACTTAATTTAATGCAGCTTTAGCATACCAAATCATTTTTTTCTCTCAAAGAACTCCACTGATAGTGTTAACATCAGCATTACCATAGTTTTGTGCGTACAATGAATTTCAAATCCTGCAGGGCTCAGAGTGCGTTGGAAGTGACTCAGAATCCAGTAGATTACATTTTATAAATTGCTGTGTGGAAGAAGGTCAGAGAAGCAGCGAGTATGATTGATCATGTTGGTCAGCACACCCTGAGCCGGACAGAGGAGGACCTCAGACACTTCACTTCCTGTCTTTCACAGGAAGTATTTCCTTGCCACTGTTGCCTAAAACTTGTTTTTGTAGACCAGGGGTAAAGGATGATATGTGAAATGTTGTGAATTACACAATTCAAAATAAATTTGATTTGATTTTTAACTGCTTCACTTGGTCCATACACACTATCATTCTATCCTTTTTTTGGTTGAAAGGTACACACTAAAACAGTAATTATTTTAATAGATTGCATGGTAGGTCAGATACATTTGGTTATGATTTTCAGCATTTGCAATGTGTGTGCTCGGCTTTCATAACAGATTTCACTAATGTAAAATAAATAAACTCACCAATTATCATCATAATAAGGGATGAAATAGCAGTGGGAGAAGAGAGAGTTTTGAAATATTTTCTGTTCCGATCTAATCCTCTTTGCCTCTCTGGCTTTATATCTCTTCATCCTCTTTTCTCTGCCTGAGGAGGTTCCGCAAAGTCAAATTTAGGTCTCTGACGTGTAGAGTGAGGGGGTGGAACCTCCTTCATGTTTGAGGGAGTGACACATGCTGTCTCTGTCTCTCTCTCTCTCTCGATGTTTAAAAAAGCCAGCTGTGTCATGGTGTGCCTAGCGGTGAAAAGAAAAACGTTCATCGGAACCTGAGTTTAACACAGTGGAATATGTGATAGGCTTAAAATAATATTCAGCCCTTTCCAGAAAAAACATCCAAAATGATAAAAGTGTCACCAACATGAAATTAGATAGCAGGGTGTGCAGAGAAATCATTATCAGCATCTGTTTAGCCATAAAAATATCTGTATCTGTATTTGTATTTGGATAGAAGTGGGTGTGGTCCAAACTGGAATGGGTGTGGTCTAAAACAGAAGTGTGGGTGTGATATAAACCACAAGTGATTTGTTGTGAATGTACAGGAATAGGTTTTCTAGGTTAGCGGGTATGTAAAGCAAAAACCGGATGATGTGAGGAAGATTGCAGCTCAATATGGAAGCAACATAGCTGTACTGCAGACTTTGGCGCAGAGGTGGCTACTCTCACCTCTGTTTTGGGGCTAAGCTCCACAGACCACTCCCATGTCAGTAAGGGAGAGTCACAAACCAAATTCATCCAATATAACCCTTAGATTATCTTTAACTGTGACATTAGCCAACAGATTGCCTTCCAAAGCATGGCTCATCCATTTCTGAACACAACATTTGTCTTCCGGCACATCCCTATTACACAAGATGATTGGATGCTGGACAATGTTAATGGCCTCACTGAACGGATTACAACGTACAATAAAAAAGGTGATTTTATGAGGCTTATCCTGTAAAGATAGTGGGATTCCAGTGTAGTGATGCGTTACACCATCCGGTGGAGAAACCTCAGTCCTGCAATTTTAATCTGAGTCATCATTCAGTTTGCACATAATATATGCAATTTACAATAACGGAGAGGCACTTTTATTCAGTGGCAACGCCTTCATTTCGTTGCACAAAAGCAGCTCTTCTGTTCAGTTTTCCCCAATCTTCCGTCTGTACCAGCTATGAATCATGGAGCTGATTTATTAAAGCATTTAGTATGTGCAAAATAGTTTTGCAGGTGCAAAATACTAAGAAAGCATGTGATTGGTTGAAGTAGCTCATTTGCTCCAATGACAAATCATTTCACTGAAAAAGCAAGTGCAAAAATGTTCATGTGCTAAAAGCCCAGATAAGTTTGGCCCTAATTTTACTCCTCCAACAAAGCTTAGCTGGTAGATTCATGATTCGCCGCTCTCTTCTCTATTTTCTGACCTGATGGGCAATGTCACAGCAACCAATAAAAACAACGAGGCATTCCAAATTGAGAGCAAAGAGAGAGAATAAAAATGATTTTAAAAAGGGGTTGCATTTCTTTCAGATGTCTCTTTTTCTTGTCAAAGCAAGCATCTGTTTTTAGTGATTTGCAGTTATCACACACTGTAATTACCATCTGGAAAGCACAGGATAGTTTCTACTTCACACTTTATTCCAACTCAACAGACTTTTGATAAACAAATTATTGTTCAGGTATTTATCAGGCTAAAGTCTTTACACAAGGCAGATTTCAGTGGAAGACATAATTACAATAAGACAACAGAGCCGCTTGGAGCTTGTATGGTGTGAATCTGATGGCCTCTCCCACCAGAGGCCAACCTCTTTGGTGTGGTCACCTCCTGGTGATGCCGAGTGGGATGGCGGTAATGGACACAGCATCAAATGGAGCAAGGCATGCTGGGTACTTTGTACCCAATCAGAGATCGACCCACTGGCTGATTCGGTCTAAACAGTGTTTAAAGTTTTAAGCCTCATGAACATTTGGCAGGCGATTAAACTTTCATCTTTTCAAACCACAGGCCAAATCCATAAGAGTTGACATAGACATGATTATAACCGCGGAATGATTCATCTTCAAGTTCCGTTATCCATCTCCTGTGTGTGATTACCGCACCACTCAAGGATATCATTAAGCTCCTCCTGTGTGTTGTATCCAACTTTCTGGCTCCCTCTATATTATTTTATCTCTTGCAGAGGCAAAATAGTGAACAACAGCACTTGTAATATCCCCACGGCTACCTGAAAGACACTTATAACTATAAAGCTCTATTATGAGTCTGCATTTCATGAAAGTGATTCATAAACTGAAATATAGCAACAAAAATGATCCCTGCCCTTGTGAGAACTAATGCATGTGGGACACGGCTGTTATTCCACTTCAAGCTGAATTTTATGCAAGGTGAAAATGGACATTTTCGGTTAGCTGGACTGACGTGTGGTAAAAGATATGCTTTAAAATTTGACGTGCTGCTTAGCCTTTTTTCTGTCAAGCTAGACAGTCAATTTGCTGTTACATTACTGTGGACCTTGTGCTGACCTGCTGATCTACTTGGAATTTTTTTTTCTTTTTGGACAAGCTTGACTTTGTTTCTTGTTAAGATACCGTGGACCATTTGCTGATAAATATACTTTCTGAATAATTTTGAAGACTCCTACTCTGTCTCATAAAATATTCTCTTTTATGAGTTATCAGCAGTAAAAAATTAAGGTGATATTACCTATTACTGGCTAATAATTTCTGTTGCTGATTTTCATATTCTGGACTTTTAAAAATGTGATCTTGTATATGTGCTAATGGATCATTCTCAGCCCAAAACCAAATCTGTATATTATTTGAAAAAAAAAAAAAAAAAAAAAAAACAAACACTGTGCAGTCTGCAAGCACCTGGACATCCTCCATCCAGGGCCTACTCTGTACAAAGCCTGTATTTGTTTGATTAGTCATGCCTGAATTCTCCTCTCTGGTCTCCAGGTGCTGAGTACCCACAGATCAGCAACTGTGCTCAGATAGCATGGCAATAATGAGAGTACAGGGGAGAAAAAACATGAGTGATAACATCCAATTCAGCTCAGAAATGCATTCACCTCTCATACAGTATTCAAAGCCCGGAGTCTGGTTTTGAGACTAATGGTGTGTTCCAGACATCTCGAAACTCTTAACTACAAGCTTCCAACTAGGCAAAATGTATTGGTATCGCCCTCCAATGTATAATTACCAGTTGGAAACTCAGACATCTTTTTCTCAACCCCCAGTCTGCAACTCAAAGTAAACTACTGTCGCTCCATCAAGAAGGCAAGTTAACACAAACTCTTATGTCTTACATTTTAATGTGTTTTCAGTAAAGGTAGGCTATAAAATGGTGATGTTTCATATATCTTAAATAAAAGGTCATTGGAAGCAGAGTGATGTCCTAAGCATTTTGGCACCTTTTTCCAGATAAATGGTTTAAAAAACTTATCTGCTGGGAGCAGGGCTAATTTGTGTTCAGAAAGAAGAAATTTCACAAATCTCGGCTAGGTTTTACTCAGTTACAATAATTTAATTTGTAATATTACTAACTTGTTTATGAGGTCAAGGAATTCATAGTTGTAAACATAATTTTATTTAAAAACTTTTTTATCGCTTTCATTTATTATTGGTAAATTTTTCTGACTTTAAGGATTACTAGAAGAGATGGGCTCATATGCAAGATCCACAACATGTTTGGGTTCTCATAAAGGATTTGTGAATTATTGGAAAAAAACAATAATGAAGTATCATGCCATAGAAAGGCAATTTGATATGAAAAAGAACATTAAGTACTTACATGAACATTCATATCACTGTTCAGCATATGAACTCTGTACAGTCCTATTCAGTAAAAAGACTGAAGCATTATATAAACCATGTGCCACTTTTCCAGAACAAACATCATGATACACTCGCAAAGGTCCCAAGAACCAATAATTTCACATCTACGGTCTTTATGTGTCCTTCCGAAGCATCCGAACATCATTGCTGCCCTCACATTTCAAGCTACAGGGGTGAATATTTCCAATGTATATTTGACTCGATGAAAGATACACTCACCTCCATTGTGTAGATGCACAGGAGAAACATTCACTCACTCCTTAGCCTTTGATAAACCTTTAACCTCACTTTTTTAACTGTGTAACCCATTATGAGCAGTGTATAACCAGTTAGCGGGGAAAACTGGCTGAGGATGTAAGCAGAACATGGGAATGGGAAAATGGTTAACTCCTCTTGACCTCTCTGACCACCAATAGTCTCATGAGTGATGTGATCTAGTTTTATGACCTGGTGGATAATTGTCTCTGGTTTGGGTCTCACGGCGTCATTTGATACCGCCGTGTCGCGGGGTGTGCTGAATTACGATTGGCTACTTTACACATAACCACAAACTACAACCAACCCTTAAAGACATCTGTTGGATTATCATAGACATATAACGAATAAAGATACAAGTTTTATTAAAGTCATACGACATGCATACAATTGTGTAGTATTATATTAAAAACAAGGGAAGATAATACAGAATCTTAAATTTGACTCATCCAAGATCTATCCTGAAGTTCACCTGAATTGGGTTCCTTGAAAATGTAAATTCGCATTGAATTAAGGCTGAAGGAGCAGGATTCATGGAATATATGATAAAATACATTGTCATGCCATCGTTTGATAAATGATTGACCCTGCCGACCTCAAAAATGTTTTTGGCTCACAGCACCTCATTTCTTGGCAGACTGTCATAAAAAATGGTGTCAAAATCATAAAGAGAACATGCTGCATAGAATACCTTAAAAAGGATAGTTAGTTGATATCAATCAATGCTTTTGTATATTTTGATCAATTTAAGTATATTATGCAAGATTTTTTAAATGGTAGTCAGCCTGGTTAAGTTGGTTTTCAACACCATGTTACCATGGTTTTCAGAGCTCGACCATTGGAACGCTCTCAGCTCATAACTCCCAAATTCACAGCTTGTAACTACCAGCTTCCAAGTTTAATTGTAAGTCTTGGATCAGCTTTAATATGGGCACATTCTGCAGTTCATTTGAGTTTGCTTAGGGCGTGAAAGGCCATGATACTCTCACAATGATTTTTCTATGCAGCAAGACATCAATAAATAGTTGTGTCCTTATATTGACCCTGTGGTGTGCTATCTGATTGACTCACACTTTAGACTTTGGACTTTATCCGCGAGAGGACTGCAACACTTTGGTTTGAGCAACTGACATCTGATCCCATGTAAGTTTCAGTACAACTATCTATGGAGCAACATACAAAGAAGCAAAGAAACACAACCCAGTGAAATTCGGAGCAGCAAGACCCAAGGAATTCAGAGGCCACTGTTGATTGGCTGATTGAGTAGGGGGCATGGCTAAACATTTCAGAGAAATGGGGTCAGTTTCATCAAAGCCTTTAGCACACGCTAAAGTTTTCGTGCATTAAATTCCATTGACATGATTTGTGATTGGAGCAAAAAAACTACCACAAGCAATCACATGTTCTCTTAGTTTTGCACATAATGCGTTAGTCAATCAGGCCCATGATATGGTATGTCTGTAACAGATCCATGGTGGTTGAGACCTGAATGGCACAAATGCGTGTTGTTGAGGGGAAACCAGTGAACCTGTGAGTGAAAATTAACTGAACAGATAATCAATCCATCTTCAAGCATTCAATGAATCAACAATAAGTCAATGTTTATATCATAACATCACATCAAACCCCAGTGAAAATATGACCTAAATATTTTTCATTATTCTGGGAACATTTTGTGACAACACACTGAAGTAATAAAATAATTATCAGTGTCACAAAAAATAAATAAATAAATAAATAAATAAAGATAATATAGAATGGAGGCACATCATAGAAAATCATACCAATACAACATCACAACATGGCATCACAAAAGCAATGGTGGAAAACACGACAAACGCGACAAACAAATTGCCTGCCTAACACACAGATTCAAATAGCAACCCTTTAATTTTGTTGATTTTCTTCCCATTTTAAACGAATCCAAGGGAAATGTAATACTACTGTAAACCCAGTCCAGAAAATGAGTCTACTATAAATAATGCATACAGAGAACACGGGGACCATGTGACTGTCACCAGAGGATCCTAATCTTGAGCCAGAGCGTTCTGCTTATCTCTATCTTTTCAACTTTGTTTACAGTACTTTTCCTAAATAATTGATGCAGGAAAGAGACAAAAAAAATGTCCTATCGCCTTAAAGCAAATTTACACAAACCGTAACAAACCACATCCAGACCATGTGCTGTGGGTCCGTCTCTCTGAAAGGCGTTAGTCACATGGTCCCACAGAGGTCTATTCATTTCGCTGCATTCCATATGACCGATCTTAGATGGAATGTTCTCTATGACTAAGGAGTATAAATATACATCTCTTAGTGTAATTAGGAAATGAAGGTAAATTGTTGGAGGGACTAAGAAAGAGAATTGTGTGCTTGACGAAATACCGGACAACATTACATCAATAGCAAAAGAGCTAGCCTGACTTCAAGAAACACTGACCACGGATGCCAACTCTCCCTATTCTTGATTGTTGCACTGTTGCCGTGCAGTTAGCTAGACTCACGCCTGGAGTTTCTGTATCCAGGCCAACACTGGACAGGCAACGGGTTATGTGGGAATTCAGACAGAGGTTGGCCAGCCTGGTTTCGGGAAATGGAAATACTTACAGGAAATGAGACTCAGATAATCATGTACCTTTGCTGGCAGGAGTGCAAGAGTGAGTGTAGCATGCTAACACCAATATGTGTAAATATGTTATATATTTATTTTTGTAATAAATGTTTTTATTTATATGTACTGATGCCCAGTGCTCCCTTGTTCTGATCCATGTATGTCGATCTGCTAACTCTGACATGTAGCCACTAACCTGTGAGTTTTCGAAGTTGAGTTGTGTGTATGGACTGGGTAAGCTGCAAATGAATTGCTTTTCTCGGGAATAATAAAGTTGACTGAATCTGAATCTGAATCTGAAAACAATGCCCATGCCAGCAGCAAAAGGAGAGGGTGCACTGCCAGTGACTGGCAGCGCACTTGCTGGCTTTGTTCCTACTCGGCTAGGTTAGCATCTGGAAGGAAGGCAGCAGTCGAGTTTGCCCACAAGCAATGTTTCATTTCAGCGGTCATTCAACAGCCTTGTTTATGTTTACCCAAAGGTCATTCAATATTTCAAACTGTCATTCACTTGTCCATAAACCACAAAACAACGTTGCCATCTTCAATCACTTCAGCTGTACCTGGAATTCGACCAACATGATGTCAAATGACGTATCTGTTTGCGCCTGGATACCCTGCTCTTGTCATTCTGAATTCTTATGCTCTCGTATTGAGTATTTGCTAGCGCAAGAATTTTTCGGTCTTCTTTTCCCAGTTGACGTTAGCTTGTTTCAGGCTGGCGGAGAGGAACAATAGGGCCCTTTAGTACGTGTTGAGCAGGGGAGGCCTCTTCTGCTGCGTCAGGTCCGGGGGCCGGGTGAAATGTATACCGCGGGGACTCCGTCGCCCTCGAGCTCACCTCTCAGCCTCATTAGCAAGGCATTACCTTCGTGCTACAACTCCGCTTTCACATAATCTGACAGCGGGGGCTGGCAGCAGCCACATCTAACGCTGCAGACAATCCTTTTCATCTCCGCCACGCCTCCCTCCAC
The DNA here is from genome assembly GCA_022829145.1 of Albula goreensis. Lineage (NCBI taxonomy): Eukaryota > Metazoa > Chordata > Actinopteri > Albuliformes > Albulidae > Albula > Albula goreensis. Next base: position 35,912,985 of record CM040745.1, read on the forward strand.
ACCAGGGGGGCGCGATCTCTGCTGGGCAAAAAAAAATATATATAAATAAATAAAAATTTGCTTTTCGTTTTAGTCACAGTCGTTTTCTTCACCACACTGCTGCCTCTGTCTTCTCTCTTTGCAACAGATCACTAGGACTGGGTTGCTTTCTACTGCACCGCTTGGTGATTTGCAGCCCACTAGTGTATAAATCACTTCGGTACACATGGACTTATGTGTGTACGCAGTCTAGTAGCAGGACTACGGGGCTGAACATGTGTCGGGCCTGTCACAGTCGACATAGATGAATGGTCACCGGTAGGATTTTCCTCGGAATGCTACAGCAGTACATGCAGTATAGGCGTCTTTCTTCCTCCTATACTGCAGAGGTCAGTGTATGGTAGAATCGGGCAGCGTTTTTGTGCTCTAGCGCCCTGTGCAGATTCTGGGTTGTACATCTTTTTTCCCTGTGTTTGAAATTTAAGTTGAGATATCGAAATCATTTCCCTTTCCATAATGACCCAGCTGATGAACAATCAACGTTTTTCACCCTTTACCTCATATATGCAGAGGTGGAAAACTCCTAAACTGCTCGAAAAAAGTTCTGCCATGCATTTGGTCCACCCACGCACTGAGCCAGTTGATTATAATTACCACAGCTCTTCAGCCAATGAGTCAATAAGTGAACTCAACTGGTTTAGTGAATGAGTGGACCACATGGCAATTCTAACACTAAAGCTGGAGACTCTTACCTCTGCGTCCATGACTCAAATTCTCCTTGAGACACGATGAGCAATAAGACCTAATCAGGGTACGGCCCCCACCCCCCGCCGGAACAAGTCGGAGGTCACTTTTTCATAATCCACCAATAACCCCGTCTTCCAGAGGCGGAGGCTGGTGAAATCACCGTGCAACCACTTGCTAATCAATGCACAGACGTATTGAAGAGTCGAGAGGGCTGTTTTCCTTTTTTTGCCATTGAATAAAAGGGGGGTAATGTGACCTTGCGCTATTGATTGGGTTAATGCAGGGTTTGGGCTTTGTGAGACACTTAAAAGGCTCGCAGCCTTCAGGATAACATTTATCCAGCTAAGAGCTCTGCGGGCAGGGAGAGGTATGACCCCATTCTCGTGTCTCATTGTGTTTGCATGATGATGGATTACACATTTGTGCAGCTCAGAGGAGCATGAACATGGATGTTTCGAGGCTTTGTAATCATAACGGAACCATTAGACAAGTAAATCCACTCCCAAGCAAAGATCTCCACACTTGGAAGATTCATAAACAGCTCCTGCAAGATAAGGCCGCAATGCATTTTGGGAAAAATGTGTTTTAATGCAGTCATGTGAGATGAGTTTTGATCATGACACACACAAACAAAGAGAACAGCCGAAGCCTCATAAAATGGACATACTCAAATAATTACATCGCACCTAATGGCCAATCTTTAATTTTTTTTTGTAATAAAACACAGCTGAATTGTATTTATGTATTTATGAACTGTCGACCCACATTCTCACAGTCGAACAGCCTTTGTGCATGTGCGCTGTATCAGTATTCACAATCAGTAGTGCGCTTCGCTCTCTGGTGCAAATATAACCGCATCTATCGTTTCCCCCATCTTTGATGCTTTCCGCAGCCCAGCAGCACCACAGCTCAAGGGCACGTCCTGATCTCCCAACTAATCTGCCAGTCACTTCCTCTGTGGAAAAAAACAAACAAAGCGCATTTCTGTCAGGAAAATGGCAAACAAACAAACAAAAAAAAATCCCTATATCTACATCATTATGTCAAATATTACTGTAGGCTCGGGTTAAATTCTAATTAATCCCTCAATCGCGTTCCTTTTTTCCCGAAATAATCCGTCTCCATTCGTTGTAAATCGTCTCAAATGATAATTGATTTTGTATGTCAAATCCGTACGGTTATAACAAATCACACAATTGGGGTTGATTTATGAAGCAATTGATGCTGACACATTTTGATATTACATTACAGTAATTTAATGGATGCTTTTTTATCCAATGTGACTTATGGTTGATTAGGCTAACCAAGGGCTGGTCCAATCCAAACCAATTACGGGCCTTGTTCAAGGGCCCAACAGCACTGATGCTCTTGCTGTGACTGGACTGGTTCTTGGGTCACCGACCTCAGGGGTCCCAGTCGTGTACCTTAGCCACAAGACTACAGGCTGCCCCCATATTTTTTTTTTTTCGTTTCCGTGGGAATAATGAAAATAACAGATCTGATGACTGCAGTGAGACATGGTAGTCCTAACTCTGCCTATATGTTTCTCATACATGGAATACCGTAAAGCCAGACAGACGACATCATTGGATGATGTGAAGCGACGCGGTTCTGTGCCTCATCAGCCAATCGGCCCAAGGCAACGGAGCTCAGATAAATGCGGAAATCCACGTGTCGTTAGAATACTAAAGGAGACTTGCCCCCATCGCCTCAGTCTCCATCTGTTCACGATGTAATCGCATGTTAACTTAGCCTAGATTCAACTCACATCTTCAAGACTGTATTTAATGATTGGCGTTTTGTTATTATTTTTGCATTAAAATTACTTTGAGGTTCAAAAACTATCCTTGGCTGTATGTTCATAGGTCATTCAAATTTCTTTGAGGAACATTTGCATATGGTATATTTATACAGCTATTCATGAGAAGTACTTCACGTAGGGGTCAAATAACAGTGCCTTAGCTAGGAATCAAACCTCAAGCCTCGGTGCTACGAGACCAATACCCAAACCATTATACAATGCTGACATCCCTATCCTACCGCTGAGCTGGTGCCAAAACCTTTTTTCTGAAGGCTCACACCTCCATATGCTGGGCTGTACTTGGAATCTCTGAGCCAACGCGTTACAAGCCAAGCCGATTGAATGTGGTCAATGAGAATACAGCCCTATATTCCTTTGATGAGAGCTTTTCGTTTTCCTCTTTTCTCCTCTCTAATCTCTCTGCAGCACTCGGGCTCCGAGGCCTAACAAACGGCCATGCCCCTATAATCTGTCTTTCATAATTCAGGAAGAAAAATAAGAGACTTATGGCAACCTCTTGTACGGAATGTCTGGAAATTGCTAACTGTGTTTTACATGGCTGTGCTGCTTCCTGTATTCCCCATGGTTGTGTTGCTACCTGTGTCCTCCATAGCTGTGAACATCCCCCCACCGAGTTTAGTACCTGGAATGTCATACTGCCCCGCCCCCACTGGCAGGCATCTGTTAAATAGGTCAATGCCATTGGGTAAGGTTGGGGGGGGCAACCCCCTGTTTCCCCAACCTTACTGTGGATGATGCCCCAGAACACGGCTTTGTGTCTGAAATCTTGCTAGGCCAATTAAAAGCACCTGGGACCGCCACACCATCCTCCTCGCCATTCCCTTCACGCCAGATTTATTTTAAGGCCGGCATTATGCAGGCTCTACCCCCAACCCCCCTTCTCAGTTCCGTTTGCTGCTTCCCACTTTCTGAGGAAGTCCTTGTCACTGACACGTTGTTTCCTTCCAGCCACCAAAAAACTGGGGCAAACTTATATGAATAAAACATGACTTTTTTTTTTCTCTTTGTCAACTTCAGCTTACCAAACAAATATAGGGGGGGAGAGAAAAATAAAGAAAACCCCTTTGGAAAGTCAATCGGTTGTCCAAATACGCAGTCAGTACTGTGAATCACGCTGGGCACCTTGAGAAGTGACTTTATTTTTCTCCTTTAAACACAAACACACAAACACACACACGTACACCTGTGCTTGCACACATATACATTACACAAATGCACACATACAGTCTGTACTGTCATACTGTCTTACATAAACACACGTATACACATATGTAATTTCACTCACATTCATGGGCATACAGCTTACATTCTTACTTTAAGGCTGACATATAGAAACACGTGCAAACACACACCTATGTTTGTGCCCTTTCATGCATCCACACCTCTGTACACTCATATATAAATGTACCAGTATGACAACACACTGGTAAAAATATACACTTCAGTTTTTGCACATATGTAAATAAGTACAGACAGACACACAAACACACACACACACAAAAAACCTTTCCTCAAAGCAGTAAAATATTCCAGCTACATATGAGAATTTATTTGTATGTGCATTCCACAATAACTTAAGCTCCGTTGCGTGATTTTTTTTTTCTTCGTTTGAAGCTGTGTGATGTATAATTGATAGGTCTGCGATGCGCTGGACTTCGTTTTGCCATAAAAATCTAATACCTCACCATTACGGGCAGAGTGAACCACCCCCCCCCGCCACCCCCCACTTCTTGAAAATCGGAATAAAGTAAACAGCGCTACGTTTGAAGCCTCTCCTTCAGAGTTATGTTGATGCAGTCAGTCCACTACAGGACTGCCCGTACTGCACTTTTCCCCTTATCTATAATGAAATCCCCATATCTTCAAGCCTTCCCGCTCCCAGATTGCTCCATATGTTTTTCTGGAAGGCATGGACAGTGCTACGGCATAAGAGAACAAACTCATAATGAAAGCAGGCTGTCTGTGCCTTTCAGCAAGCAAAAGGCTTCTCCTGATTGGAAAAAAAAGGGCTCAGCATAAACAAAAGAGACCCGAGAAGGCTTGGAAGAGATTTCACCTTTTAGCGTTCCGCGAGAAGCATCATCGTAAGCTACTTCCCTGGCATGCATAACAAGTGTCACCCGTCAGATTTTCCACTTCAAAACCTCACCTGTTTGGTGATGAACGGTATTCCTTGAGGTCTCAGCTAAGAAATCAGTGTGGATTTACGTACAAAGTCTACCGGAAGGCAACTTTCAATTGATTTTGGAAACCTGACAAACTTCAACAACCAAGCTCCATGAGATTCAGCACACAACTATCTATCGTACAGTTTGAGAATATTTAGTACAAAAACAATTGGGACTTTGGTTCTGAACGGGACTTTGGTTCTGTTCTATGTTGTGGTTGGTTGGTGGGGAGGGAATGGAGAAGGTGTGAGCCTTCCTCTTAGACATAAACTGCACATATTGTAATCCATGAAGAGAAAACAATAAACTCATTAATAATCTTATTACAAAAGTAGTTATGGTGTGCTACATGGTAACGACACAGTTATAGATGCATGTTAATAGGAAGTGTTGCCAGAAAGTTTTCACGTTTCAAAAACGACAGATAAGACCATATGATCTATGTCCATATGAGCTTGGTCTTGTAGCACTGTTTACAAATATAGACTATATTCTGAATGTGAATATGTCCTGTAACTATTCTCATTTTAGTGGTTTCATACATTGCATGGCATATATGAACTTATGAGCTGAAAACTACTGGGGAATAACGAACTGCAAAGCTGTATAAAGGAATATTTTAATAGAAATTTTGACTGAGATATTATTTTTAATATTAGAGGGCTATGCAAGAGTGAGTCTGATTAAGTCAGTTGATTTCAGGACACTGACTTTGATCTACAATTTAGATGTAGAACATTTTAAAAGCACTCGTACATTATGGAGTTATGACGCACTAATGTGTTTTAATGAACAATTTTACAAACGCTCTGCATTGATTATAATGAAATAATTGCTTCTCTCAACACCGTCTTTCAGTCAAGGTGTCCCCTCGCTCGCTAACCTCAGTTCAACCAGGCAGACGTTTATCGTCTCTTCCTTTCAAAAGGACGATTCTGCATCGTAGGCGAAATGGAGAAAGTCTCTACGTAGACTGTTTCAGATCCCTTTAATCCCTAAATATTCATGAAGGGATTCCGTATGGAGTCGAGGCACCAGGCTCCGCGGCGCATATTACTGATGGATATTCCCCAGATTCTGCGAATGCTGAAAACACAGTTTATAATAAGGACATTCTTTGTTTATGCCAGCAGTTCCACCCAGTGGACCCGTTGAATCGGAGCCGGAATACTTCTGCTCCCTTCCACTTACAGTTAAGCCCTTGCACAAGCCCAGAGACTGCACTTATAGCAAAGTGGATTCACACAGGCAAGTCCACGCGGGCCAAATGGAAATGTAGTTGAGAGGCAATGATCCTAACATTGAATCCACAGTGGTGCTGACCCCTAGTAGTCATATTTTGCTATCCCGATATTGTACTCAGTTGGCAAGCACTCACACACCCAGAGTGACTTGCAAGGCCATCATGACAGGATATATTTAGTAGTTAGTCAGTTTGCCACACTAAATCTTGAAAGCTCCAAGAGTAAGACACAGGAAAATCATACAGCATATGAGAGAAAAAACATATGATGATTATGAAAATAACCAACCCTCTCCTAATCTCATAATAATGAATTTGTATAACAGAGAGCTTTCATAGCAACCATAGGATCTTGCAACATAAGCTAACAGCGGTCTAGCTCCACACGTACATATAGTACATAGCACTGTTCAATCATGATGTATCACACTTCTCCTAACGAAAGAGGTGATAGAATGTCATTACCAGCACATTCAACAGTGCGGCTTAAGGGGTGGATGGGTTTGTGAACCCTGTAGCCGCAGATGAGAGGGTTGCGGGTTTGAGTCCCAAGTAACTGGCTGCAAGGTACTTAACCTCAGCTGCCCCTCGGAGTCTCGTGGCTCCGTGGGTGTGCAATGGAATGCAGCCAATGAGAAACAGCCCGGACAGACATCTGCAACTGATTTTAGACTCAAGGACTCTGTGTGATCGAACTTGTGCTCTCCGCTCTCCTCTGAAACACACTTCCCCGCGTTGTGGAGAGGCTTAAGCCGCGACGCGTTTCCGTGTCAACTCTCGCCAGCTTATCCCACGCGCTTTCCGCACCAATGGCGGATTTTGGCTGGCTTCAAAGGAATACATAAATACACTGGCGTTCTATCGTATCTGTTGGTGAAATCTAAAGACAATCGGCCCCTCCGCTGTTACACAAGCAAATGTTTCTTTTCGAAAATTTTTTCTTTTTATGTGATCGTCCAAGTTTGATACAAGTTCTTTTCAGTCCCTTGTCGAATTCTACACTGAAAGAACAGAAAAAAAAAACGCCATGAAGCTTGCCGGTGAACCCTTAGACCCAAAACCCATGCCCCTCACATGATTCTGGGACAGGTAAAACTGGTAGCAGTTGCAGCTGTTGGGTACAAACTGCTTATACATGAGTCTACCATGGGATAACAAGGTAACAAGTGCATTGTATGTGATCTGTCAAATGCTAAACCTGCACTTTGCACATATTTCACTGCAAGCATGCTCATACCACCTCAGCAGAAAGATGAATGGACCCCATCCTTACTGAAAAGACAGGAGAACTACCACAGGGCTACGCTATCTTTTTCTAGCACCTGCGTCAAACTGAAGCCCGTTTTCAAGGGTACAGGTGAGTGAGGGAGGGTGGCGGGGGCAGCACGTGGGGTCGTGTTTCTGGTTTTGAGGAGAATAAATAGAGACTTTTGAGAGATATGAAATCACCTCCCTCCAGGTGGCAACCCTCCTGTTTGAGCTAAGCCTTATCTGAAGGCAAACAGGCCCCTTTGTTAAACTTGGCAAAGTAAACTTCCTGATGGCATTACAATAAAGTTTTTGTGGGTCTCATACGGTGTAGAGGAGTACCGCCGAATCCAAACCTAAAGTTTGTACCTGCACAGGAAGGAGCTAGCAACATATCATACATTTCTAAAAAACAATTAAACAAATATCACTCCATTGAGAAATTAGTTACCTGTATCTGTTATCCTGTTTATCTCACAATCTATATCAAATGTCATTTTCGTTTGGCACGTTTTTTCCAGCGATATATTTGACTTTGGTGGTAGGATGGTTTAAGGTTCTTATAACCAAACGTTTGCTGGTTCAGTTCGTAAGTGGGTTTCACCCTTGTTCCCATCATCAAGAAATGTAACCTAGACTTTTTCATGAAATACCCAATTTAATGTGTTTTTGTACATATCCATCTGTGTAAAATGTAATGCTCCGACATATATATCCTTTGGTATGGATATTTACTTAAACCTTGTTTCAGTGAATATCCAGCTGAATGCAATGTTAACGTGACTCAATAAATTCCCTGCTGAATTAAACAATGTATAATGTTTCAGTAAATATCCAGCTACATAAAATGTCAACGTTCCTGCAAACATCCAGCTGAATAAAATGTTACGGTTTCATTAAATACCCAGCCGTATAAAATGTTAATTTGACAGGTCTGTGAGTTACTGTGTACAAGTCTGTTTTGAAAGTGAAAATGTAATATTATCTTTCCGACATACTTTTTTTTTTTTGGCTGGAGAGTGTGGGTTGGACAATAACCTTTATTATGGTCTCCTTCATGTGATGTTAGCAAATATGATATGTGGCTGAATGAAACCATTGACTGTGAGGCTGTGTTTTTCGGTCAGCAGAATAATTCCTCTGATTGCACTGAAAGCCTTGTAAAAGAAAGGGCACGAGCAAGCATGGAGCATGCCAGCGAAAATATTATCCAGGTTTCTGGTTGGGTTCTCCTTAAGCTGGCTGTACTCCTGTCCAGTTGGGCATGACTCCTATGTAAACCTGAACAGTTGTAAGGTTGGGGCAGGATTTTGCAGGGAAAGTGGGGTGGGGGTGTTAAGATCCACATGGTGCATATCCCATTCCAAATGGCATTTCCCCAAAGTCCTTAAATTCACATATAACACAGTTTCATAATAACAGTCAGATTTTTGTTTTTAAATATAGCTTTTATGAAGCTTAGGGTGAGGGTGAGGGTGGTGGTGGTTGGGTGGGGGGGGTTGTTGTCACTAACTGTCAGAGCTTTGAGAGGGGTTGGAAGGAACACAGTTTGAAGATACAAAGACGATATTGTAATCATTATTGTACTTGTCTGTGTTTTTTTACAGAATCAAAACAATTGATCATAAAATGAACTTGTCGCAAGGGAAAACCGAACGCTTTTATTGTGCAGTTTTTCGCGTGAAGATGACATCCTTTTTTCGCACTGTCTCCTTGGAGGGGGAGGACTGACAGCAGCTGCCTGTTCCCTCGGCACTCGGAGGAGTCAGAGCCGAATAACGCGTGGGAATGAAGAGCGATGGCTGGCAGACAGGGTCGCGGTGCGGCCCGGTCCGGCCCTGTGGGCCTGTCTGGCTTCTTTGTTACACAGCAACAGTGATAGAGAGACAGAGAGAGACCGATGGTATCTGTCCTTCCAGAATGAAAGCGATATATTCCTGTGCCATGGGGATTATAAACGACCTTCCATTGATTTGCAGCCACTGGCAGGAGCAGCCCTCGCCTCCGCGCACCTCCCCCTCGGCACGGGGTTCTGTCCAGCTCTCTCCATGAAGCTCAGTCGCCCTGGGACGCATCCCTTTGTGTCAGCTGACACGGGGAAATGCCTTCGCAAGCGTGCCACGACGCGTCCCGCGCTGAATGACTGACAGCAAGAGGTCAGGTGGTTTGAACGCAGAAAAACGCCACCCTCAGCTTTTCACGAACATTAGCATTTATGTATCTGAACGTTACAAAATATGCAAAGACACATACCGGTACAAATTCTTCAACATGGAAAGACCAAGCAAAAAACCCAATTCTTTAATAAACAGATTGTTGCGCTTAAGAGCAGTAGGGGGAAAAGGATTAACACAGCTGTGATGTTAATTATGAAGGACACAGGTAGTAACTGGATCAGAGGGATGGGGGAGTCCAGGCCGATAGACCACTGATGCAGTTTGAAGAGATTGAAGAGAGCCGTGTTGTAAAGCTGAACTATGTTTAACTGAAAGTTTGGAGGTGGCTGCAGAAGGGGGTTGAGATTTTGCTATCTGGAGGATGTAGTAGGTGGAGAACTTCCGAAAACTGGAGCTCTAGGGGCCTCATTGAGTCAGAAGCAGGGGTGAGCCTTGAATGTTGGGACCCGGTGCCACTACCAGGTATGGCTGGAGGGCCAACCTGATGGGCCAGCTATTGGCCCTGCCTAGCCAGGAAATGTTCAGCGAAGCTAAGGGTTAAGGTAATGATTGTTGGTCTCACCGCTCTCTAGTGGCCACTACTGGTCAGCCAGGGACCTGCAGGTTCACAAACTGAGTATATCCTGATTGTCGCACTTTGATGATGTTGTACAGATGCACAGGTGCATCTAGGGTGTGAAAAGAAGCAAGAGCTTGTCATACTTGTACTAGCGCTTGATTTAGGTGAGTCTTTTACATGAGCAGGAGAGGGCTGCTGGGAGAGGAGAGAATGATTACGATCATAAATACAGCTAACGTTTTAGCTAAACTACAGGATGTGGCTGACTTGCAGTAAATAACAGAAATAATGTACAGATGAGATGAGATAAGATAGTGTAGATGAGATGAAACATGGTAAGATAAGGGACTTAAATGGGTCTCATAGCCTGGCCCCAGTTGCCTTGGGTACACTGCTCTATTTGTGTCACGGCGACGACATCAATGTTTTCTTAAGCGTTAAAAATTGTGTTACATTTTAAGCCAGACAGATTTTTTTTTACTCCAATTTCCTTTTCCCAGGCTGCAATGAGTGTGTTTTCCATGCTTTACGGCACAAGGGAAGGAAATTCATCATGAACGTCTGTAGTTTAAATAAGCTGAACAGAAAGCTCCATTCATTTCAGCTTCAATAATCCTTACATCTACCAAAGAAAATGTATACACCGTTGCCTTCACTCTGCTATAAGGATGAAGGACAACATTCATTACATATTAAAATTTAATATGAGAATGATTCTCCTGCCACAAACCTGTAGATCTCCAATACGGCTGTACTAAGGAAAGCTTGCCTCCTGAAAGGAGAGTGAGAGAAGGAGAACAAGAGATCAGTCACTCCTCTGCTGGCGTGTCAGTGGCCCGTCTCACGGAGAAATGGAGGAGAAAGGAGGAGGGAGAGGGGGCTCTTAACTGGAGGAGGGCATTTATTTCTTTGACACCCAGAATGAAACTAATAGCTGCCCCATTAGTAGACCCATGCCTCAGCTGTCAGGGGTTTCATTTGTTTGTGAAACTGGGTGGGAGGGATGTTAGCCATTTATGGTGGGGTGGGGGTGTGTGGGGGGATGGGGGGTAGGAGGAGGGGAGACCGCTCTTCTTCATGTTCCTTATGTCTACGTTTCCTCTGGGATGGCGATTCCGAGCAGAAACACATGCCGTGCCACGGGGGGGCTTAACGACCGGAGAGCGGTGGCGTATTCCTGGGTCATGATGTGATTGCTTGTGAGCGGGTCTACCGGCAGTGGAGAGGAGAACGCTACGGAGATCTGCCTGGAGACAGAGTGTGGGGGGGGGAGGGAGGGAATGGGGGTGGGGGCATCTGGGTCATCATCACCATCAAGCCGACACCTCCCCATCCGCCCCGAATGCCCTACAGAGCCCTACTGTCAGTTTCGATCGCTCACGGACAATGGCAAAGTCCGGGCTTCGAGCTGGCAACTCCAGCTGTACAAACCGTTCTTTTTTTCGCCCGACACCAACCCCCAACCGCTCTGAGATGTCACATATGCAGATCATGGACTACCGCCGTACCAACAACGCAGTGATCATAGGCTGCTGCCAGATAACCAAAGGGGATTCGCTTTGCATGGCGAGTGCTCATTCGCCACAAGATCAGGGAAATACTCACCATGGCAAGGCCTGCCCAGAGCGAGCTTCCAGACAGCATCTACATTATACTACCTCCACTGCTCTGGATTTACAGCCACAGAGACCCCTGAGGTTTTAGCGGATGTGAACCACTGTGAGAGCCTTCTCTGACCTCTACATCTCTACATCTCTGCAAGCAAGATGTATCGTCCGTAGCTGTTCCCCTCTTTTAATGAGAGGTTATGGGGATTCATGGTCCTATGAATTAGAAAAGGACAGGGAGGCCAGTCCGTGGTTACTCTCTTCATACGACTTGTTGGGTATTTGACTTATTGAACATGCTTGTTATGCTATTGTATCCTTGCATTTAAGAAGAATATAATAGCTCAATAAGCGCAGGAATTATTGAGTATTATTGCTGGATATTGATTCTGAGTGGATAGTCATAATTATGTAATTATATATACAGAGTTTGGGGGACAAGGCTGTTTTTTCGCTTCTTTTATCCAGTGCAGAGTTAGCCATGGTGGCAAACTATTCACATGCCATGAGGCACCCATGACAGACTTACAACGCCCCAAACCAAAGACCACTCCCCGGCCCACTCCTCACACCCACGGTGCGCACTCACAAAAAAGACAGATGGGTAACACAAAACTAACCAATAAGAAGTAAAAGAGGATTTACATGACCGAATGAAGACCAAAAACTGCAACACAGAAAGTAGTAGGAGCTACAATATATATATATTTTATGGGCATCAGCCCATAAAAATGTATCAAAGCGTTTCCCACATATTATATGTAGATCTGAATAGCTCGTCCTCTTGCTGCCAGCAGACCTGGTGATTTGAGAAATCTTGCAATCATAATATGAGTGAGGTGAAGATGGGAACCCCCCTTTCCCGATGTCAAGCTGAATAATTGAGAGTTGGAGTGTGATGGAGATATTTACTCAGGGAGTCAGACAGGTTGATAATCAGTGGGCTCTGGGATGGATGAGGGCCAGGGACCCGGCGGAGAGAGAGAGAGAGAGAGAGAAAGAGAGGGGGAGGCAATGCGGCGTTATTTTTAAACATTCTGTAATTAGGGAGCTGGTCCCTCATCCGCAGATCAGAGGGCCTGCGGAGGCGGCGTGGGTTCGAGGGAAGGATGGGGGGGGTTTGGGGGCGGTGCTCCCCTCTCAGCACGCCATTGCAGTAATTAGAGTGCAATTGGGGAGCTTTGTAACCTTCATGGCCAGCAGAGGCCTCGAATATGTTAGCAAAACTGGGGGGGGGCGATGTGGGGGCAAAGGTGCCCCAGCATGTTTAGCCAAATGGACCAGCCAGGTCACTCTGTGATGTTCCGACATTCTGACCGCACTGTAATTTCCTGCCCCCGTTTGTTTTATTTTTTTTTTAGCAGCTTTAGGATTTAATGGAAACGTATTTGCCATCGTAGATCGACTGTGCGCAAGCAGGGGGAAAAAAAGAAAAAATGCTCTTAGCAACATTCTGTTTAATCGCTCAAGTCATTTGGCCACATAATCACACTCCTGAGTAACATCTGTGACGAAGTGGAGAGGGGAGATAATGAAATCTTCGCTCCGCAGTCCGCGCCGTGCACCGTACACACACACAATTCAGTGACTCAGACTCGCAGTGCCCCTCCAAACGATGAACAGCCTCTTTTTTTAGCCCGGGCTAAAATGGAGGCCGTTACCTCAGGAAGAAGTGTTTATATGTTGCAAAAATTCAACTGTTGAAACACATGCAAAACTACCTGACAGAAATGTGTTTACTTTCCTGCAATTTTCTCAACTTTTCAACTAGTGATACGTTTTTTTTTTTTGTTTTCATAGGTCATGTTCTTAGGCATCATCTGGTCATCCAAAATGGCTCTTGCTGTGTCTCTCTCTCTCTCCCCCATTTCGGCTCCAGTTCTCCATTGTGCGACAGATTTATGTGAACTTAAAACATGCTGAGTTGCAACCCGGCTCTTTGTACGGTACTCCCCTGACCGAAAAAAAAAGATAGAAGTGTGGAACTGCTCCAAGCTCCATGGGCCTGAGTTTTACTTCCATCTCAACTGTTCTTTTGTCCCATTCTTTTATTCCTTTTAATCTGATAAAAATGCGCCAATCGCAAAGGGCAGAGTCCGCTGAGGTTTCTGCCGCATGTTTCCTTTTGTTTCTGGACTTCTGCCTTATTTCAATGACTCATCATCGATTTCCATTCACCTCAGGTTTTGGGTCAGCATTTTCCGGTTTTTTTTTTTAAGTGGACCAAACAGAGTAAAAAAATATATTCTGTTAGACTGTGCTGCAGTCCATAGTTAAAGGAAATTGTTTATAAAACTATGTGAAAACTTTGGTCATTGACAAAAAGATAATATATCGTCTGACTGAACATTCTGTCATATAATGCCACTGCTTCCATTTGAAAAGCCATTTTGAAAACTCATTTGCTTCACAGTCCAAACAGTAACACCCTCTACAGCAAATTGAATCAGGTGATTAAACCAAAAAGATTTATTTGGCTTTCAAGAGGAGTGACACAGAAGTCATGATAGTCATTAACCCCTTTGTAATGACGAAAAGTCAATACTGCATCCTGGCTTTTCTCCACTGAAATCTCATTCTCCTCCTAAAGCTTTCATTTGTTGTCTATGGATAGAATGGATAAATAAATAATCTAGCATGCCAGTCTTCTCCCCCCCTTTAACCTGACAAAGGCTGATAAAATTCAGAAATCGAAGCTCAAGTAAACAGGTCCACGCTGCCTCAGTCAAGCTTGAATAGAAAGAATAGTAAGAGTTGACATTTTTCAACTACATAATAATTTCAACAATAATAATACAACTTTATTGTCAACCTTTGGTGGAAATTTGTCCATCACTGTCCTGTTAAACTCTGACATTGACCCAATGAGTAGTGTTTAATTCACTGGTTTGGAGGTCACAAGTATTTAAAGTCAGTCAACAGAGATTCAAGAACCTCTTAAGAATCTTCCAAATTTGGAAAATTCTATGATTAAGCTTGATTACTAAATACCATTTTACCCTTTGTGTTCAAGGATTTTGGGTCAATTCGTCCACCATTATTTGGCCTACATATAATTAGAAGCGGACCTTAGCGGCATACTTGAACCTGCAGAGTTTGACCCTGAACCAGAACAAATACAACCTATGCATCTGTGATGTTCTTCCCCTAAATGTAATGAGAGGATATTTTCCTTAAGAGGATTTTCCTAGTTAGCTAACTAGAGTATGCCAATTTTGCTCCAATTTATATCTATAATGAAGTAGTGAACGATTGCTTCAGTAATTGCTTCATTATAGACATTGATTAGGAGCAAAATTTGGCAGGCTAATTAGCAAATGATGATAGATGTTCTTCAGGAGAGGGATTTAAACCTTGAGTAAGCTAGGACCGATCGCTGCAGCCTTCACATCACTCTACCATAAGTGGAGAGAAGCACAGCTTGAATGAAAGAGTCAATATGAATGCAGTGTGGTGTGTGCTGAACAAGTTGCACTGAGGAGCTTTGTGGCCATTGTGACAGCATTATGCATGTATTTGTTTTTCTCTCTGAACCTGGGAAATAGTTTGACGGCCATTTTGGCTCTGGGTAATTAGTTTCTGGGGACTAATTACTTGGGATTTGACCACCATTTCAAGATATCTACAATTTACGCAGCTCTCTCTTGGTTTGGAGGTGTCAGGTACGTTGCCACGGTTTTTAAATAATTGGAAATGTATATATCTTTATCTGATTGAAAAACAATAGCCTTGTTGTAGGGTGCGGATTATGCCAATTTGTGGCCTGGGGACTCTGCAAAATTGGAGTGTCTACCCCCCACAACAATTGCTAAGGAACACATTGAGACTCAGCTTACTCTCTCTAGGCAATAATGATATACCCATACAACAAGGACCTGAGCAGCCAGGTAAAAAACTATAGAACCACAGAGATGTGAAAATGCTTTAACTGAAGAGGAATGAACCCAGAAGCAGCATTTTCATCATGCTGGGTCTCATTGATCTCAACCCTAATAAAAAAAGAGATTTAATCCAAACATATAATTTCCATCACTAAAAAAAACAAACAAAATACCATCTTAATTAGTGAAAAGGACACACTCTCATAAAGGACACAAACATAATATTTGGAGAAGAAGTATTTGAAGAACTCTTCAAAAAATGAATGAGCTGGCCAGGAAATGCTCATTAGTTAACCAGAGGACTCAAACTGGAATATTTAGACTTGTAAATCCATTTTGTGAGGCAAGAAATTAGCCACCCATCAACATCATGTCAAACAGAGGCAAAGACATTGCTACCACAAAGAAAGGACGACAAATAGATGTGTACTGTAGTACGCACACACTATTAATGAATGTTAGCTGTGCTACTTAGATCAGACAATGATAAGAACCCATTGTAACCAAGGTTGTTTACAACAATCCCTCTCCAAGTGTCAGATCGTTCTTCGTTGTTGTTGACATTAGTTGCATCCCGCACCTAATTCTGCAACTAACTTTTAGCACAGTTAGATCATATTGGTGTCTTCCTTAATCACTTTTCTGTTTTGGCTGGCTTTAGCTGCTGATATTGGCATTTTTGTGGCCCGCTTCTGTGCTTTCCAGGAGCTGGGTTATTTGACATTCTTGCAAGCTACGCACAAACCTAAGAGAGATGAGATAATGAGAGGGGGAAGCAGGACTTCAAAACGAACTCAATTATTTTCCCTCCCGATCGCATCAAAACTACAGGTCTGCTCAAAAGTAGACAAAAGCACTTCAGATGTCCCGTATTTTGGACCTGCTGGGAAGCCGTACTCTAAACATGGATGGAACTTGATGAAGAAAGTTTTTTTTTAATTCGTTATGACTAGCTGGTGTCATTGAACCATATAAAATACGTCACCTTTGTGTCACGAGAGAGGGTCGTCTGTTCCACAGGCCAGAGCAACAAACGAACAGTAGCTAGCTATTTTATATGCATCGCAGGTATGGCAACAAAGAGACATTTAGATCTGAAATTCCAATTAGATGATCACTGTGCTGAAAAATGTGAAGCAGCAGTGAGGCACTTTTGAACAGAACCAACTCTGGGTATAAATGAAATGGTAAAAAAAGATTCCTAAATATTCCACAACTAAATTATTTTTACTCTTACAACTAAAATGAGTGATCTGCTTCACAGTGATGATTTCAGTATGATTTTGGTATTTCTCCAAGCAAGTTTCCTTGGTCTTTTCAACATTAATATTCATTTACTCACACTGTACACACAACACATGAAGGACGTATAAATACAGTAATTAAATGAAACATTAAAAAAAAAAGACAGAACAATTTCTTATCTTTATTTCTGTGGTTGCATTTACGAACCAAACCGCTTAGGTCGAAACTAGGTGTTTTAAGTAATTTATGGGAGTGCGTCGTAACCACAAAACGTCGTAACTCGAAACCGTCGTAACCCGAGGACCTTCTGTATATCATTATTAAGCTCAGATTCATAAGACATTAATTTTCTCATAAAGATTTTGCCTTGTGAATTGGATTCCTATATCTAAGTGAACAGACATGTTTTAAAGTACTTATTTGACGTTTAATTGTCAAAATTCTTGCAACACTTCAAATTAATAATACCCAAAGGTAAGCCTCAGGGGGACTTTTATTGTGAAATTCTCCTCTGCAGGGGGGATATTTTATGTCTCTTTTGTTTTGGTGCTCAGTAACTCATGGAGAATGAGCAAGTCCAAAAACAGGCAATTCCAAATGAGGGAAACAGAGACTGCAACCCGATACTGGCAGATATTAATGCTCTACGCTTGACTAGCACATCGTGAATGTGGGAGGGCTAACCTGTGAGGCGCACAACGAAAGCATGTCTAGATTCGCTCATAATCTGCCGCTGCATAATGATGGCTGTGCTTACTTGCTTGCTGAGCCTTAAATAAATCTGATTCACCCTTTATGGGATTTACCACTCTTCTGATAATTTCTGATCTGAAATGAAAATAAAGATAAAAAAATGAGTGTGGTTCAGAATTGGGAACTGTTTTGACTTAATGGCAAAAGACAAATCTCTGTTCAAGTAATCACAATTCAGGAGGAAGTTGGTGTTTGCCCGGGATAAAGAACGTTGTGCTTGTGTTTTTGTCATGATATCACTCAACATTAATTAAATGAGGATTATTTTGCTGAAGAATGTAATACCATCAGTATCGCCCCCTTGGGTTCCAATGGAGTTGTGAAAGATTTAGAGAACTCCCTAAAGACCTACATGCACACATGTGCGCATTCTGTCAATGTTTTACGGAAAAGACAGAGAGGGGAAAGTATAACTCGAGCAGGGATATTCCCATGGCTACCAACCTTTCCTCATTTTCGTCTGTTAGGATGTGCAAATCTTTGCAAGAGCCATAAATAGGTCGTCTAAGGAATGGCGGCGTGCCCCACTCCCTCGACACGTCAGAGCGACAGGCACACAGAGTTTGGATCAGGCCTTTTGTGGAGCAGCTGGTTGGCACAGCTTGAATGCTTTTATTTTCAAAAAAAAAATCTGAGTTAGTTTTCCATTCAGTCTCCGCTCGCTGGCTGGGGTGTGCGTTGTTCGGTGCGGCAGTGCATTGTGGGCAACCATCTACCACCCACCGAGAGAAAGAGCAGCGGTCAGACCAGGGACCCTCCGGAAAACTGCCCGGGAGAAGAATAACAGGGCTTTTCTCCTGGCTGAGGTTGTTCAGGTTAAACATAGCTCAGAGGTGAAGTATGTTCCACGGTCGGGGAGAGAGGGAGGGATTCCACAGAGACGCGGCAGCGAAAAGATGCATGGGCTGTACTTGTAGCTCAGACCCTGTTTTTGAACAGTTTCTCTGAACTGAATACGCAGCAAAGGGGTTTGTTGCTGGATATGATTCATTTGCACCCGGTGGCATAAGATATTAAGTGGGGACATGGGGAGGACTCAGTGAGAAGCAGCAGTCTGTTTCTGCTTTAAAATAGCCACTGAAGGGGTTTTTGGTGCGTTGTAAAGGAACTAACATGTCTTTTGTCTTAGATTTAGCCTAAATATTATATTTTCCCCAAGATTCAGGCTAAATTTGAAAAAAAAAGCAAGACAAACGCATTCAGATAAGCCAAAGAAAAAAAAGGACCTCAAGTTAGCATAAATCTTAAGGGAAATGTCAGATTTACGCTAAATGTGAAACAAAAATGCATGAAAAGTACATTGTGTTTAGCACCCCATAGCAGACATGCTTTTCGGTTTTCACATTTTATAGTCATGTTTTCACCTTTGTATAAACACTATCAATATGACATACTGGCAAGGCAGGAAAATGTTTTCACTGACCTCGTGTAGTCGGGTCAAACAGGATCAGGGTTAGTCAGAGGCCAGTGGGCCATCCTAGTCTGCTTCCACTCACTGTTTATTCCTCTGTGTGGGTCTATTTCACATCTCTGGAGTCGTTCTGAGAACTGGCGAAACAAGGAAATGGCCATTCTCTGAATCCACAAATGAAACATTTTTGACTATTGAAAAAAAGCTTCACAGTATGTGTTAACACTACATTTGCATTCTCAACTCAATATTATACCAACTGTAAACAACGCTACATTGTTAAAATTCAGCATTGCTGAAATAGCTATTAAATTAATATCTCTGCACAAAATGTGAGTTTTTTAAGCCTTACTCATATTTAGCTTTACTTCCTACTATTCACCTATTTTTGAAAACTAATCCAATGACAAAAACCATATTCATTTTTGGACAACCTTGGCTGAAATTGGAAAATAAGACATGGACGCCTATCCTTCCAACATGGACACCGGCGTTAGCTCAACCAGGAGGGTAAGCTTCTCTATGAATGGTTAAAGACAGCAGTTTGCTGTGAAGAGCCAAAGTGTCCAGAATCACGGTTTGCCCCTCACATACTAATGACATTGGCCTTCATGAAATGGATGCTGACTGCAGAAACATTTATTATAAAATGCTTGAAAAAATCCTGCAGGTTTTTTTTTTTTTTTTTTTTCAGAAAAGGTGGCATTCAAAATTCATTTGTTCAACACAGACACCAGGAAATCCATTTTTATGTGGTTCTCACAAAATAATTTCCACTGCTGGCAGAAAAACGGTACTCAGTAATCCAAAACAGCCAATGGAAGGCTTTGCTATCAGTGTAGGTGCAGATGGGAGATCAGACTCTCTCTAGCAGTGTTAATTCCCCAAGAAAGCATTTCAGATGTGTAGGACTCCTCGGTCTGCTTTCCGACAGCATCTCGGCTACTCCACTTTTAATAGGTGTAATTTTTTATCTGCTGTGCGATTGTAGCAAAATGGGTCCCTAGCACAGGTTTACAGTAACCGCAAACACTCACATGTCTTTGTCAACGTATGGATTACTATACCATATACTTTAAGAAAATTGAATTTGTTTTTTTTGTTTGTTTTATTTTAAACATTTACATATTCAGGTGCTTCCTAAGAATTGTGATCAGAAAGGTCATTTGTCATGTTCAATACATTCAAATTCATCCAGGATTGTCGTGGAATTTCCGAATTTTAGGTTTGGTCAGGACAAAGTTGAGTGGGTTGAGCCATGATGAGTAGGAGCATATAAATAATACCACTGAAGATTATATGGACTGCAGATGTGTACACTAATTTACCCTGTAGTGTGAACTCAACTGTTGAAAGGCTCAGTGATAAATTCATGGCAAAATATGAAAACATGCAAAAACTCTTATATTTTACATTCTGAAAAGCATCTTGTAACAATTAAGGGAGCAAGCAAAAATTGTTTTTAAATTGTAATACTCGATACTATGAAAGTATCCAAGTCTGTAATTTGATCAAATTCACAGCCAGTTGAGTAGACTAAATAAAATAGACAGTGAATTAATCGAAGTGTACCATATGAAAATGACTTAGGTATGCATGCTGTCAAAGGTACAAAAAAAAAAATATTGATTGTTGCTTATTTTTTATTTTTTGCTGAGAGGGAAAAGTGGTCAATAAAGTTGGAAAGAAATTGTTTGAAATGGAGCTTTTGGGCCTGCTTGGATCTATAAACACCTCGAAGGTATTGTACAAGCCATAAAACTAATCTAACAAACACATATTGGCTGCTTTAGCCGAGTGCTGTATGTAGCAGATGTTAGCATTAACAGGGCAATTTCAAACATAATTTTCAGTGACAGCTGCCTCACATAGTCTCCAAGTTTGTGGCACGGTAACACTGCATACTGCATGTTATTGGCTATTTTAAAAATTGACCGTTACAAAGTACCCTCAGTGAATGTAGTTTCTGATCCTCTTTTGTCTTAACATGTTTCAGTTCAAGGACATGCAGAATCGTTCATTGTAATCAGCAGAGCATGGTATTGTATTACGCTTGGTATACTTATCTTATATTCTTTTAGCATATGCTAATTAGGGGCATGTAAGCTATACACAGCTAAGCCATGCCATTTCCTCCAAGCTACTTACATTTAAATTGGACTAAATCAAACTAAGCAAGCTGTTCTACTAATGCTTACAACCCAAGCTGTTTGAGTTATTTATAAAGAGTCTGGAGGTGTTATTTTTTAAAATTCTCACAAAAAGTCCTCAACTGGGTACGCTGTCTTTGAAGAGCTCAGCGGGGTGCCATCAAATCTCAAATGTTTACCAATGTAATGCCAGTCAGTAGGAACCAGTATTTATGACTCAGAGTATTTAAAATTCTGTGTATTCTGTTGTTATCAGGAAGGTTTTGCTTAAGTAATGTGGCATTTCACTGCTATTACACACTATTGCATGTCACTACTAATGCTCATATATTCAGATCTCTGTGTAGGAAGTCTTCTTTTTAGTCTACTAAGGAAATTAATAATCATTGAAAATGGAAATCAGTTTGAGATTTTTGAAAGGATGGCTTATGTCCTTTGTAGCTTCGCTATTTATTTATGTGTTCTGTTTCTGCTTACTGCATCTGCTAATCTATTTGAAATCTGAGAAATAAAAATGGAGTTTGTTAATGTGCTTGTGCACCCAATACCTGTAGTCTGGTAATGGCTGTTCATTGAACTGATTGGTTGATGTGGACTTTTATGTCTGGGTTATCGCCTGTCTGTCGCTGTGTTGCTTCATTGCTACTCATTTGCTCATGATTAGCACTGATAGAATCAACCCTCTGGGACATATATGACTGCTTACACAGCGAGTTCTAATTCCCAGCATGTTCGAAATGTCCTGAAGCTAACTAACTTACAAGACTTTTCTCATGGCTATTGGCTGCTTTTGCGAGGAGACATCACATTTTCCCATCTCGGAGCCCTGCAGTGGAATACTAGCTTGTACCGGTTCCCGTTCTGTCACTCTTCCTCTCACTATCGCTACCACTCCTCTGTGCGGAGCGGTGGTATATCTCCCCGTTGGCTGTAGCAAACCCTCTCCCATGTGTTTCATTAAGTCTTACATTAACAGATTGAGACGGAGGAAGCAAAGGGTTTCATAACACAGTGTTTATGAGGTTAGTTCCACTCCAGTGAGAAGAGGTGTCCAGCCCCTTTTTCCGAAATTGACAGCCAAAGGCGTTCTGTTGACATGGAGGCGGCCAAAGCGCGGAGAACACCGATCTCAGTGGAGGCCGGGATGTGCTCTGATCATATTGCAGAGAGATGGACATTCCCACAGCGTACACTTCATTACAAATCAGTGAGAACATTCTAGCCCATAGGTCCTGAAACAGCGGACTCTGTTCTGTCCTGAATCACAGGATTTTTCAGGTAGGAAAAAAGGTAATCTTATTCACACAAATGGTCTGGATTTACTGCAGTCCAGGTGAGTTCTGTAAATGTGCCATGGTGAAGGGGTGTGTTCCCCAAAACTGAAGAAGGTAATGAGATCCAAAGGGAAGTTCTATGTAAATTCAGTTAATGGGTAAATCATGACTTCTGAACAGAGAGAATGTCATATTACAGAACCAGAGGGAAAAAACAACTCATATAAAAATGTCGGTAGTATTTTTTCATTAGATGGCATAGAAATAGATATATGAAAATAGACTTTTGTCAGAATGTCAGAGGATCTTTTAGCTGCCTTAAGGACCAGGCTGTGGCAGGCTGTTTTCCCCCCTTCAAAGGGCTAAAAATAAATTCTTGCTACATTAAATATAAAATAATGACTGTGAAGAGCTATGGTATTTGTGCGATATCCCGGATTTCACAATGAGTCTGGATCTTGTGTGATTTTCTTTATGAAATTGCTCAACGGGAATAATGTTTTTAGCCATCACCAGAAAATATCTCTGTCGACCCCCTCCTCTCTTTTTTAATTTTTCATCCTCTCCTCTCATCCGCTCGTTAAATCTCCCCGGTTTTCCAAATCCCGTCTATAAAGTCACAACTGTCCGCTCACGAATGCATTTCGAAGAACTTGTTTTACAGTGTAGCTGTCTTGGGATGCATTATGCAGTAAATCTGGAAAATGAGGCAGGTACGCATGCATCGTAATTAGTTCAGGTGCTGGGTAGAGTGGGACCGCGACAAACAAAAATAGCAACGTTTGCAGTACTCATGAGCTCTACTGCACACCTTTATTGTGTGGAACAGAATCGAACAGAAACATTTGATGGATAGGGATCACTCTCAGATGGTGGCAACATACACTTCTACTGACATCACCTGACTGCTGGGATCACACATCAAACATACGCAGTGAAACGTAGGAAATTACTTTGGGCTTGTAGTGAGCACACTAAAAACATTGTATGCAGTATGTGTGAACAACTACAATAAATCTCATTTTGGAATTCACTTTCGGAATTCAAAAGAAAAATTTAGAGTAGATACGCAGGAAATGTACAATAACACGTTTAAGAAAGGGAGATATAAAATGGTGGACATATCTTTGCTCTTTATTTTGGGCTTCTGTATATTTCTGTCTTTAAGTTCTCTGAGAATCTCTCTCATTGGACAAATAGTAAAACATAGGATCAAAGATGCACCACCTTCACAAACTTCAGTGCTGGGAATATTGGAAAATAAGAAATCAGACAAGATTACCTAGACGATTTCAATACGGCAACAAATGCATTCCAGATGAAGATTCTTTCATAATATCTCAGCCTTACGAAGGAAACAACCAGTATTACTGTATATAGGCCTTTATTGATTATTTCAATGAGTCAACATAATTATAATTCATGTCTCTTATTGTCTTCCAAAAGGTGCTATAAATGAACAACAACTAACATCAAAGCCAAAAGTTGAGTCCAGTCTGAGCTTTTTGAGTTGGACTGTAGATCCATGTGTGTGTGTGTGTGTGTGTGTGTGTGTGTGAGATATGAAACAGAAGATGTACCCCCAGTCTTCCCAAAAGCAAAGTACAAAGTGAACTGCCAGAGCAAAAGAAATCCAGAGATTTCTGGCTCCGAAGACGAACATAATAGCAATGCTACTGTACCTACACATTATGTTTTTATTTAGAATTCTGCCATGTGAGCTTCTTTTGTTATGAAACACCATCCGGAATGCAGCGCTGTCTGTAACATTCAGTTTGGATAGGCAATCAAAGGAGCTACTGTATGTGACTGTGTCGCCCTCTGCAGTTAAATATAGACCTAGCATTTTGTGGTTTAGCTCTGTGGAGTTGTCAACCCACAACAGGGCCTGCAGAGTAATTTAAGAGCAGAATTTACAGAAGAATCCCCAGACGCTCTGTATCATGTATCATGAAATAAGCTGTTAAAGTTCTGGAACCGTGGATTACATGTCTAGCATATTACAAACAGGGATTTGTTTATTCATAACATTTCTGGTGCACCATGTAATCATCCAAACTACATTGATTCATAAGGGAAATGATATTATTTAACGATAACATTTCAGCAGACATGAGTGAAATGTAATTAATGAATCCATTTTACAGGGATTAATTCATGATGACACTAGCTTTGATTTAATCAACATTTGGGTCTTAACTTTGACTCAGGAAAAATAAGCAATGCAAGTTTTGGCATGCTAATTGAGATTTCTAAGCTCAGAAGCCTGTTTTGGAAGAAATTAATCTTGAATCTATTTGCAAAAAAAAAAAAAATAGAGCAAATATTGACTGAATCTTTAATGCACACTTGTGACATTACCACAAGAGTATGCTTTAACTGAAAGTTCAATAGCATACATGAAAATCGGAGGTGTAGGTGGTATTCCAGTTTCGAGAATAATGTTGAAACTGAATAATGTTTCATTTTTATTTTTTATTACCATTTTCACACTGGAGGCTTGTGCTAAGCAATGACTGTAATAGGGAACGGAGACATAACCCTTCCAGGGAGGCTGGTTTATAATAAACAGAGTATGACACTGATGAAGTGTTGAAGAAAAATGACCTACCCCATTAACTGGAACTGTGGAGATGATCTTGGTTAAATGGATGCATTGCAAAGGCATTAGTGTGGTCCCTCTTCAGCTCCACGGGCTGATCTCAGTTCATTTTGGGCTGACCTGCGCTTAAGTTCATTTTCCACATAACCTATCAATGTGAGAATGGGAGACTTAAGTGGAAGCGCTGCTCTGAGATCAGCCCTGTAAGAACGACCTGGTCTCAGAAACCACTAATTCAGACCACAAGCCTACAGTGTAGTTAGTATATTTGTAAAAAAAAAAAAAATAAACACCCTTCAACCTCTCTTATTTTTCTTTATGCCAAACTGTGCGTGAGTTAGCAAATTGCAGATCATTCTATATCGTAATAGAGGGCTTATTTATATAAAAACAAATATCTGCTCTCTACACATTATTGTGAAATTATCTAGCCTGCTTTTCCGTTTTATCTCTTCAGAGAGAAGACATGCTGTGATTTTTATTCCCAAGTGACGCGCTTTACCTCACATTACTCTCGGTAAACTATCACAGATTGAAATAAAATGCCTTGAAATGGATTTGTTACAGCGTATTTCATCATTTTCTAATATTTCATTCCCAGCTGCTGTTGAAACAAACATTATTATTTATCATAATAGAGCAATCATGTGATACATTTCTCCGAAATCGCCATAATTTACTGATATCATTTTGTACTTTTTACACTTTTTTAACGCATCGACTTGAGAGGTCTGTCTAACTGTATTATATTGCTGTTCGTTTTTTGGGAAGGGAGACTGAAGGTATTCACAGGGAGTTCATACTGCTTACATAAGTATCACATGTAAATCCTTGTTTCTATGGCAACTCAGACATCAGCAGGCAATATAGAGTGGGTAGACAAAATAAGGGAAACATAAAATGAAAAAGGACTCGTATCATGAAGTAACTGAATTGGAATAAAAAAGGAGTCCACATCTGTTTTGTATTAATGCGAATACTAATTACTAACTTTTGGCTGCTGTAAAATACATTTTAAAATTGACGTTTATATATTTGAGTTTTAAAGTGATATGAGATCTATAACAGGTTTTGGAAATGGTGCGTAAATTGCATGCGCATTAGTCACAGGGATGCAAAACATTTTGAATCTTAAAGGGTGCTCAAAGCATGACAGCAAATGCTAAACAAGGAATAAATTCAATGAGAAATAGGAACAGTAGCAGCAAGTTAAAGCTCACCCAAGTGAACACTTAAGAGAGTAGAACTGATAGTTCTCAGAAACGACCACAGGACAGAATCTACACCTCCATCACCCAGCCACAACAAAAACTGAAAGTCATGAGCCTCACAGAGCTGAAATGTATCAGGGCCGCCATTTTGGAACTGCTTGTAACCACAACTAATACATAACCAGGTGGGCCGGGCACAGAAACAAAGAAACTGGACTGAGGAATGGAAGAAAACAATGCAGTCTGCAGACTTCTCTGTTTCCTGCACCTGGACAGGTTTACGTTTGAAGAAGGCCATTGGAATTTAGTTTATGATAGAGCCTTAATATTAAGCTTTCATGCACAGAATTTGCTGTACACAAAAATCAAGAACATAAAAGGTGATGAGCTGGAGACATAGGATGTTTTATGACAGAAGTATTTTATGCAGAACCGTAACAAGCCCCCGTAATGAGTTACAGTTTCTGGTTAGTTCGACGACGATCTCACACATAATCAAAGTGTGGTCTGCCCACCAGGAGCATTATGTGCTCAAACATCGTCTGATGGAACGATTCTGCCAATGCCAGCGAGCCCACACAGTTTATGGCAGGTACGACGAAGAGGAGGCGGGAAGGCAGGACTTACACAAGCTCACGCTAACGGCCGCACAGCAGCTCCAGACGATTTGGCATCCGCCAGCATCGATAATGAGTGCGTTTCATTCTGGACCGGTTACTGTGTTCACTTCCACTCACATGCATAATCAACAGAAATCTGTTCAGAAATTTTATGGCAGCGATTTTTTGCTTTTGTGTTTTTTTTTCTTTTATGTTCATAATACTTAAGGCATTAATTTCCAGTGAATGTTTTAATGTCAATATCCTACCTGTCAACTCCTCTACCTAAAATATAAAATATAAAATAAAAGGATCCATACAAGATAGGCAACTTTGTGTCAATGCCCATGACATAGGGAATTCAGCACCACCAATGAAGAGCTAACCAACAATTGAGAACCGTTTAGGTTACAACAAGCAATATTGTTTATGTTACTTGAATGATATATTATGTTTATGCTGAGTTTTATTCATAAGTGATCGCTATCTGGCTGCGATATCATTCTGCAGACCTATATGAACACCCTAACTGCTTGTGCAACCATTATTATGGGTTGCAGATAGTTGTCAAATGTCTCCTGAGTTAAACTGTTACTGGTCACATTGTCTGTTGTCCACATTTTCCAAATTTCCTCGAAACAGAAGCACAATCTAACATAATGTAGTCAATCAGTCCAAATGTATTCTATTAGCCCTTGAAGAGATAGCTTTGTGGAAGTAAAATAGTGAGATATTGTAGGTCTTTCCTCAGATGTATGATATTCTAAATGTGCTTTTGAATTGAAAAGGTACTGTATATTATTGAAGTCACAGACATGTGCTGCAGTTCAGTTGGAAAGCTATTTTATCTTAAAACGTAGACAGTCACTTCCTAGCGACATTCGTTTTTCTGCAGTTTCCTGATGTGGAAATTCCAGTCATATGTAAGCCCCGGTCATATGTTTACGATTATATACTTCAAAAGTGGAATTGCTGAAGCTATTTTAAAATGTCGTGCTGATGTTTTGAAATGACCTGAAGGTTCTGCGGGAAGTCATTCATTAAGTGGGTGGTTTGCTTCCTGAGGAGTCTGAAACGAGTCTGAACCGTTGAATGCTCAGAGTTTGCTTTTTTTTGCCAGGCTAAGCCCTTAATTACTCAGCTATAATTGGGTAAATCACTTGACCTTCAGAAAACTGGATTTACTCAGAGACTCCCAAATTGTCGACCATGTCACAGAATTTGTGCAGCCTTGTCTTCTCTTTAAAGTATTGGGTTTTTTTTTACTGCAGGAATGAATGTTGTGAACAGACGACATGATGAGAGATATATCAGTGAAGGGGGTGGTGGTGGAACAAGCAGAGAATATTCTAGGTGATGTGTTAAACTATACTTTTGTAGGCTTGAGAGCTTATTATGTGTGTGTTAGTGTGCGCAGATGTCTAACATGGTGGCAGGTGGTTCTGTAACCTTACACACACACACACACACACTTTAACACTACACAGTCATGTGGGATTTGCATTATGAGTGTGTATGTGCACGTGTGCCCATGTGCAATATAAAAATTATGCGTATTTATGTTAGAACAGCTCACCAGACGGGTCTGAGCGATCGTCTCGTATGGGAAGCACACCCCTCACCCTCAATGCCCTCAGCTACACTTATGAGGTGTTTATATGTGACCATTTACTACGGGTGAGTCATTGCTAAACACAGTCTGGATACGCCCCCCGGCTACATGTGTTAATCTGTACCCAGGCCTGCAGCTCTGGCTTGCCATTTTATTAACTTGTTGTCACTTTATTTGTGTAATGATGTTGCCATGGTTTAACACTGTATACTTTTTTGCAGCAGGGTGAAAAACCTGATTCTAAATGAACACAGAGTAAATTAAAATTATCATCTAGTGCACAGGTAAACAAAAAATATCTGGAAAAAACATTGGGAACATTTGGAAGCAGATTTTTTTATTCAAAGCGAGTTAAAAAAAGTGAGCAAAACATCATGAAATGATAGGAATTTTATCATTTTCTATTTTTTAATAATTTTCATTGTCATCATGAAATGATTGTGTTCACTGATGTATTATCCTCATGTTATATTAAATAATATTAAATTATATTAGGTGGTACAGATTTATCATTTCTGTAATAATGTTGCCTACATTAGAACATGTATACTGCATTTGGCTGGTAAGATTTTTGCAATGGTTAAGACTCAGCAATAGTGAGAATGAAGCCATAACATCAATGGATCAATCACACAAAATGATATACAACCTCACCTCAACATTCCTTATTTCCTTCACAATGTATGCCCTTAGTACCAAGAGCACAGTCTCCACCAGTTAATTCTCCCCTGTCTTCTCAGCCTGCAAGCAATAAATACTTTTATTATTATGCTAAAAATAGGTGGTCTGCACTGAGATATGCACCTCAAGCTTGAATTTGAAACCGTAGCCAAAGGCACAAGGTGCTATGGTAGCGGTAACGGGAAATGTTTATGGATCCGCCCCGCCTAGAAGAATTGGCCCCTTAACTTTAGCCAGACAAACTTTCCCCAGCATGCTGGTAGAAACTTTCAATGAGCAAAGGCAAAACGAGTTTTATTTTTGGTTTTTCCTCCACACACCCCAGTTTACCCAAATAAGGCTCTCGAATGTGAGTGTGCCATATCTTTCAGCTTTACCCAAGTAAGGAGGAAGGGACATTTCAAGAATCCTGCCACTGCCATACATATGTGTCCCTCGAGGATATCACATCCTGACAGACAGGAAGTTCACTGAATCCCTGATAGCAACAGAAAGCACTCCCTCTCGAAAAACAACTTCAGCTCAGCAGTTAAGGACTGGTCCTCAAAGGGACTGAGCTCTGGCCTGCTCCAGCTCCACCGCCGACATGACCGACCGTTCATACCTTTGCAGCATTTTCGTTTTCACTTACCTGACAGTGGCAGCACTGGCAACCATAAGTAAGTAATTATAAGGAATATGAATTTAGATAGGGGAACAATAGAGTTTGTATGTAGCAATGCATGAAATTTTGCAGTGTGGAAGTAGAGTTCATGTAGGCATCTTTAAGGAGACTAATGAGACTATAGTTTGGCAAAGCAGTGGGGGTGTGTGTTCCTGTTGTTCTCTCATAAATGGGGTTTGCTCTCTCCCCAGAGATCGGTTGATCTCTAACTTTTAACTACTATATTTACACGTACAGCGCTGGGGTCTATAGAACCCCAAACAATGAGGAAGAAAAGCCAATTTCGACAGAACACAAGGGTTAAAATTAATTACAGTCTCTTTCATCCATAGGTCTTGCAGACAAAGCAATCAAGGTACCCCTTGGCAGAACCGTGGACATATATTGCTCAAATAAGCCATGGAATGTGACTATGTCTGTAATCTGGACAGTAACGCCAGTAAGAGGCAAGAAGTGCACCATTGGAAGCGCGATTGAGTCGCGTTTCGTCGACACTTGTCAAGATGGGAAAATTCAACGGGACACACCCGACGGAATACCCTACCTGCATATCCCGCGTGTCCGACTGAAGGATGAAGGGATATACTTATGTACTGCGACTTATTTCAAAGGGTCTTACCAGTTGAGGACCAGATTATCTGTTAAGGGTTGGTATGTTTTCTTTTTAAAATTGTCTGCTGTGACTACATGTGAAAATGGCCATGCGGAAAATGTTATTTGAACTGGTTAGTCCATACCGTACTAAACCAATGAATCAATGTTATAGTTTGGATGTCCCAGTGTTTACAATTCATAAGAAATGTTCATGCTGCGCATTAGCTAAAACAGGCTTCGGAGACGGATTTATCCAACAATTGAATAAGCGTAAATTAGGTAGGTCTATCTGCTAGCTTTGCAGATGCATATTAAAATCTTCGTGTATGACCATTATCAGCAAGGTACAAAATGCATTCTATACTGATCTTGCCATGCAACTGTTCAGTTGTTAGAATCAGGGCAGATTTTGAAAATCTAATTTTGGCAAGACATCAATCTGACAATGAAGCCAAATCCATACCACAACACAAACTAAAACAGACGCCAGT
Organism: Albula goreensis; assembly: GCA_022829145.1. NCBI lineage: Eukaryota > Metazoa > Chordata > Actinopteri > Albuliformes > Albulidae > Albula > Albula goreensis. The sequence continues at coordinate 35,943,703 of CM040745.1, forward strand.
GTTGAGAAATGTCAATTAATAAAGCCTTAAAAACTTTGAAAATGACCCAGAATCTGTGTCTTTCTAATTAAAACAAGGGAAAAAATGAATCTGGTAATGCTAATTAAAAGATTATATAAAAGTCTGTTAGATGCTGTTCATTGAATGGAGACAGTGTATCTGCATAATCATTGCATGCACTTTATATAATATTTAATATAAATGATAGGCTAACAAATGGAAAAAAAAATGTATCAAATATTAAAATCAGGCCTGGGACTAGCAAATCTGTTTGAACATGAAAACATACCCTCTTCTGCCACTGGAATTCATAAGTTCCAGAAAACTATAAGAAACTCAATTTTTATTTATATATTTATTTATATTTATATATATATCTGGCTGTTTACTTGATTAGCTGTTTTGCATTTTCAGAGGTTGAAGAAACCACAGCTAGCGAAACAAACAGTGGTAAGTCAATGCTACCCTATTTACTGTAGCAGAATTTCAAATGCATTGAGTAAAATGTTTGTTCCACTATACAATTAGACTTACACTTAGCCACTATTATGTGAATCTTTGCATTATCTATTGTCTATATTTAGCCAATATTAAAACTTATGACAACAGAGTACATCTTCAAGGAAGACCTATAATTTATCTTCGGGCAGTGAAAACAGGAAATACACTGTAAATTAATCAATAGCTTTCTTGATTTAAGTTGGCTTTATGATTTAGCTATGGGTAGCCTTCTCTAAACAGTTTATTTAAACCCAGAGCAAATTGCTTCGTTTTACTATTTGTAGTGGATAGACACTGCATGATTTGCTGTTTATATATGTATTTTCCACTGTATGAACATGATTGAAATTGCACATTGCTCTTACTTGTACATGGTTCACATATTATTTTTCTATTCCAATTGGTTAAATGTTTGTGAGAGTACTACATGAATTCAAGACCTGCTTTTTCATTTCGGACTGAATTTAACAATGTCAAGTACTCAGCATGTTTTTTTGCACCCGTTCAAATACAGTGGGGCTTCAATACCTCCCGGTCTCCCCCTTCTGCATCTCTCTACTCTGATGTTTTGTATCAAAAAGGTGAAGCCACGATCGTGAAGACCACAGTGGCAACAGGTAACGGCAACCCAAAGAATGGATCTAAGAGGATCTATTCCAACCACATCGCAGCTCTCCTCATCAACGGCCTCTTCCTCCTGTCGATGAGTCTTAATAATTGCTAACTTTAAGTTTTAGGACTTTCTGTCACCTGTCATTGAATGTTCATTGGATTATACACAGACAGCAATCAGTTCGCTAGTAATACGTTTTAAAAATTGTGATAATTATATGGAAGAGTATAGAAATAGCTCTTTTAAAAATGCAGCTACAGGTATGTTCAGATATCTTTGATTTGAATTAATGTTGAGTTTGAAATTGTGTATTGTAGTTTAACAAGCTAACTATCTTACCCAAATGGTATACCTATGATTAAAATGGCAATCAAATGTCCAGTTTACTCAGTACTAACCAAGTGACATAAAAAATTATACTGACAATTTAAGTAGTAACATATTTATTAACATGATATGCAAGTTACTAACAGAGATATATAGTATGTTATATACAATTTATCATATGGAAATGTAATATTTTTAGAACTGACTATCAATAATTTTATATTAGATAGTGGGATATTTAGTTTCATTGCATACAATGCTATAGGTCATGTTTTACAATGTATCTTGTTCATCAAATGTTTCTCAGTTAAATGCTTACAGGTAAAATGGATAATATAGGATATACAACAGGATGATTCACAGTATGCATTATATTTTACTTCAGGAAGTTGTATCATGAACTTTATAGTCTATGGGATGTACACGTGCTAAGGTGGCTTTTATTTTGACATCTGAGTACTTAATTTTAATCATGACAGGCATAATAAAGGTCATTCAAAGATTGCCATTTGTTTCTGTCAAGTACATTAATTAGGATAGCATGTCTGTGTTATGAGGACCATGAGTTTAATTTATCAAATACTGTATCACTTTGTTATTGTTGGTATAAAATATGAAGATTTATTTAGCTGTGCAATGAGTAGTTTCAGGGAATTTCCTACTTTATTTTTTGTGGTGATCCTTTTAGGGTGGATTTCTGAGAATTTCAACTGCTGATAAGGTTGAATATAGCCAGTTCAGAGGAGAAAACACTTGGGTGCTTCCTGTGATTGGAGGATAGTGCTCACTATGCCACACCCTCAGTTCTGCTGATTCACTGTTACTGACTAAATTAAAACGCAAATGCACAGAGCAAAACGTTAACCTCACCATATACTTTAGTGATGGATCAAACTTCATTCATTCGTTTCAGATATTTTCTTTATTTATGGCACTCCCCAAAATAATTGCACGGGTTTGATAGCAAAAAATTCATTTGTCATTTTTGTCATTGAAAAAAAAACTGCTTTAATTGTTGTTGGAAATATACCAAAAAGGCATTTCATTTTGTAAAATGAAATCCTTTTTAAAATACAGCAGCGGAATAACTATACACAGGTGAATTTTTAGAGAGTATTGAGAACTGACAATTACACAGATCACAAGATCAGTTGCTGTCAATAAAACCATAATATTCAAAGGAGTATGTTCTTTGACCCCTACGCAAAAGTTAAAGAATTATTTAAACTCACACACAAAACCGCTTACAAGCTTGTTTTATAGGATACACTGAAAGCTGCTAAGGTAACACAAGATGATGCACGGACTGTTTCAGCAGGAACACTGTATGTTAGATCTATTTCCTCATTTTATTCATATTTGGAATCCTTTTGACAGCAAGTTAGAAAATAAAACTCCCGGCTTGGTAATTCCTGGCTACATTCATAAAATATATCATATTGATGATTCATTAAAATGCAGCAGGATTTGATTGAGCCATTTCTGCAAATATAACTGTGTGGTTTTACCTTATTATGGAAATTATTTCTGCATACAATTTTGAGACTAAATGATGACTGGAACATCGTTCTTGTCTGCAAAGCTGTGCTTAGGTCACAATGACATTGTGGTCATGCTTCAGTTTATTATTTTGGTAAGCATAATAAACATTTATTCATATATCTCACTGCGTGTTGAGATTACATGAATATCATGCAGGGTAATGTATCAATTGAGATGCTGAACCGAGACAGGAAGAGTCAAAATAAATTACGGAAACTGATAAATGGGGACTCCATTAATATTTGACTTGGATTTTTTTTACCATTGAATGTGAAATCGCGAATTTTCAATGCGCTGCTTTTATCTGCAATTCTCTGCCATGCAGAATAAATATTTGCATTCGCCGTACACGCACAGGACTGGAACAAAGTTAATGAGGCCGGGAAAGCAGTCTCTTTGGAAAAGAGCGCAACGGAGTCTTCATAGTCTTTCGTCCTCGCTGGGGCAGTCCGACTCTGAGGAAGACACGGATGCTTTCTGTGAAAGGAGGGAGGAAAGGAGAACGAAGCTGTCAGACACCCACGGGACAGACCGGTCTCACATCAGACGCCCACTGTCGCTACAGACATTTGCTGCGATTTCATGCGTGTAGCGCCGGGGCGTCGTGATCAAACGGCTACACTCTCGGTTCAGGCTCAAAGGAGAGCCACGACCTGATTTAAATGCAGCTGAAGAGGTGGCCCATTGATATGTTCATTGTGCAAATAAAGAGTTGCGTAAGCTGTACTTACCCTGTCGCAAGGCTCTGATTGGCTGGGTGGGGTGGTCGGTCGGACCTCTTCGGTCGACTCTTTCTGCTCTGCCTCCTTTTGCTCAACCTCTTTCTGCTTCACCTCTCCTTGCTCCGCCTCTTTCTGCTCCACCTCTTTCTGCTCTGCCTCCTTTTGCTCTGCCTCTTTCTGCTCCACCTCCTCTTGCTCCACCTCCTTCTGCTCCACCTCCTCTTGCTCCACCTCTTTCTGCTCCGCCTCTTTCTCTTCGTCTCCATCCTCTGCCTCTTTTTCACTCTCACTCTCCTCCTGCTCCTCATTCTGTGCCTCCTCCTCCTCCTTCACCTCCTCCTGCGTGGCAGCGGGTGTGTCGAGGGAGGCCTCGGCCAGCAACGGGGCAGCGACCGGGACTTTTTTGGCCTTGATGCGGTCGTAGGCCCGTCTCCCGGCGACCAACAGGACCAGGCTGCTCCCGCTTTTCCTGATCATCTCCACCACCTCCTCGTGACCGCGGTCCTCCACGTTAACTCCACCCACCTCGATTACGATGTCATCATCCTCCAGCCCCGCCATATCCGCCGCCCCGCCCTTCACCACCTGAGGATCAGCACCAATGGCAGAAAATACAGACTGCATCACTGTACCATCGATACAAGTGAATGTTACCTTCACAGCTCACCCTCTGTTGCAGTCAACATGAGGCTGCAGCTTATAACATGGAAGCTAATGCTACACTGGTTGTAATACTACAACCACTCTTGGCTCAACACTGGTGTTTATGGCAATTGAGGAATAAAAAACATACCTAAGCATTCACAGCACAATCAAAAGTCCCTACAATGTATGGCCAAGCACAGTCCAGGGGAAATCGATTATGATGAGTAAAAACAGTTAAGATAGGCACATGTACGTGTGCTATAAAAGTTTTATCAATGAAAGAAATACCAATTGTTTCCCAGTGGACACTAACTCATTGTTAGGACATGGGGACCCATTTAAGAAGGCCTTGCAGGGGGTCAAGGTTGGTCACGAACGGCAGCATTGCACCATTAAGTTATCCAATAAGGTGGAGGTGCCTCCTGTCGTCGTGAAAAGAGTGCAGCATGGCTTGTTTCTGAATACAGGTCTCACTGCTATTCAGTTTAAGGGGGTAAATACAGCACAGACTATGTTACAATGCAGAGTGAATAGGGAGACAATGCAAACCATGTAATTCATTTGAATTTATCAAGGTGCATACAAATTACTATGTGTTTGATTGTGCTCGTTATGGAGGGAGCAGGTTTGAACATTACTCAAGCGCATTGAAATAGCAGCTGTTATTTTAAACTGCTAGCGTCTTAGCTTACAGCTGTGGTGTGCCATCAACTTGGAGAGAAAATTTCAACATGCCTAAGGATACAATAACAACAGCATATCAGCTCCCAGTTCATGCCGTCATCATCGTCTTACTTAATGAGCTCAAGGATAACCTGGAGCCAAACACAAGGGTAGAAGTACAACATCCCTGTAGCAACATCCAACTGATTGGAATGTCTCAAACTATACTACATTTTTTTTAAAATGGCAAGATTCCAACTTGAACTGAGTGGACTCAGATATTGAATCTCAGTGAAAAGTTCCCTAAAATAATAAACTGGCTTCAATCCTACTTACACACTACAGGGTTTGACTGCAGAAAAATTCTCTTCACTGCTTTTGAGAATTGGGGGGCTTCTCTTATTTAAACTTTGAGGCAAACTCAGCATTTTAAAAATTTCTCACTTGGCAATGTTTGATTTTCCCTCTTTTCAGATCTAAAATATACCAACAGCAGATCCACAGAATTATGGACACTCAGAAGTGTAACCCAGGAGTTAGCCCAGAGGTAGAATTATAAATGTGCCTTCTCACTTTCAAACTCTAAAGCAAAAACTAGAACATTAAACCAAAATTCTATCACATTTTCCACTGATAAAACACAATACTAAACACAGTTAGACAAAACGTGCACGTCCTAGGCACTATTGCAAAACCAAATTGTTTGAGAAAATTGCTGACGTCTTGCAGTGCGTTCCTCTTTCGGTGAGCCTTACCCTTCACCTTTCTTCATACATTCAAATGTCTGTTGGGTCTTTGCATTCTATAAAACTCAAAATAACACTTTTCTGTAATCCATGCCCTACGTATAAGCCTACTAACTTCTACACCTCATGCCTTTCCTTTTTATATGGTTTCTGTTGTTTTATTAAATTAATAAATGTTTGTGTACTGTGATTTCTGCACATGATAGTCTCTTTTGTCATGGCTTCATATGGCTGGTTTGTGACAGTGATTTAATGTTGCCAGATAAGCTACGCTCAGCTCAGCTAAGCTAAATCTCTCGTTACCTCCTTGATGTACTGGCCGGCGACTCCCTGAATCCCATTGAGGTGAAACCCAAATCCGGCCGCTGTCTTTTCCAGCTTGCAGAGCTTGGGTTTGTAATCCTCCGCGATTGGCCGGGCCGAGGCAGGGGGCGGGGTGGGTGAGGGTTCCGCGGCGGGCGGAACCGGCTCAGGCGACGCTGGGGGGGTCAGCTGAGGAAGGGACCCCCTCATTTCGTCCCAGTAGAGAAGGGGCGACAACTCGCCCTGTGGAAAGGGTGCTAATGTCAGCCTGAACATTTTCAGAACCTAAACCATTAGAACAAGCTGCCGTTCCACTGTCTCAAACGTTCTACTGTTGAGGGTGTACTGACAGCGTGAATTAATAAAGTCAGGGTTTACAGCACAGGAGTGGTCTCTCAGTACTTGCTTCTGGGATACCTCTCTGCCTGAGAATCTCTCCATATTGTCAATTTGTTTGACAGAAGGCCTAGCTACTTGCTCTGCAACAACTCTCAGAAAATAGGATCTAACAGAACATGAGTGGACACGACAGAACCCAAGTCCTTTTTGCAATACTGAGAATAAAACATGGCAACCAGGCAGATCATTCGAAATCCCGAAGTGATGTACACTCACGACTGAAGAAGCCAAAATTAATGCTGCAGCACTGTTTGTTTGTTTGTGTTTGTTTTTTTTTTTTCCAGGGCTTTTTTCAAAATAAATTTCCAACTGAATTCTCACACAAAACTGATTGTTAATGAACCTCATATGTGACCCTTTCTGTTCAGTGGTGAGTCATTCTAGCTATTTCTGACTCAAATATTAAATATTTATTTCAGGCAAAATACCAACTGGATTTTTGTTCCCACAAATCAGTTGGAAATTCAGCAATAATGTTGGCAACACTGACCTGAAGCAGTGAGGACACACTGTATTTACCTCCGCAATTGCCGTGGTTACCATGTTGAAGGACGCCACTCATTCAAATGCATGCTGTATACCAGATGGACGGGGTGTTGTTTTACTCCCGCAAGGACACATACCATCTTGTACATTTTATCCGTCTCATTGTCGATCACCAGCAGCGAGCACGAGTCTCCACACTGGCGGATTCTGTCCACGACCTGGTTGTGGTCCATGTTGTTGACGTCCTCACCATTCACCGCCATCAGACGGTCCATGTCCTTCAGACCCGCCCTCTCTGCGGGGCTTCCGCTGTCGATGTCCTTTATAATGTGGCCTAGGGGAAACAGCATCTCTTTTCTGCCCATTTTGTTTCTCTGATGTAGAGATTTTTGCCCTCTTTCGTTTGCATGACAATTACAATAGCCAACTCAAACATCAAAACGAAACATTTTCTTTCCTTGTTTTAATTTTACCCCCTTTTTCCCCAACCTCACCTGTTAGCCTCCCACAGCAATCCTCTCTCACCAATTCAGGACGCCGTCATGAGTGTCTAAAACTTCTAATTCACATGACAACTAGATCTCACTTCTTTTTACGCCGCAGATGCACCAGTAATTACATATGGACTATGTCGTCACAGGATTGCCAAATCAACATGCACGTGGTTCAGGTCCAACCGCTAGAGAGCAGTGAGAACGTATTCACCGTAATTAACTTCCCTAATTTTTTTCTTATTGACATCCCAGTCCAGAATGAACCTGAATTTGATTATAACTGGACCACCATACAATACAAAGTGGTAGCAGTCAGATATAGCCAAGATCCAGTCCTATGATCTTATGCAGCATCATCAAATGTGAGTTATTGGATGTCGGTTTTGTTTTCATCACAAAAATGCACCTTCGATGTTGGGGTCAGCCCTCAGGAAGAAGCCGTAGCCGTCAGAACCCTTTGTCATGTCGGCGATGCGTGGCTTATGTGGGAGGTACTTAACCGTGGCCATCCCCGCCCCCAGCCTCACTTTCTTGTTTCTGTAGTGGTTGTCCGTCTCCTCGTCTGCCAGTAGGAACATGACACTGCCACCCGAGGCCTTAACCTGACACAGACCATGTCAACAAGATGGACAGAGAATTTATAACCTGGAGTCCTCACAGACTAGTGGCAGAAAGTACCAGAAATATTATGATGAGAAAAAAAACTCCCTCTACCCCACAATGAGTGAAACAACCAGGCCCTACCAAGCATTGACTTATGAAATTCAAAAAGATTTCCTCTCCAGCTGAATTTGTAATGATAAATTAAGCAGTTTATGATTGAGAGGAAATCCTTCTGACTGAGTGACACAATCAAAAAGTTAGGCCAATAAACTAGATTAATGTGCATGGAAGCTCCACCCATTCAGAGGTTCATCAAATTTCCACTCTCTTCACCTGAAACATGTTTTTTCGAAAAGTTCTGCTTCAGTCATTTACAATACTGAATCAACTGCAGCATGTTTTAGCTATGGTATTCATTTCTTCAGCATGAAAGTTCAGTGCAGCCAATTGTATATTTAATCTGAGTAGAGATTTACTTGAAGGTCACACACTTCATCCATCCAAAGTTACAACTGTACGTTCTTAAACATTGTGTAGACGTATGAGATGTGTATAACCTTCTCCACAATCTGCTCATGGGTGGTGTTGTCCACATTCTCCCCATTGACCTCCACGATGCGGTCTTTGGCCTTGACGCCGGCCTTGTCCGCAACTCCAGCGGGGGTCACATCGGTCATATAAACTCCCCTCTCACCTTGACAAACAGAAAGGAATAATAATAATACTCAATCATCATCATCATCATCATCATCAGAAAAAGAAGAGAGGGAGGAGGAGGAAGAGGACGAAGAAATGAGCAAATAAACCCGAGAAAACAAAAGTGGATTTTCACGAATACTATTTTCTTTCCTGCCTTTGGAATTTCTCCTGGACACAAACACACTTTATCAGTTGTTTAAAGTATATTGCATTCACTTGTAAGTATATTGCTATCAGTTTAATTGATAGCATTTATATTATTAATCACTTGAAACTGCATTATAAATTGCTTCCTAAAGTCAGTATGTGTCGGCAACAGAACACCCTTTGAGCATGAGCTGGGAGTCTCATTATGGGACTTTGCAGAATTCACTGGTGATAAATGAGTTTCTTCTCTCCGATCTCCATCTGCTGACCTGATCAATAGATCATACAGCTGATTCAATTGTTTTGTCAGTTTAACATTACGACCGGTTAAAGTGGTCTACCCATTTATTTCATCCTCTCCCTGTTTGCGTACAACTGTAACTGTTCATTCCGTGAGGCTAGCAGTGGTAGGAAAGTGAATCTACATTCATAAGACCCCCAATACAGGTGAATTCATTATGTGTCATCACTGACTCACTTATTTTAACCAATCAAAGTGTGTTCCTATGGGGAACACTTTTTTGACTGGCTTTTGATGGCCATCGTTTGACCTTCCTAAGCATCCACCCATTACAGGGTTACTGAAGCCATAAAAGGCCACCGCAAAACACTAAAATATTCATTAGACGTGTAAAACAGGATCTTTGAAACAGAATCTCAGTTTATCCGTCATATGGGATCGGAAAGCATGTCCCGTCCTCACCTCGAGTCGACTTGAGTGAGAAGCCGTACCCGTTCCGGGCCTTCACCAAGAAGCAGAGTTTGGGTTTAAGGGTGGATCCGGCAACCCCATTCATAATGGGGGCAGTTTGGGCCGGGCGAGGGTGGGGGTCGGACAGGTCTATGCCAGTCGCCTTGGCCTGTTTGTAAGAGGCCTGGTCCAGGATGTGAAACGTGACCGTCGTACCGCTTCCTTTAACCATGTCCACCACCTAGAACCAGCAGCACACAGGGGACTGAAAGTACGCTTCCAACATGAATCACAGTCCTTCAAATATTAACTGTTCTTTTCTGCCTTTGAATAAAACTTTCCTTCTACTTGGGGCCTTTGGGTTACAAACAGTAACAAGTAATGGCAAATATGTTTGTGGTGCAGAATATGGCCAGAGGTCCCCTTTATGGTAAAAATAGTGGTTAAGTTGGTTAAATTAATTTGTCTTGTCACTCAATAGCCCCAAGTGCATGCAGGTTCATGAACAGATCATATGTTGACTCTGCTCTCCACCAACAATATTTGATTGGTGTCATCACTGCAGTGTGAAAAACTCTAAAGTCGATGATGGAAAATTCCAGTGGAACCTTTGTAGGTAGGAGGTTACTATGAGACCTCTGTCACAAAATGGCCGCTCTGGGTGGTGTTTACCTGTGAATGGTCCAACACATCCACAAACGTGCCATTGACTCTCAGTATCCGGTCCCCGTCCTTCATGCCAGCGAGCTCCGCTGGACCTCCCATTTCCAGGTTCCGGATCAGGTGACCCTCCTCGCCCTGCTCCATCCGGAGGAAGAAGCCGAAGCTCTGGCCCTCTCGCTTGCTCAGGTTGATCACTTTGGGCTTGGGGACGGCCATCTCTCTGTCATACCACCACAAAAGACGTGTTTCAGAGATCTTTCTTCCTTCTCTCTTTAAGCACTATGGGACCCTTGATACCTAAATGAGCCTGGAGAGCCACAGGTCTTTATGACCACAGAAAACATGTTTGGTGAATTAAACGTGCAATCAGCTACTCTGATTGGTCAGTTTCGTGCTGAAAATCAGTGCACTCATCCGGTCCACAGGACTAACGCTGACGGACTAATGTGGTGCAGTTCATGATTTGCACAGCACCATGACACACAAAGAAATGACACAGAATTGCTACTTTAACTCTGTCTGTCTGTAATTTTTATTACTTAAAGTCGAGCAATAATATAGCTTTCAATCATTCAATCAACAAAATAAATTGGCCACACCTATTGTAATGCTTGCAAATTTGATTCTTGTGATTATGGAGCTAATTGATATGAGTTTAATTGGTTTAAAAATGTAATGCATTATGTATATCCTTAAAGAAAGTATGTACATTTTAGTTAATCTAATTCTAGCCAAGGGTGTTTGATGAAATCCCAATGCTAATACGCTGTGTGTCTTCTGAACACATAGTGCAAACACAAACCATTCCCTGTTTCAAGAGAAGAAGGGAATGGTTTTATAACAAATGGCTTGTTGTGCAGGTGGTTCTTTGATGTGGAGTCGTGAGGCACGTAGGTGTAGCAGCGAGTGTTTTGAAGCCTCAGCACCAGAACGCCGAAGTGGGCCCCACAGCTGTTACTAAATCACAGATAATATTTTCCAGTATTTTATTTCCCATTTTTTGAAAACTGTTTGCTTTGTTCTCACACATATATTAGGTTTCATACTGATTACCCATGCACAAAATACTCTGGAAATAAAAACAATTCCTCATTTTAACACTTGTAACACCAGTTTTAAATTTTAATTAGGCATGGGGGTTTGGGGGTTTACAGCTGGTGAGGGGAAATAAATTAAAGATGGCAAGTATTTTTTGCTTGTTTGGGAAACGCTAAGGACAGTTTTTCAGAGTGCTAGTCCTCTGTTTCACCAGTCTCATTCACATGCCAGTGGAAAATTGTATTTATATGGCTTGACTGAGCTCTCTGAAATCTCTCAGGTTACAATGAACACTGTTTTCAGAGATGTGAAGGAAGTGGTTCTAAAAGTCACAGTTATGGTGTCCACCAAGTTTGGAAGCGAAGGGGGAAAACAAAACTGAAACACAGCTATTAAATTGGGAGGGGGGAGGGAGATGGATCTGCCGGTACCGATTTCATGTCTCTATACCAAATGGTTCAAAAGTTATGGCCGAGCTAAAAAATACAACCAGGTTCTATATCGCCACCTTCTAGAATTTTTGCGTCAAAATTGTGAGGGTGTGGGCTTGGGTCCTCTACATGCCCACCAAAAAGCATATATTTACCAATATATACCAATATTTGGGAGAGTTACGGCCATTTTAGATGAAAACGGCAGAAGGCTGAACAATAATAATAGAAACCGCAATAACAATAAGGGATTCAGCCCAATACGTGGGCTTGCGCCCTAAATATCCTACATCGGAGCGGCTCTTAAATGAACTTAAACCAAAAGCACAAACACTGACTTGAGTCTCTCTACACACTTTCAGTTGGGACGGAGCAATACCAAATTACCTGGAGCTGAGCTCCTGACCTTACCACTCCTAATTCCCAACTGAAACTCACCCTGCTCACAGGCATGCCTTTATACCCTGTGGCTGATTAGCCACAGGTGGCCCAACTTAATCAGCTCAGCCTGTTAACCAATTGGGGAGGCTCCACCCACCAGCCTCAGCACAAAACCAGAAATGGACTTCTGGAATGGAAAACCAGTTTCCATCCATAGCCAGCTGTACCATTTCAATATATTACAGTGATGCAACTTATTTACATACAGGCTTATTATGTTGCCATGAGAGCGATGGAAAACATGTTGAATGAAAAATGTATTTTGTATTTGACCTTTATTGCATCACAAATGATCCCAGTTAGATTTATAGTATCTTTACCAGTGAGCTCTGGCCAAGACAGCTACCCATATGTAGGATTAATAAAAGAAACAGTCAGACCATGACAGAGGGAAAAAATGAAATTAGGACATCAAAACTTGAATGTTAAACAGGTACATGCAGAGATGGACTCTCTTTCATCCCATGTTTAAATGAAGGACAATATTATTGAGTGACAAAGTTAAATCAGGGGTCCCAATCTCCAATCATAAACCCCAGTCTCTGCTTTACTTCTAAAAGAACCCATCTTAATAAAATGCTAAAACAAAACTACATTTATCCACGATAGACTGCAATACAATGGCCACATAACATACAAATGTGTGTCAAACTGAACATTTTACACTATACATATAATACATGAAATGGCCATAGTATTACCAAGAATATGAAAGCAAGACTAGTTTTAATTGGGTTCATATGATCTAAAAGACAAAAATAGGGTGTTTATATAACAGTAAATCTTTTTTTACAAGAAGAAAACTATTTCACGTAGGACTGGGGCTCTCTCATGGATCCCAGGGGTCTCCAGGCCCCAGCGGAATAACCTTTGACCCTAATCATATTTTTGCTCCATAGCAACAGAAAGTTGTTTTTCTAAAGCAATCGAGTTTAACTGTTCAATGGTATGGAGGACAGAATGCTGGATGGGAAATAAACTTTAAAGCATGTGCTTTTGGGCGCGTCTTTGAACCAGATCTTTGAACTGCTCCCAACTGAATGACCTTTCCCAGCCTTTGTTTATTGTCAAGGTGATTACTCTGGCCTACAGCTAATTACATTGATCTCTTTATGTGGGGTAAATCCCTTATTTGCACGTAGAAGCAGTTCATTTTATCATGCTGCCCCAAAAATAATAATAATAATAATAATAATAATAATAATAAAATGACTGCTCAAATCACTCCATAGATTTGTAGCTGAATGCAATTCAGAAATCTGTATTATAGCAAAATCATGGTATTTAAAATGCTGACAAGAAGAACCATCCTCGTGATCTAGTTTTAGGACTGTTAATAGTTAACAGCGTGGCCAGGAGAAGATATTTTACCGAAGTGCGCTCTTCAAGGAAAACTTGCCCTTTGCCTCCACAATAAACAGCATGAATGCTAAAAGTTGGAGCACAGAGCTAATTTACAGAGATCAGGGTGAATATCTTATCCCTGCTATTCTAAATCTTTTGAGATTGGCTTTTTTGATGCGGATAGTTTGAGGGGCATTTCTCAGTCCAAACAGCATCAAGCCAATCAATATCCACCATGAATTGTGCTTGACAGGGAATTTTCTTTTCCATAATGTTTCTTCTCTCAGTTAATCTTTCAAAAATTGAAATTCAAAATGCTGATGATAATGTTTGATCTACCGGAGATGCTTATGAATTGATGCGAGTCTTACACATACTTGCATTAATCAGAAGCCATAACAATTTGAGAAACCGTAAACTTAGCCTGTTACTTTCTATAAATCTCCACCTACTGTAGGTACATTGATTTTTAATGGCCCCTAACAGGGATTAAGTAACATTAAGCATTCAGCAACATATTTACCAAATAAACAGAGCATATGCAGAGTAGATCAGTGAAAGTCTTGTTGGATTTTAACCCCCTAATGTAAGCCCCTGTATTTTTAAAAATTATTTTACAACAGCTACAAGGCTTTGACAGGTATGTGTATTTCGTCACTCCAATAATTGGCTTCTATATTGAGTTTAAATGTGCACAACACATTCAGCTCCATGCAACAGTCAAGAACCATAAAACTTCAAAAAAACACTCATACAAAATCATACTGCAGCTCAGCATATCACAGCTGCGATGGTCACACCTATGGAATAACATATTGGTAACTGACTCAATAAAAATGAACACAATTTGAGATAGATGCCTTGTTGTTGGCATGCGATTAAATTAAAATTGCCTGTCAATAAATATGATGTCTTTACAGGTCAATGGTAAGCACTCACCTGTCACCTTGTGGTTGCGTTCTAAAGGAAGGCTGCACCTTTAGAACTTTTGGGTGTTATCTTTGTCTTCGTCGGGACTTTGGCAGACCAAAGGTTGACTTAACAGCTGAGTTATTTAACAGGGTCCCGTGGGCCCGGCCATCTCACATTGGTCCTAGAAATGGTATTCCTCTTCCCGGAGCACATGGTCCGAGTCGCTGGGGGTGGGCCTGGGAGCGGATCAGGTGCATGGCTAGGTGTGGAAACAACGTCTAGCCATTGTTTATTTCGTACAGCGAAATGCATCTTTTAGAATCAGCGCTCTGATTTTTATGTTTAAACAACATCACATTACCAGCCCCTTACTTCAGAGAAACTTTTCCTCTCAGTGTCATTATGAAAAACATGGGAGTGAGGTGAGGAATATGTATCAGCTACACTTCCCTGTTTTGTTCTGGTAATACTTTCTGGTACATAAATTGAACACCATAAAATATAACATCGATAAATATCATGAGACAAAACACACATTCATGTACATTTATGAAATATGTATCATACTATGTACAGTGTATACAAGATATGTTGTGGTAAACATCTTCATGGACCTTCTGAACATCAGTTATAATGCTTGATAAGCAGGTAGGTATTCTTTATACTTACCTGCTTAGTTTATCATCAGTACTGGGTGGCTCGTGATAAAGTTTTAGAATAGTGATGCACTCAATGGTCTAGATCAGGGTTTGTCAAATTATGTCGTTGGGGACCCCTCTGCATCTCCTGAAGCATAACAAGCTGCTAATTGCTCTAAATGAGACACTTTTAATGTGGTGAGAGACGATTCACCTCGTCAATGTACATCCTGCCCTTATTTCACAACCCAGGACTGGTAAATGCAGTCAGAAAAACTTGAGCTTTCATTCTCTCACAGTGCTATGAGGGAAATGGTTCCATTTTAAAAAGATCACATTTTTCAATGAATTAGATTAATATGAATCAGTGGAGTCCCAAGTTGAAAACGTTGGTAAGTGAAACTAAACCATCTGTTAGACGATGAAGAATTCATGAGAAATGTAAAAAACAGACTGGCATAAACAGGAAACTGAGTTTGAAGCCTCTGATGTGGACTGACTGAGCCAGCGAAAACCATGACTGATAAATTTGTTAAAATACCACATTGTAATCTGTCTTGCATTACAAATTTAACAATACCAGTAAATCTGAATAAAAAAAATCTGGAGAATATATGGTGAAATGTCTGTTTCCATTACATCATCAATATCAAATATTTATATCAATATTTTGATTTTGGTAAGTGGCTGTTGAGTAAGATAATGCACTCCATAGTGGTCGAGTATATAAAATTAAATATCCATGTCATTTAGTACTCAGACACTGCTTTGTATATTATCTTTTACATAAGTACCTGCTGTTGATATATTTTTGCTACAACAAGGGCAGGGTATTGCATGTTAGCTAAATAAATTAGTCACACCTTTCTCATTGTTTACAGCTGTATAGTTCTTGTTTACAGCAATTTTTAATATGATTTTTCCCAGATTGACCAATTAATGTCACAAACCATTAGTAGAGTAGTTTAGTATCTACCTCGTCAAATGCAACTCCTCTGAGTTGGTTTGGTTACCAGAGCAGGTATTTGTCACATCAAATTAAGGAAGTGAAAAATATAAACTTTCCTCATGTTCACCTACGGCCGCCACTTTCAGTACCTCCTTCATCCACACCGAACCTCAAATAGCAGTGGAATGACTAATGTTTAAAATGACACACTGGGTATTTTGAAATGGATGAAGGCGTTGGAACATACCTTAACATTTAGAGTTTTTTTACTGTCGAAGCAGCAATGTAAAAGTATGGCTGTGAGATAAAGCTTCCACTTCTCCTTAGCTGCCAACTAACTGGTAATTAAGCCATGAAACCAGCAACATTTACAACTTTTATAACATAATGCCGCTCCAAAAATGCCACCGTGAAACTGGCAGAAGTATATCTGGACACCTCCTGAACTTGAGCTACGTTCCATGCGCCATTAGCTAAGATTGCTAAAAATGAAACCGTTTAAAGTTCATTGTTGTTCAATCCTTATTCAGATACATATTAGGATTTGGTTCTGATTAGCATACAACTGTTGTTGTGCCTTTCTCAGGTAAAGTTTAACTAAAGCAAACTTAAGGTTACCAAGAAAAAAAATATTTTTGGACAGTGCCATATTTACAGCAAGACATCAGCAAAAATATTACTAAAAACATCCTTAACAATTTGGTTGGGGCAGGTCAGACGGACGTATTGAAAATTCTGTGAACGAGTTTTAAGTAGGTTATCTGCATTAATGAGATGGAGGGGGATCTGATTTACGTATAAAATCATCATGCTAACAACAGTCAGTAAATGCTACATTTGCTAATTTACCAAATTTTCTCTTGACAATACTTACGAAATGACTTGCATCAAGGGAATGAAAGTCTTCCAACGTTTTAAAAGCGTTTATATATAGATGGATTCGCTATGGAATAACAATGCAAATGTTTCATTAGCTGCAAGCCGACAAAATCAGTAAAAGTAAACAGTAAAATCGAATATTTTTAGCAGAACACGCTATCATATATACATGAAATGTATGCAGAAATTGTGTTTTAAAGAATGACCAACATTGTTTTTGTCATTGCTTGCTGCTGCTGAAAGAGAATGTGTCCTGTGAAACTTTTGACAAAGAACCTGTTGCTATATGCCGTGTGGGCAGACCAAACAGTTAAAATCGCTAAAACGAATTATTTTGTAAAATACAGTTTGTAGTTTTCATAGCAAGTGGCAAAACTATGCAAAGAATGCAAATAATAGCGACAGAGAATCTAGATGTGTGTTGCTTGGCTCTGCAAATGTCACAACGCATCAGCAGAAATATTGAAACCAAAGAGTTCTAGTGAATGATTCACTGCTCTTGTATACAATAGTGCCATCTGTTGGATTTTTGCAACACATAGTCATAAGGACAGCCAGGAAAATGTTTATGTATTTCCTCTGAGAGCAGCTGTTTCAAATATATGATTTTGCATGGGAAAATATGCATGTTGATGTGGTCACTGACTGATCTTTGGGACCCTATTAATGCCCACTTCTCCTTCGCTCAAATGGAAATCACCTTTGAGTGAGACAGGAAACCACACTGCTTGTTCCCCTTCATAGGGCTACGTGAGTGTAACGCTTCCACTCAGTAAATATCACTGATCTTTGACAGGAAGAGGTCTTGCCAAATGACATGTATTGTTCTTAACAATTAACAAATGTCTTATAACGAATTATACATTTGTTTCCCTAAATGTATTATCAGGTCAGCATAGAATACAATCATGTATAAAACATGTTTTCAAACCATTCAGGGTCACATGTGAAGCTGACTACTGTTCCCAGTCTTACTGATGCTCACCTTGAAAATAAGGACTTGAAAGAAATTTTGAATGCATCAAAGTATTGCTGTTTCTGTCTCACGGAGGAATGCTTTTTCCTTTTTTTCTGTAAAATACCTAGTTCCCTTTGAAAAAATATATTCTATGTCATTTGTAGCTATCAATATAGTTTTTTTTTTAAAATGTAAACTTAGCTCAGCTTATCCAAATGATACATCACTGTCTTATTCAATGCTTCCCACATTGTTCTATATAATATATATTATAATATATATTATGTTTTAAGGATAAATAATTTACATGTGCAATTTAAATATGCAATTCCAATGCTTTGGGACTAAACAGAAGTTAATCTGTGGGTGTCTCAAAGTGGGAGCAGTGAGATATAAATAGCAGAAGCGGAGTTGTACCACAGCAAAAAAAAAACAAAAAAACGCACACGCACGTCTACTGGGTAGACCTACCTGATTGCAATTGTCCAAAAGCATTCCATCACTTGTTGGGAGCCTGTGCAATGTACCAGGTAAGAGAAACACATTTCAGACTTCAAAAATTGTTTTAATTTGGTAAATCTGACATTATCGTCGTAATGAGCCACATGATTTTTTTCTTCTTTAGCATTTTAGGGGTTGAAATTCAGACCTGTGGTTAACTGCATTTACCACCTAACCAATAATTACAAGAATGAGATACTTTTTTCTGGAAAATGTACTGAAGCACCCTAAGTTTGTCAAGGTCGTAAATCTGACACCAGCAATAACAATATTGTGTGTATGAACATAAGAATACATATCACTGTTCAGTGTTTTTTGTTTGTGTTTACTTACAAGGGTGAACAATGAATGTGAGTGGAGGCCTTTTTCCAACGATGACAAACAGCACGGCCTTAGAGGTTATAGAGGGTGAGCTGTGTTCAGAGAAGTGTGTGTGTGTATGTGTGAATCCCCTCTCAGAGTGTAGGCAATGCATCTTCTATAGAACCCCTGTGGCCGTCACTGTTTCATTGCGCTAAGCTGCTTTGTGGCTAAGTTGTCATTTTTTTTCCGCACGTATCTTTAAAAATGTGTCTTTACCATATAGATTTTATTCAATCTATTTCTGTTTTTGCAGAAATCTTAATGGTAGAAATAGAAACCTTCATACAGATGAATTATTTTCCCATAAAACACTGCCATAGCATCACCTGTGTATTTAGATTTTTGTTTGAATCTGAACCCATTATACTGGGCTCATAAACATTCCTACGAGAACATTATGGTATTTTGCACTAAACCTGAGAGAATCTAACACACACACATTTACTGGACTTAATGGAAACAAAGTTGAAATAATCCATTTTTATTTACAGAATCTTTTCTTTTTTTGCATTTTCTACTTTTTAAATCACTTGTATCCTCAGTTTGCATGCAAGAATAATAGCTCCAAACACCTATCTGTCGATGAAAATAATACACAAGATTTCTGAATTCCGAAAATCCTTTCATGAATGTATGTCCTTGTGATGCTTAAATTTTATTTATTTGATGACAGAGGTTTTCTTCAATGTGTGGCCGTTTGCACGCTACGGCCTCCTGTTCCTGATGCTGACCGCCTTAGTGGGCAAGCTGTTGACAGACTGTGTTACTAGAGGTAGTGTCTAATAACACTGTACTGAAATCTCATTAAACACACTTCCCTACCCAAAATCACCATTGATATGCACACCAACGCTATAATTTGCTCTGGATAGTGAAAGCTTAATGCTTCATTCCTGCTATGTTTTTTCCTTCATTACAGGAAGTAGCAGCTCAAAAAAAATCAGGAATGAGCAAGAAAGGATAGAAGCAGTAAGTAAAGTAAAAGGTAAAATTTTTAAACACTGGAAGCTGTGTAAGTTTGTGATGAATACAAACTTATTCCTTAACAGGGTTGTGGTCCATACCCATGTTATCCCTTCTGGCACTTGGGACTTTTACTCCCCTCTAAGACTTTTATCACCATCGTCCCTGATTTGTACACTTTGTGTGATAAGTCACTCTGGGTAAGAGAGTCTGCTAAATGACTGTAATGTAATGCTATTAACAATAGGCTAACAAAACCTTTGTCATACAGTACTAGGATCTTGAAATCGCATACTAACAAAGGTCTTTGACTACTCTTAGTTCCATGTTTTTTTGGTGAGTTTCAAATCACGCGCTGCCTCTTTCATTTTCAGAGTGGTAAAAAAGCGACAGCCAGGAGAGGCGAGTCCTCTCGCAGCAGCGCGGTATCAGAGGAGGCCTACTATGAGTCCATCTGAGAGCCGCATGCAGCGCGTACACACAGTGCACAAGCATCGTCTTCAGCGCTTCTTGGTTGTGATAAAACTTTCTGTATGTGTAACTGACCCCTCTCTGTATGAGGGGATTGCACATTGAAATACAGTTCTTGTAGATAAAGAAAGAACAGACACTGTTGTGCATGCTATGGTAACCACAAACTGCATGCAAAACCGTTTTGTGCAAGCAAATGAACGATGATGGTATGTAAGGCCATTTCCTGTCTGTCATGAAAAAAAAAACATACTCAAAGTGACCCGGAGGACCCGATTACAGTTGGTTAATCTGCACAAGTAGAAACACATACAGAGTTTCTCTCAGAAACTAAGAAAAAGATAGTTTGCAATCAAGAGAGATCCACACTTGATCATAACTAAAATGATCATAACAAATATTGTGATTTGTATTAGTATTACGTTTATGCTAAAGGCAAAATTACTAGAAGGTAAGCATATTGAAACATTTGTGTATGAATATAAAAAGGAAATTTTTACTTCACTATTAAGCATTTCGACTTTCAACTGTAATACATCTTAATGGTAATATAATTGTTCAATTTTAATTACAATGATTAACAATCATTTTCATGTTGATTTCTGCACTGCTCTTAGCCTGTTTGACCTTTTGTGCTGGTCTGGGTCTTTTTCAGTGATGAACGATAATTCACATTTTGAGTCTTTGACAACAGCAAAATAACACCTGACACGTTGGAATAAGTCTAAGTTTAATTTTGTTTTCATTTTGAAACATTAAGCATGCCTTTATCATTAATTTTCAATTATCATTTTGTCATGACTTTTGGTAGTATTGTTTTACATTTTCCTCTTTCTGCTCCACAATGTTTACAGTCATTATTGTTATTAGTAATTGTTGTTTGTGGATTCTGTTCTATCATGTTACTTTTTACCATTTCTCTTTGTTTTATATACTCTAGATTTTATTTCAGTATCCTGGGGGTGGGTGGAGGTTACTATGAACCAGGCTAGCCATGTTAGCATGCAAACTTTCATAAATATGTCTGAGCAAAAACATTGAAGAGGCGGTTTTAGCTTGTGCCCAGATATTCATTACATTTTAGTGTGTATTTTTAACAAAATAAATTAATTGCTAGTTACATAGTTTCATTTTCCCAATTGTCTTCATAATATTTACCAAAGTTAGCCCAATTCATAGTACACCCCCCATGTATCTACACATTTGTTTTATGTTTTTCTTTGAACTATTTAAACTTTGAATAATTTGAAATGTTTCCTAGTGAAGAGAATAACAATACACACAGTAGCTTTCACTTGTGTTAGCATTTTCATTTTGAATTGCCAATAACTATTTTATCATATTTTAGGAAGTCTTGAATATAAGGGCAGACACTCACTAATGTCACCAACCAACTAGGACATTAAAAAACAAATGTATTTGTCTGGTCTAACTAACATTTCATATTGTGAAGTATTTGGTGGGTGTCGTGAGTGCTCTGGGTTGAATTATGCTCATGCTATGGCAAAGCCGTTCTAAACAATGCAATTTAAGTTTATTATATTGGTTAAGTTATACAGCACATATAATGTATTTTTTAAATGGTAAAAATGTTGTGGAAATGTATTTGCTGTGTGTGATTGTTGTTGTACCCATGACCTGAGTGCTGTTTCTTATGGGTATGAAGTGTTTATTAATTTTAAAATGGATCACAACATGTTTAGTTGGGAAACTGGAGTCAGATTTGTCACTTTTGATAGCAAAAGTTAATTTAAACGTTACTTGACATTTCTTGCAGTTTTTGTATCTGTAATACATCATTAAAAATATAAAATAAAATTTTCAATAAAAAAGTGGAGTTTAGTCTACCTCACCTGACAGCTAGAAGAATCTGCTGACATGTAATGATGCACACATGTCAACAATCATTTAAAGTAAGAGTTTTCCTGACTGTTTCTATTATCGTATTTTGCTGATCATGTTAACATATCCTTTTACCATCATAATACTGTAATATGAACACAACATTTACTGCCAAAATATAACTATTAGTATACATTAACTTGTTATATCTAATGAATTCTAAGTTTTACGCTTGAATAATCTCTTGTAATGTATTTCCAGGACAAGAAAATGACTGTTTTGAGGAAGTCAGAGTATCACGAAACACAGTATGGAAGCCTTATACAATGGAGTCTATGAGTATCAACTGTACAGTTGAATACTGTGGAATCAAACCAGAAGTTAAATGGTGTAAAGTTGAGGAAGACAATAACTGCATAACTGTGGAGGAAACAGACCACATTAAGATTCATTGGAAAGAAGGGAAATCTAAGTCTGGGATTTCATTTCTGCATTTCACTAATATATCCATGGCAGACTCTGGTCTGTACCGATGTGAAGTAAGAGGAAACATTTCCAGCTTGGTCAGCCATTCTATTAATGTCACAGTCACAGGTGAGGAACTTACTCCTTTCATCAGTAATATACAAACTACAGCATGTTTTATACATACCCAACGTCTCCCATTTCAGGGCACCATAATGCTTGGAAGAAATGGCTTCATTGGATTTGTCAAATTTGGTGAATTCAAACTGTATATAATTAGCCTTGACTGAGAGCTGAGAATCTGTACTTTAATGGTTCACAGTTTGAGAAACTGGTTGCATATCTAGTTAATTGCACAATGCAAAACTATGTAAAACATTGTTTCAGTGGTGACATTTTCACAATTTTATTGCCATAAGTGATGGAGTAATTAATATTCAGGAATGGCTATACATTTAATTGCATAAAAAGGGCCATAATAAGAGGGTACCCCCATGGGTTCAGTGGAACATAACACTGATGATAGTCGTGCAGGGATCTTGTCACCACACATAGTATACAAATGGTAGTAACTGTGCACACAAACTTAAGGGAATTTGGGGTGGGGGCTCCCTCCACAGATTCTCTGTGGGGACCTTGGTTGATTTCTGATGGAATGATCCATGTATAGTATATATGGGACACAAATCTGGCACCCTTATACTATATCTTTCATCTTTAGTAAATGCAGTCGATCACAAATAAGATGTCAAAACTAGAGTGATAAGTAACTCTTGGTTTTTTTGGCCTACTTGAAGATGAAGATCCACTATCTTCTGTCTCCAGAAAGCATGAGTGCCCAATGGAAGTTTCAGTGTCTGAGAAATGTTCAATGCTAATTGATTGCTGTATGTTTTCAAACCTAATTGACTGCTCGCAAACCCAGTGTCATCGTCTGTTTCACTCAGCTGCATGTCGGTCAGATACAGAGACAAGATCCAGCCTGCAGTGATATGGTGCAGCCAGCAGGGGGACACCTGCATCCCACTGGAAACAGGAGAGAAACACAATATCTCATGGGTGCAGTCTGACCTGAACACAGGAGTCTCTATACTCACCTTTCTCAATATATCTCTCTCTGACTCAGGAGAATATCGTTGTCGAGTATATAAAGGAACGGCCTGCAAAACCGGCATCATTCTCAGTCCCCCACTTCAACTGTATGTGACAAGTGAGTCAACATCCTGTGCTAACCATTTCATTGTATGCCATTTGTAAATTTGTGAGATTAGCCGTTGTACAATGCCAAGATAGGCTATTGATTTTTATGTTTTGTACTCCAGAAAAGGAAAGGATGGTAACCCAGGACTGTGGACAACTGGTGAAAGAGCTGACAAGTGACAATGGCATGGCATATGTTTGAACTTCACCAAAAACATAATTTTGGTTGTATAACATTACCAAATTTTGTTTTTAAAACTATTTCATTATTAAACCTGGTTACAATTTAGTGTTTTGTAATTGTCATTATTTTTTTTGTGAAAGGAAGTTTTTACCATTTTTATTACATGAAAAAAATGAGATTACTCATTCCGTTTTATTTTGTATTTTCCTTCAATTACTGAATTAGATGCGCTGGTCAAGACTCTGAACATTGGTCGGATCATTCTGTTCATATCAGTGACTGTGACCATCGCTCCCCTGGTCGTCTGCTGGATTCTCAGGTTCACAGGTGCGTAATAACACAACCAATGAAAACCACCCAGGAGTGAAATCAAAGCCTTAATATAAACCCTCAAACATCTCCACGATGACCTTCTAGTGTATTTTAGAATGTTCTGATAGCTCTTGTCATGTTCCGATGTCATAATCTAATGTAAACCTACCTTTTACCTTTATCTGTGATTCCTCCTCCAAACCCAATAGGACAATGGCCTCCCAGGGACCCCAATCCCCGCCCATCTTCCCCGAGTGCACCTTCAGATCAGCCTGCTGGAGCTCCCCAGCAGAGCGCCCAGTCTGAGATAGAGATGGTGACCAAGGACCCCCCTTCAGACAACGCTTCTCTGGACTATGACGATTGCATTTCACTCAGCCCATAGCCAACAGCTCTCAGTATATTTACCTGTTATGTGCAAAACTGACCTCTTTGTTTCAGATCTTAATGGATCTCTGCATCTAAGGGCCTTAATAACAATGTCACACTTATTTCCCATACAAGCTGAAATTTGTAATCGGCACTGCCGTAAACATCCGTCCTTCAGAACCTTCAGCTCCTCCAGTTCACATGGTGACTGGCCCAGGCCTTTTATTTATTTATTTCTTTATTTATTTCAGTGCATTTATTGATCTGTCACAAAGAAATCCTACAATAAAATGCATCACTTGTAATGAATCATGAATACTCTCTCTACATTATATAGTGTATTTGAATCCCAAATTTTGATGTCAATGCAATCTGAAGACCGTTACATTTACTAATATTACATTTTTGGATTACTTTTCTGGATTGCTCACATTTTAATCACATGTAATCTGATTACATAACAAAAGATAACGTAACTAATCAACCCAGATTACTTTTTCAAACAACTATACCATCTACTAATTTTAAAAATAGTACATTTTTGGATTACATTTTGGATTGCTGTACCAAAGATCTCAGCATCCAGTCTCACAGGACGGAGGTGTGTGATGAGAGTGTGTGTGCACTGACAGGCTCCCCTTAGAGGCTGGGCCCGCAGCCAGTGTTTGAGTGATCAATCGGTACCCAGAAGTCTTTAGAGCTCTGAGGGAGGGGCAGGTGGAACAGTCTGGTCCTGGTGCATCCAGCTAACTCAGACACTACCCACTTCAGCGTTTCTCCCACCATTATGGTTCTTTTGTCTGCAGTTTCCTTAATGTACATTTATCTTGCGGGAAATGCAAAAATGCACCATTCACTTCCGTAAATTCTCAGATTAATATGCTATTTAGCACATACAATTGTTCTGATGACTTAGCATTGTTTTTTAATTGTGGCTTGTGTTAATCATAGTATGGCTACTGTGTTATTCTTTCCTTTATTCATATTTCATTCATATTATGTGACATACATTTACTTTGATGCATTTTGAACTAATATATCAATATATTTATTAATAAGCCCTAATCGGCATTCTCGACAGGAATATTTCTTCAGTTTTTAATATGACGCTGATTGAACTCCTTGTGTTTTACTTGGAACATGTTATTAATTAAACAGTCATATGTTTGTTTAATAAGTAGTGTTTTGTCATTAATATAAACGCTATGAGCATGATTAGGGCTTGAGTTTGGTATTATTTTTTAATAACAGCTATTTTTTAACTTTTTCCTCAAACACCTCCACCAATTGTGTTAGCACTAGCATTGTTTTGTCTGTACCATGTCTTCAGTTCCTGCAGTTGCCCCTGTTAGCCACTGAAATCTCTTTTTGGGCTTTACTCAAGTACTATGGTAATGCCCCAACTAGAGTTTAAACCTGCAAACCCTGAGCCCATATTTAACATACTACACTGCTGACAGCTAAAGCCAGAATAACAGAGATACTAATTTATCCAGGATGGGTGGCTTGGTAGGCCAGAATTTTCAAACAAAAGAAAGTCTTTAATGTTTACACTTTGACCCATGCAGCTTTAGAGCTTAACTTCCTGTCTGGTGGGTGACCTGTTTCCTCGTCGACACACTCAGCTGTGCTTCTGAGCTTTAAATCTCCCCAGGCTGACAGACATTTAGACTGCACAATGCTCTTTTCTCCCAAGCTTCAAAAGCTGCAGGTATCTCGTCTTACTGATCTGTTACTGGTGTTTGCGCTTTAGAGAAGATTACGCTCTTTTGGTGATGCTCAAAATCCATCACAGGCAGAGAGAATAAAGTACAATTTTAACAAAATAAGTACATCCATAAGACTTCATCTATCCCTATAAGCCAGAATAAAGTCAATACAAGTTTAAGACACAATAAAGACAAGATCCAAATTTTATTATGTTATTTAATTTGCCTAGTTTTCAGTGTATCTATCCTTTAAGGTAAGGACAATATTATATATATGGTTGCTGTTTTGTCTTAATATTGATATTTATCAGTCAGAAGTATTCGGGTCAATAAAAATCCACAGACCTGCAGGCAATATTTTAAAAAATCCAAATTAAATGGCCCTGCTAGGCTTTTGTCATTTTTGTAAATCCGTGTTAGTGGACGCCATATTTCCCTTTCGTGGAGCATATAAAAAATAAGTTGGGTTTTCATAGCATAAAGATTGCTTCGATGCTCAATGGTATCATATGTCACCCAGCAAAATGAACGGACTAAAGTATGAAGACAGTAATGTGGAAGGGACCACCTCAAGCAACAATACTAGCTCTGAACACCTGTCTGATAAGAAAACTACACCAAGATGTTTAAATCCTACAATCCCACGACCCAAACTCACCATTGATATGCACACCAATGCTTTAATCTGCTCTGGATAGTGAAAGCTTAATGCTTCAGACCTGCTATGTTTTTTCTTCAGTACAGCTCAAAAATACTCAAAACAGGATAGAAGCAGTAAATAAAATAAATGGTACAATTTTGAAACACCGGAAGCTGTGTAAGTTTGAGATGAATACAAACTTATTCCTTAACAGGTTTGTGGTCCATACCTATGTTATCCCTTCTGGCACTTGGGACTTTTACTCCCCTCTAAGACTTTATCACCATCGTCCCTGATTTGTAGACTTTGTGTTATAAGTCACTCTGGGTAAGATAGTCTGCTAAATGACTGCAATGTAACATAATACTATTAACAATAGGCTAACAAAACCTTTATCATACAATACTGGGATCTTAAAATCACATACTAACAAAGGTTTTTGACTACTCTTAGTTCCATGTTTTTTTATGGTGCAAGTTTCAAATCATGAATTGCCTCTTTCATTTTCAGGGTGGTAAAAAAGCAACAACCAGGAGAGGCGAGTCCTCTCGCCGAAGCACGGTATCCGAGGAGGCCTACTATGAGTCCATTTGAGAGCCACATACAGCGCGTACACACAGTGCACAAGCATCGTCTTCAACAGGGTCAACAGAAACGCCTCTCAGTTGTGACAAAACTATATGTTTAACTGAGCTTTCTATGTATTCAAGTGGCCTGCACATTTAAATGAAGGTCATATAGATGAAAGAAGAACAGACATTGTTGTGCATGCTATGGTAACCACAAGATGAATGCAAACCGTTTTGTGCAAGCACGTGAAAGGTGGTGGTATTTAAGATCATTTCCTGTCTTTAATTTAAAAGAAAGTGTGACCTGGAGGACCCTATTACAGTTGATCAATCTGTACAAGATAGAGACACATTTAGAGGATTTGTCCGCAAAGAAAAATACACTTTACTATCAAGAAAGATCCATATTTTGAACATGCTTTACGATACCATTGCTAATGTTGTGATTCGTATTAGTTTTACATTTCTGCTGATGGCAAAACTACTAGAAGGTAAGCAAATTGTGTTTTTATTTCTGAAATATTTACGTGTGTATGTGTCTATAATATAAAAGCAAGATTTGTATTTCAGTATTTAATTTTAATTACAATGAGTGATGACTTTCATATCTAACTACGGTTGATATATACGATTGCTTCACCTGTTAACCTATTTGACCTTTTTCGCTTTAGTCTGCCTTTTTCAGCGATAAATGATAGTTCACATTTTGCGTCTTTGACAATAACAAAATAACACCTGAAGAAGTTTGATAACTCTAGTTTTGAAAGATAAAGAATGTCTTTATCATGATTTGTAATTTATCATTTTGGCATGCATGTTGATAGTATTGTTGTTTTACTCATTACTTTTTCCTACTCCTACTCCACAATGTCAATAATATTTATTGTTATTATTCATCTTTGTTTGTGGATTCTTTCCATCAACCCTTACCATTTCTGTTTGTTTTATATATTAATGAATTTATTTTAGTATCCAGTGGGGGGATACTTATCTTTTTAGAAAAAAAAACAACATCCCAGAAGATATTTTTGGAAAACTTTGTACATCCAGACATGTGTTAGTTTGAATTTTATATCAAACATTTTAATCTTTATCATGATTTTACTTTTGTGTACAAGGAGATAAGTGAATGTCCCTGTTTCCAGATTTTCCCCAAACAATTCATTGTAACAAAAGCTCACGAGCAAAAGGTGGCATAGAAGTTCTCAGGACTGTATTTGTGTAATTCTTGTTGGATTCCTGACCAGTGATTTGTTGTTAAGACATTAAAAGCTCAATGTTTTGCCATTTTGGGCTGGGCCCATTTTTTTCTTTTTTGCCCAGGAGTGTATATTCGTCAGGTACACATAACACATAAAATTTTTATTGTGAAAGACATTTTGGCATGTGTTTATGCAACTGCAAATCCCTTCTAAACAATGCAATTTAACTTCATTACATCAGTTATATTTGTACTGCACATATACTGCATTTTTTTACATTTGTATGTTGTGGAAATATATTGTCTGTGTGTGATGTCATTGTACCCATGAACTGAATTCTGTTCCTAATTGGTATGAAGCATTTGGGCATGCTCAGTTGAGAAGCATGACTTGTTCAGAGATTAATGCTGAAGAGCTGGGCTCCATAAGTAATCTGACTTTCTTGATGTTTTGGCTTGAGAGAGGTCAGTTGAGTGGTAGCATTGGGTCAGATTTGTGACTTTCAATAGCTTCAGTTAATTTACATTTCTTAAAATGTCTTGCAGTTTTTGTATCTCTAATACATCATGGAACATATAAGATAAACTTTCAAATTTCGATAAGTGAAAGAGTTCAGTGTTTTTTTGGAAAAAATTTCACATGGTTGAATATGAAGACAATATTTTGTGCCAAAATATAAATATACAGTATATTTTAGGAAGTTGTTCCCACTGAATTAAGGTTTTATGCTTGAATAATCTCTTTTATTTTCAGGACAAGAAAGACTGTTTTGAGGAAGTAAGAGTACCACGAAACACAGTATGGAAGCCTTATACAATGGAGTCTATGAGTATCAACTGTACAGTTGGTTCACTGTGGAATCAAACCAGAAGTTAAATGGTGTAAACATAACAATCAAAACTGCATAACTGTAGAGGAAACAGACCACATTAAGATTCTTTGGAAAAAGGGAAATCTAATTTTGGAATTTCATTTCTGCATTTCACTAATATATCCATGGCAGACTCTGGTCTGTACTGGTGTGAAGTAAGAGGAAACATTTCCAGCTTGTTCAGCCATTCTATTAATGTCACAGTCACAGGTGAGGAACTTAATCCTTTCATCAGTAATATACAAACTACAGCATGTTTTTACATAGCCAACGTCTCCCATTTCAGGGCACCATAATGCCGGGGAGAGTATCCATGATAAATCTCGTGATTGTGATAGACAAAGGTAGTTGCGCAAAAAAAATATGTACCAGTGAGATTCCTGATTTTGGTTTTGCAGTTTGAGAAACTGGTTATATATTATATTTATTTGTTTGCATTACACAAAAGGATTTGATCCTTTGTCTCAGTTATGACATATTCATGGTTTTATCTATCAGTAATTGAATGATCAATATTCAAAAATGGGTATACATTTCATCGCACAACATTTTTGTTATAACACACATTGTATACACGTAGTAGTAACTGTGCACACAAATCTGAAGGGGGCCTGTGGGGACCTTGGATGGAATGATCCATATATAGTATATATGGGACACAAATCTGACACCCTTATACTATATCTTGCATTCTTTCTACATGCAGTCAATCACAAATAAGATTTCAAAACTAGAGTGACAAATAATAATCTCTAATAAACTCTTGGTTTTTTTGGCCTACAGCTCGAAAGGAGTACCCGATGGAAGTTTCAGTGTCTGAGAAATGCTCGTGGCACGCACCAGTGTCATCGTCTGTTTCACTCAGCTGCACGGTCAGATACAGAAACAAGATCCAGCCTGCAGTGACATGGTGCAGCCAGCAGGGGGACACCTGCATCCCACTGGAAACAGGAGAGAAACACAATATCTCATGGGTGCAGTCTGACCTGAACACAACAGTCTCTATACTCACCTTTCTCAATATATCTCTCTCTGACTCAGGAGAATATCGTTGCCAAGGACAGGCTGGAAAAACCAGCACCATTCTCAGTCCCCCACTTCAACCATACCAATGTGTGAGACGAACCATTGTTCTTTGTCAAGATAAAATACCGTTTTTTTTTTAAATTTTTTCTTGTTAGCCAGGGCTCAAAGCCACTGCATTATTTTCCGTAGATAAATGTGAGACATTATCTGTTCCTTTGCCATGATAAAACACAGATTTTCTGTTGTTCACCTAAGGAAAAGGTGGGGTGGTCACCCAGCGCTGTGGCCAGTGGTTTGAAATGGATAACGGTACAGTTTTTTACGCTTGATCATACATAAAACTTTATTAATGCTCTTTAATAAATATCCACTCATAAATTACACTTATGATTATCTGACTAGCAAGGAGTCAAAAGCTCTCAAACCTAACTTTTAAAAACCATTGCAGCACGCTCAACAACATATTCGTCATTGTATATATGACAGTAACTAAACTAACCAAACTTAGTCATTAAAATAGTTTCCATCATTAAATATATCAAGAAAATATAGCATAAAGAAAATGCAATGCAAAACCCCCTTTTGTCTGATTTTCTATGATTTTCTAAGACCCCTATGACTGTATTTGTAATGTGACAGAAATGTGATCTTAATTAGATACTATATGTATTAAACTTGGTTATAAAAGATGTTTTTACCATTTTTATTTCACAGCCAGGAAAAGGATGATTTTAGTCATTAAAATTTGTATTTTCTTTGACAATGGAATAGACGTGCTGGTCATGACTCTGAACATTGGACGGATCACTCTGTTCATATCGGCGTCCGTGGCCGTAATTCCACTGGCTGTCTGTTTGATTCTCAGGCTCAAAGGTACGAGATAACATCACTGATGAAAACCCCCCAGTAATGAAAGTACTGTTTTTTTTGTGGTGTTTCCAGATTACTGAATTCCTGATTTATTTTCAGAATCTTCTAATATCTCCTGCTGTATTATCATAATCTGATGTGAAATATTTTATTTTTATTTACCTTTCTCTGTGACCGCCCCCCCACCCCCCTTCACCAAACGGGACGTTGGACCCCCAGGGACCCGAAACTAAGCCCAGCATCCAGGAGGACACCAGCAGATCGGTCTGAGATCGAGATGGCGTGTGAAGACCCCCCTGCAGACAACGTTTCTCTAATTTATGACAATTGCATATGACAGCTTTCGCTCAGCACAAAGACGGATAGTTCTCAATATATTTGCCTGTTGTGTGCAAAACTGACCTCTCTTTGTTTCAGATCTTAATGGATCTTGGCATCTAAGGGCCTTTAGAACAATGTCACGCTTATTTCCCATACAAGCTGAAATTTGTAATCAGCACTTCTGTAAACCTCCGTCCCACCTTAGGAGGAAGCAGCCTCACTTTCAGCTCCTCCAGGTCACATGGTGACTGGGCAAGGTCTTTGAGGAACTACCCACATGAAATCTGGGTTACATAATGAAAATAAAGTAACTAATCAACCCACATTACTTTTTCAAACTACCGTGACATTTACTTATTTTTTAAAAAGCACATTCTCGGATTACTTTTTGGATTGCTGTACCAAAAAACTCACAGAGGACTGAGGTGTGTGATGAGAGTGTGTGTGCACTGACAGGCTCCCCTTAGAGGGCGCAGCCAGTGTTTGAGCGATCAATCGGTACCCAGAAGCCTTTAGAGCTCTAAGGGAAGGGGCAGGTGGAACAGTCTGATCCTGGTGCGTCCAGCTAACCCAGACACTACCCACTGCAGCGTTTCACCCTCCATTATGGTTCTTTTGTCTGCAGTTTCCTTAATTTACATTTATCTTGTGGAAAAATGGATCAGTGTACCATTAAACTTTTTAATATCTCAGCCTACAATTGTATTTAGCTCAAACTATATTTCCCATGATTCGTAATTGTTATTTAGTTGTGGCTTGTGTTTTGTTCATTGCAAAAATACCACAAGATCTTCTTTCTGCAGTTCATGGTTTATTTTCTGACATTTTGATGACTTTGATGCATTTTGAACTAATATACTTTAATTGGATTGCTTTACAGAAATCTTAATTCAGTTTTTAATATGACCTTGAGTAAACTCCTTTTATTTTTCTTGGAACATGTTAATTAAACATAAATATGATTGTTTCATAAGTAGTGTTTTGTTATTAATATAAACACTGTGTTTATCATTATTATGATTATTATTAGGGCTTTAGTTTATTATTATTATTTAACTTGTGATTATCCTTACATCCTTACATCCATTTTATTGCAAAATAAAAAAAATGGCAATCATAACAAAGCCGTAGCTCAACTATGAGCACGATTAGGGCATGAGTTTGTTATTATTTTTTAACCTTTAATTATCCTTACATGAAATTGAGAGTCATTTTACCATTTTTAGTGCAACGAAAAAATAAATAATTCATTTATTTATTATTATTATTATTAGTAATATTAATTATCTGGTGATCATCACCAAGTCATAGCTTGACACCTGATTGGTTGGAACTCTGTAATTCAATGATGAGTTTGGGAGAAAAATGTGCAACTTTTTCTAAAAGACCTCAATCTATCGTGTTGCAGTTTGAACTTGAAACTTCCGTGCCCATTTTTTAATGCACTTCACTGTTGATGGCTAAAGACAGAAGAACAGAGATACTAATGTATCCATGATGGGTGGCTTGGTAGGGCAGAGTCTTCAAACAAAAGAAAGTCTTTAATGTTTACACTTTGACCCATGCAGCTTTAGAGCTTAACTTCCTGTCTGGTGGGTGACCTGTTTCCTCGTCGACACACTCAGCTGTGCTTCTGAGCTTTAAATCCCCCAGACTAACAGACATTTATACTGCACAATGCTCTTTTCCTCCCAAGCTTCAAAAGCTGCAGGTATCTCGTCTTACTGATCTGTTACTGGTGTTTGCGCTTTAGAGAAGATTATGCTCTTTGGTGACGCTCAAAATATGCCACAGGCAGAGAGAATAAAGTACAATTTTAACAAAATAAGTACATTTCTCAAACTTTTCAGCATAAGCCAGAATAAAGTCTGGAGAAGTTTAAGATACAATGAAGACGACATCTAAATTTTATTATGTTATTTAATTTGCCTAGTTTTCAGTATATCTATCGTTTAAGGTAAGGACAATATAATATATATATGGTTGCTGTTTTGTCTTAGTATTGATATTTATCAGTCTGAAGTATCGGGTCCAATAAAAATCCACAGATCTGCCAGGCAATATTTACAAAATTCCAAATGAAATGTCCATGCTAGGCTTTTGTCATTTTTGTAAATCCGTGTTAGTGGACGCCATATTTCCCTTGTGTAGAGCATACTGAAAGAAGCATACAAACTAAAAAACAAGTCAGTTATTGATAGCACAAAGATTGCTTGGATGCTCAATGGTATCATATGTCACCCAGCAAAATGAATAGACTGAAGTATTAACAGTAAATACTATAGGTCACTATTATCTACACCATCAATGTATTCTGCCCCAGGTACCTTAGGAAAGCACAGTATATCTTTTAAGGTCTATTTCATTCCGCGGTGCTGCATTTTGTGGGAGGGAAAGTCAATAGCGGTGTTTATTCAGCTCCCAATCTTTAGGGGAGGAGAAGAGCGAGAGTACATTTCTCTAAAGATAGATTAAGATGGAGGAGGCTAGCACAAAAGAATGGGGAAGGGGTCCGAACTTATTATATTCCTGACAGGAAGGAGGCAAGCTGGAGTTTAGTCTTGTTTCATCGCTCAAGCTCAGTTAAACCAGTCTTACATGAACCTCGTAAGACTACAGTGTGGGGTCACTGGGCCCTTACTGGTCAATGGAATACAGTAGCTGTGGATGAGTGAGAGATAACAGAGCCCATAAAAATGAATAATCCCTATAACTAATCTCATTCACATGAACTGATGAGCAACGTTAATTACATAAATCTACATAGTTCAAATTGTCTTAAATAAAGGTTTCAACAATTACTCCACAACAACTAAGCATAAAAAGAAATTCAAGGCTGTAGATGTTCTCCAATGGTCTAACTGAATAATTAAACCCTTGCAAATTGTCCTAGAAATGTTTCTGATGGGATTTTAGTCCTTCATACATCGATTTGCCATCACAGTGAAAATGTGAAATACCTTGCTAATAATAATAATAATATGCTGTCTTGAAACTCTAACTTTGACTCAATGAATTATTAACCATTCATGTATGATATGCAAATAATCATGTGGACCTAAGGTGTGTGTGTGTGTGTGTGTGTGTGTGTGTGAGTGAGAGTGTGTAATTTCCATGTATCTGTATATGTGAACATATATGTATTTTGTTTGTTGTTTGGTACTCACCTCATCAAGCAATTATTAAAGCAGAATTAGCAGAATTATCAGTGCTTTTGTGAAAGTAGTCCATCCTTATTATATTACATTTTGTCCCAATGAACTGGGACTCTGGGAACCAACAGCAATTGATTAATGGGAACCTTAAAATGAATATGGAGACAGAGACTGGTTTTTCCCCTCTGTTTGACAGTGGAATAGACAATGTGCAAATTCACCATTCTGTTAGAGGATTGACGCGACATGAGTTTAGTTACATTTTCTTTCCACCCTTCAGATGGATGGAAACTTTAATTGTATTTGGTTAAATAATGAAATTTTACTTCTCTTCCCCTTCAGGGCTAGCATACTGAAAATGAATTTCTCATTCCTCGCGATTTTCCATTGTGAGAAAAAAACAGGATTTTAGAAGGAGCTGGCCACTCTTTGCCTTCAGAACAACTTCTGTCTTTCTTAGAATCCTGTCGTACAAGCCAAGATCGCAATACTGTCATACAAGCTAAGTTCCAAAACTTCCCACATACGTTCAATGACGTTATATCTGGGAAGACCATGGAAAGTGTTTAACTTTATCCTGGCATTCAGAAATCCACATGTTTTAGCAGTGTGTCCAAACCCCTCTTTGGCCGCCGTGGTATTCTTACCAGCGGCCACTTCAATATTCGCAATTCCTCAACTTCACATATTACAAATAGATCAAGAAAATATGCTACATTTGGCTGTTGAAGATTGCTCTACAGGTGGGCTTTGAGGACATAAACGCTTCCTGCAGTGAATGGCGAGGGCTTGACGACCTATCAGTCTTGATGGCCTATCTACCAATAAAGTTGGTCTACACCGAGATAATGTATGCGCTAACTTCCTGCAATCAGAACTGGCTCAATCAGCGGCAGTAGGTTTTCTCATTGAAATTCAAGTTGCTTTTGATTGATGGGACCAATCGACCTTGGGAACTCATTTCGGTTTGGCTCCTAATTGCAAGCCTTGATTGCAGTTCATACATACATCTCTGCAGAGAATGTTCGTACGGAGAATATAAAAAAAAATAAAGGAACACTGAATGCAAAGTTACTAAAATGCATGCCCACATTAATGTTGACACTGACATATTTCTCCCATAAAAGACATGAGATGTGACCTTCTAAAGCAACATGAGAGATATTACAGATTCTGGAAAACGTCAAACTGTTGGTGTCCAAATTCAGTCACAGATATCACAAAATTATATAACGCCTCCAGGGAATCAGTGTGAATATCAGCTAACATTATGGCAAATGCCAAATGAGGAAAAACTGGATCAAGGAAGGGATACAGTTGTTGAATGTCAGATCTCAAAGATATGGACAGATGGACACTCAACAGGATAGTTGTGGAAAAAAAATCCAAAATAACAGGCTCAATGATTAGCACAGGACTGAATCGACACTTCTGCGATCCAGTCAGTGTTGTAGGTTGTGAATGTCAAAAAGCTGATATTGATGTGGAACTGCTATTTCAAAAACCGCCTGTAACTAGTGAAAATGTGAAGATGTAACCTATCGTAATGGCAACAA
Source organism: Albula goreensis (assembly GCA_022829145.1). Classification (NCBI taxonomy): domain Eukaryota; kingdom Metazoa; phylum Chordata; class Actinopteri; order Albuliformes; family Albulidae; genus Albula; species Albula goreensis. The sequence continues at coordinate 35,980,126 of CM040745.1, forward strand.
AACCTAGACATGTAATCACAGGAAAACAGTAACATGGTCTCTTTTCTATGTCTTGATGGATTTTTGACTCTATCACTCAAAGAACTGGAGACTTCCTTTATTGAAGATTAGTCCAGTTTCACACTAGAAACCATTTATGACTTGTCTAATATCATTCAAAAACAGACCACATTTCTTCCCGAGGCATTTATGCCTACTTATGCAACGCAGATGCAACTTCATTATTGCACATTTGCCTTTTCACTACACCATTCCATTTTACAGCTTTAATTTAATGACAATCACAATTTCCGCATATAAACACACTTTAAAATACGTGGTTGTGGCAGGGCACAACCACACGACGTGTATACCACCTGAATAAGCAGACGAAATAAAAAGTGGCAAGTTGGGGGCAATACAAAACATGATTTCCTGGCAATGGTCCATGATTTAACATTGCACTGCTACTTTGTGTGACTAGCATTTTGACAGAACAGATTTATTGCCATAAATATAATAGTTTTCTTTTTTCCTTGCTGCCAATTTTGCGAGAACAAGAGCATGACTTCTAAATTAATTGATTTTAGTAAGCGCTGTCATAATTGCACAGTGTCGCCACTAACCACTAGATGGCGCTGTACTCCCTAGAACCCACGACTCCTGGTCGTATTTAATGTGAAGACCAATCGTCCCCCGTAACCCTACGACCCCCTTCTCCCCCCTTTTAAGAGAGACAGACCCTCCACCCTCCGTCCCTCTTAAATACACTGCTCTTGATACCCACGGTCGCTGTGCGTCTGTTTCGCAGTCGCGCACTCTCTCGTGATAACAAGTGGCACACTGAGCAGAACTATTCGACTCATCTTACTCATCACGCCAAAACAGCTTCGGGCTGTCGACACTGCTCTTCTAATCACCGTCAAGAGCAGGATCTCCTACTGTCTCTATCGTAATGAGGAAGCCGGTTCATCAGTGAATCACTTCACTGAAGACGTCCAACCGAAAAAAGCCTATTCTTATTGGGTGTACTGAATTAATACAGTCTAAGAACGTATGTTATACTCATTTAAAATAAAGAAATGACTGAACAACAACAATGGCTTCGCACTGTTGGTAAAAGTTACTTTTAAACTTTTAAATTTCTATATAGACGCATGTTGTACACATTATACTTGACCTTGACGCGCAGAAGTATTAATTTTTAAAAATCAAAGCACGATGGATGTACAAAAACTGAATGAGACATCGTTTCCTGTAATGGATTGTATGAGACTGCAAAATAATTCATCATTAAACAGCACTGCAAATATGACTATGGAAGTTAATGCTACCACCTGTGGAAACGCATCGGTCGTTCCAAAACCAGACCGACCCAAAGGTAAGGGACAAGCTGTATATTTGTCATTTATTGTACGTAATGAAACCGGGTACCTCGAATTTAATTTCATTCACCAGTCCTCTACTTTTGGGGGAGAAATGTCGACTTTTCACCGCAGAGCTGCAACATGCGCGCCCCAATACCATACAGTTGTGTCTTTTTCAGTATCTATAACATGTGGTAGTTCAGATGTAGGTTTTTTTTAAATATAGAAGCATTTCTGTGCATATTGCAATAAACCGCGTTGGACCATACTTGAAATGCCTTTAATGCATAATTATAAAGAGAAATTATGTACGAAATCATCAATGCAAACCATATATATTCATATATATTATTTCTTTTTTTTCTTGAAGCGAAAGCAATCATATCGTTGCATCGAAGTACACTGGTAGACAAAGGTTTGAATTCGTATAATAAACGTTTCTGAGATTACGAAGCAGTCCCACACTTTTCACAATTCGCTCATTCATTTTAACGTGTTGCATTTGTGGCTTTTAACTGAGTAAACTATTGGAATACGTGCATTCCTTTTCAATTGCATTTCATGTCATTTTGACATATGATCCTCATGAAAGTTACATGATAACAATTGTGAATGGCTACTTGCTCATTACAATGGTCTGAGGGAATTATCGAGTCGTTAAGAAAATGTTGCGGCAAGATGAAATAACACTCCCGACACCAAACACCCTCCAAAAGACGCCTGTGAGGTGACAAGTAGAATGGAGGAATTCCATTTACAGGCAAAAGTTACGTCGCTAAATAATATCATCATCTCAGCAGAGCGGATATTATTAAGAAACAAAGATTATTAATAATAAAAAAGAATAATCATAATAATAATAATAATAATAGCTTAGGTGACCTGTCAGTATCTCCGAATACTATCTTAGATTCAACAGTCGTGCGCCCCACCCCTTAAACCTCTTCAATTAAGTAATTAGTTGAATTCATAATGAGACCCTGCTGAACTACGGTCATAAAACACATATTGAAATGTTTATATCTGACTATAGCAGTCAGTATAGCCACTCTGCAGATATGAATGGCATGGTGTGTGTGTGTGTGTCTTTCTTTGTCGTTAATATACATCAAAACCCCTTAATGCAGAAAAACTGTTGAATAATTCATTGGATATTTAGATTACTCAGGTTAGAGTTGGGGCACTATGTCATTACCAGCGCCGCGCATATGTATTAACGGCCAAATCCTACAATTGTGCGGGTGGGTATTTCAATATACACTACGTTCGAAATGTATGCTACCGATTGTGCGTGATGGGGGTGTTGAGATTCCTCTGATATCGGTATTCTGTTTTCTTTTGCTGCATTCCACACTTGGTGTGGTTTAGGCACAGTATGTTAATGAAGAGACTTGCAAGACCGAGTCTCAGCAAGGATTTTGGATAGCAGGACGAGTAAGTCTTCTGAAGCATACGGAGTGGCAGGTCAGATACATGCTTTAATTAGATTTAAAGCCAGAACCTGCGGCTGTGAAAACAGCATGACACAGCACGTCTATCACGACAAAGGGAATAATAAACAGCAAAATTCTATTTCTCTTAAAGTCAACCACATGGGGCCATATTTCATCTATTTTTAGTGAATGGCGTATCACAGAAGCATGATTAGAATAGTGTATATGTGAATTCATTTTTTGCTAGACTTCATCGTGGGATTTTGTGAGTGCAGTTCAGGTGTCGTTTTAAAAGAGGATGGATCACAGGGTCTGACTAGGTACGTCATGGGCATAAACACACTGTAGGTGCGTAAAGTGCATAAACGCACAGTGCCTCAATCCTGTCATCTCACTTTCCTTTTAAAAGCATTTGTGTTTGTGCTCAGGAGGATTGCTAGTTTCATTGAAGTGACAGTGCAGAGATTATGCAAGTACATATATTCCCTTATTAATCAAACAATGTTCCACCTGACCTTTCTGATTTTCTCATTTTTTATGTACTGTTACTGATATGTGTGTGATGAAACAAAGCAAAATATTAAGGTTCAAGTATTAATGTATTTTGTGTCACACCCCTCTGAATCTGTGGAGTGTACCTTGAAGTTTGGCCATTTTTAGTCACTGAAATTAATTGCTGGTTTGAACCCTGATTGCTCCATTACTGCTAGACTCAAACTCATGAAATCGTCTGCACTGAAGCAATGATTCACATAGTTATGCATAATGTGAATAAATTAAATACGCAAATATCTTTTCAACATGTGAGGTCGGTACACATGTTTTCGCTTCCTATTTTGCAGAGCAAAATCACAAGATTTATTCCAATAATGATGACCAAACTGAGATATGTTAAATCCACAGGACCGGAATTATCATGGTTATAGAGTGTGAATGCTTTTGAGCATTGTGTAGGCAATGGGTGTATGAAATCAGGAGTAAACATGCAGTTTGTGCTGCATGAGTCTGGGGAGATTGTTTTGGAAAGTGGGCAAGAATCCATGCATTTCAAAAGCCTTTCAAATGATAGGATTCCCTTCGCCCTACATTTCAATATCTGACTCAGCATCAAGCCAAGGTAATTTCTGCCTGTAACAGCCTGTAAAACATACTCATCAGAAATATGGAAAAAGCATTTTCGGGGTCTCTAACGGCAAGGGGATAGGTGATGTCTCCAAAAACATATCACACCAACTCATTTCTCTCTATCTTCAGTTTGACACATAAGATCTTATGAGGCCAGGATTTCTTCTTCAATTCAAACAGCCAATTGTATGACTACTGTTGAGGAAAAAAGACTCCACATGTTGTTTAGAGGTTCATATCTGCAGACTCAGTGGGGGTAAGTGGGGGCGTTCTTTCTCACTTCCAAAATGAAGGCAATGGAAGGCGTTTTATATGCAGTGCAATGACCATTCAGATCTAGCAGTGTCACCCAGAGCACAATCTCATAAGTTAAGAGGTTCTGGCCATATTGAGCCGAGCTCGCTGTTATTAGAGCCAATCGGTCGGTCTGCACGTCCACTGGGGGACATGGGCAAGCTCATTTTAAGAGCCTGTCAACTCGCCTGGTCAGTTCCATCGCTTATTCCTACCATCACCCTCATCTGCATTCATCTGCTTTATTAGAGACTTCAACGCCACCCGAACTTACTTCCTAATTTAGTTTTGTTAGTTAGAAAAAAATATTACCACCTTATTTGCATAGGAAATAAAGACGTAAGTAAGAGAATGTATTTTTGTTATGCCTGAAAATCAAAATTTCATTGAAGAGGGAATTTTCAGAATATTTTTAGACTAGAGGTTGGGATACACAGCTGAGAAAATGTTCACTTCATTAAAGATGGCCTTTTGTGTTGCTTTATTCTCACTGTACCCATCCAAGTGAAGCAGCCTGATCAAGCTTAACAGACCAGCCCCTTAGCATGGATCCATACAGGCGTTTTAATTCCATTACTTACCATATAATACAAATGCCACATCTAGTCTTAAGCCTGATGTTCTGTATATGTTAATGAAACATGTACAGTTTTCATGATAACATGAAATACACTACCGTGAACTCCGTCATTATGAATATGGGATTTTATATCAGCTGTGTAATCGAATTAATGTTGTGGTGATTTGAGCATGTAGTTATGACCGAATGTAGGTGTTTTTATGTATTCAGTGTTTTTTTTTGATTTGTGTTTATTTCTTTTGGCTTGTATAATTTCAACAGGTTTTCTTCCCCCATATGGAAAAGCCTGTGGCTTTATCACAGTCGGGTTCGCTCGCGGAAGTGTAATTACCATCCTCTCCAGCTCAGTAACCCGCCAGTCCCTTTCAGAAGCGGCTCAGGGGAAACCGTGAGCAGATTTACAGCCTGGTCTGTTTTCTATATATTTCCTTCCAAGCTGCTCGTGTCCCAGTGAAGCCCCCGCCCGTATGCCCTTTTAATTTATTTATGCGGTGAATAATGTCGAGGCCTAGCGCACCTCCAGGCATGCCGGCCCGGCCTCCTCCGCTCCTCTGCGCCGTTTTCCCTGAGAATGGAAACCCTCCATCACTTTATCTCAGCGTTAGACGCCGTCCTCCCCTGAACTTCGCTGCTGATTTAAAAGGCTGCAAGGAGGACCCGCACTGTTCCCTTTTTTCCTGAGCAAGAGAAATTGAAACTCAAATAGATTTTTTGTTTCATACATTTTTTTTTGTTGTGTGAAGTTTTTTTTTTTCTTGGATGGGGTGGGGGGTGATTTTAGTTGCTGAATTTCAGTTGTGGTTTCCTAAACCACCACTGGTTTGATGGAGCAGGTGTATCCGCACAGTGCCGTTGTGGTGTGCGTAGGGGGCCATGTTTCCAGCGTGATCTCAGTGGCACTTCCCATCTGTGGCAATGCTGGATTTGCACTTATTCAAAGTATAAAACTGCTGTAGGATGGAATATCACAACCTCTTTTGACTGATGCATAGTGTGTAACACAGGGCTTGTTTCGTCATCGTGATGAGACTGAAGATCGTCAGAGGGTTAGGTGAAGCTTGGGGTGACACTTTCCTATGACTCCAATGCATTGTGGCTCCTGAGTGTTTGTAGATCCTCATTCTGGATTTAGGGATGGTGCGTCACACCTGAGTCTCCAGCCAGGACCCAATCAAATGCATTCAGTCTCAATTTTAGAGCTAACGCAATCCAATCCAAACAGACTTTACATTACAACAAAGGTTTCATTGCAGTCAACAGACACTCTTCTCCAAAGCATCTTACAGTTCACATTTATACTCCCTATTCATTTATACAGCTGGATATTTACTGAGCCAATTCAGGTGAAGTACCTTTCTGAACAGCACAACAGCAACGACCTACCAGAGAAGCCAAACCTAGCACCTGGAGTAGTGAGGGAAGTGTCCTAACCCTTATATTACATCGGCCCTTAAAGGGTTTAAGTTTGTTCGACTGGGTCCCAGGCTTTGTCGAACTGCTCGCTGTCCCCAGAGATTAATGTGGTTTTCCCCACTGTGAGAGAAATACAGGGATGTGCAAAAATTGGATAAGCATCTATTTTTGTCCATAAAAAAGATTCATCTTTTTTATTCAGGCACAGTAAACGTCCATATAGGTCTGGTATTTAAGATCATAGGCCAGTCTTTGACCTTTGTTTTGACTTTAAGAGCACTGCCTCCCTGGAAATGCCAAGCTAAGTGACCTTAGCATATGCGTAGGTTGGGCAGTCTAGTGGGTCCTGGGAGAACTTACTTCAGCTTATCATAGAGAAGAAAACACATTTCCAGTGCTTTGATTTACTTGAGTCTGTTAGATATGAATTAATTGAACGTTGCATGTAGAATTAGTTTGACTTACCCCGAGGAATAGTTAATGCGAAATTTGTATGGGGCACCACAATTCTCAGTAAACACAAGCGACAGCAAGCATCCATCTTGAATGCATTTTCTTTCAGAGATAATGGCCCTCTTCCTGTCATGTGATCGCCTTGCGCATTGTTGATAATGGTAAATTGCTACATTAATAAGAAAAAAAGTAAACAGAAGGTTTGTGAATTTCCGAAAAGATATTAGATAAAACACAGAAATGCAACCATGCTAAATCGAGCATTGAGTGCATTTCCATACTGTGTGCACCATACAGTAGTCCCATTAAAGTTTCCCATCAGTAGACCCATTGGAGTCTGGGGCAAATGTGTGCAAATGAATGGAATCTGGGGTCAGCATTCCCTGAAAGGGGTCACAGAGGAGAAACTATGAATCCATCCAGGTGGTGAAATAAGCACTTGATATGGGCGAATAAAAGTCCTGTGGACGAAATTTCTAGTGCAGGATTCATTTCAGAGAATGAGAATTAGCTTCCCATTATGTAGCATGTTAATTGCTTCATTAGCGGGCAGAACATATGAAAACAAGTGGACAGAAATTAAGTATTTAAAGATAAGCCTTCCCTATTTCAAGCTCTTGAGCTGCTGCAGACATTTACAAGATGAGGCTTAGATATGTGTATATAATAGATACATAATAGATGTCCGCCATGACAAATAAATGAATAAATAAATAATCCATGGTGACTGTTCTGACAGAGTGGCAACAGGGTCATTCTGCTTTGATATTCCTTCTGTCAGTCAAGTGCTGACCAGTCAAAGGTTTAGTATTGATGGACAGGGTCAGGTGGGCATCACTATTCCAACTGAACCCTGTGAAAACCTCATTGCATCTCAATACAGCAAACACACACACATACACACATGCAACCGTGCACATGCATACACAAACACAAACCTACTCACAAGCACACACACAAGAACATAGACAAATAGGCCTACTTGCACACAAGTACACACAGCTGTGTTTGAACACATTAAAGGAAGCAGGCATGGACACATTACATAAATTCACAAAAACAAACCGGCATGCCAATACATAATGCAGAAGTTCACTCATGTACAGTCATCCTGAAAATAACCACAGCTGAGATGCTTTTGAACCTTCTGTACCACAGAGAACCTTCTGTACCACAGGAAAATCGATAAAATATTCATGTGGTTTTAGTTTTTCACTCCTCAATTTATAGTATGTTTAACTGTAACTGTTCAATTTAGCCTTGGGGATTTCCTGTGCATATCGTAGAAAGAAATGTTAATTAGCTTATGAAATGAAATGTGTGTGTTTCCCCAGGGTAACGGCACTACCACAGCTCACCGATGAAGCAAGTTAATTACCGAATGAGGCTGTTCTGAAATACTAATCTGTCATTCAATCAGGTGCCACATTCAACTTTAACAAAACATTACATGGAGGCAGTGCACATTGAAAGGGATTGAATCTGAAATTCAATTGACTGTGAGCAGCAACGGTACAATAATAGAATAACGAATCACTTCCGTTAATGGTATTGGAAAAAAGGCAAGATGCAAGCGGAATTCTGAGATGACCCATTCATATTATACATAGTACCAGCTAAATGAGTTCCTGTTGATATAAGGAAGAATAATAGGTACTTCCTGTTAGCATAAATGACCAGATAATGCTGAAAACATGTAATTTTGTGTCAGACCCCTGATGTTTAACAAAATTAAGCGGCTATGCCTTGTCTGTTTGTATATACAGGAAAATACAAGCTGAAGAAAAAGAGCAACCAGAACCAGGCAATGCAACATGTGCTATTAGCATTGTTAAACAAGATAAAAAAACAAGATGTAGCCAAGATGTAACCCCCCTGTCCCCCTGTCCCCACCATCACCCCTGTCCACAATGCAATGATATTGGTTTCATGAAGAACTGGCAGCCTGTGGAGACTGGTTTTGGAGGAGATGATGCAACATAGTGAAGGAATCTGTCAGTGCAAGACCAGAAGTAGCAGAATGTGAGCAGTTACAAGTTTCAGTCTGGATGCAAGTATCACCACTTGGTGAAGAAGATAATTCACTCTTTGTAGGGATCTATAGTCAAAAACATTGCGACAATAGGTTAACCATCTGTGCCAAAGCCTAAAGTGTCCAGCAGAATTATATAGAACAATCAATTCAAGTACACAGTACCTCATTACAGGCAAGCAGAATTAACTTAGCTTTGACTTTAATGAGGACTTAATCCTTAGAAACTAAGGAAGGTCATTTTGCATCCACTTTTTATTCCAGCTGTATAAACTGTATTACAAAGTGTCTGAAGAATGGAACAATATTCATTTTGGCTTGCCAGCCGGGGAAGCATTGAAGTAACCTAGCCTTTAGGAGACAAAGGTGGCTTTTTCTATTTCTTCAATAATAACAGTTTCAGCTTAACAGTGGTTGCAAGGTGCAAAAAGGTGTATTGAATGTGCTGGATGTATTTGAGTAGTATCAGCTGAAATGTATATACTCTCCAGTTTCCTCAGAAGTATGGTCAATCGGGTTGACCTTGGGGTTAAAGAGTGTTTGCATCTTGCGCCGATATTCTAAGCACTTCTCACATCTGATTACTTTAAACTTCAACAAATATTTGGGATAACCTCGCAGAGATAGGGGTGACCACTGTGCGAGGCCGGCTTCGTGAAGCGCCTTATGGGCGAATGAGGGAGCGAGGAGTGCTCAGACGGCGTCTGGTGGATGGCGACAAAATGAAGGGGGGAAAATGAGCCAGGGCAATACGGGGCTGCGGATTCATGCATGTAGAAACAGGACAGGTCGCATTTGCAACGCGAGTTACTGAATGCGACTAAACCGGACTTCGTTTCTCTCTCAAAACCTCCTCTGGGCTAAGGTTACAGAGTGCAGCCTAGACTCTGTCCTCCCTGTTTATTTTCACAGTGCTCAGTGGACATGCCGATATCTTATGGAACGGTTGTTGGAATTTGGATTATTTGAGCTTTTTACATATTATTTCGCCCCCGATCTTGAATCTGTAACCGAGCCTCTGAACGTTCCACCTGGCCTCACACAAGCTGAAACGTGTGCGTTCACCCACCACACTCATCTGTGAGTCAGCGAGTACTTTGCATATAATTCCAAAGTGCTGTTGGAGAGCTGCTAAAAGAATGGCATATCTCTCACCCACAAAAATTGTAGTCTGTGGAGTGCTTGTCAATCATTCTTAAATATATGGCTAAAAAACGTACATTACTCAGATGTGTTAACTCTTAGAATGTGGTCATGCATCAAAAATTTGATGAATTATGGAGGTTATGGTCACCTTTAAGTCGGGTAAGAATGACTATATAACCAATTCAAATGCAGCATTTTAAATATATGCCTTTTCTTGGACTTCTTTGTATGATCTTTGCTTTTGTCTCCATTCGCCTATTCCTGATGTGTGCTAGGCATATGTGATTCTATCAATTTTATTTTTACCTGATGCACAATGACTGTAATGTAATCCTGATTGTGAAAACACTAACATCTAACACACAATTAGGAAAAGACCTAAGGGTCACCAAATCCCTGTCTGAATTTAATCTGCCTTAACCTTTAGGGGGCTATGCCTATAGTGTTCAACTCCCATGGATTAGCGGTCATACCTGTCTTAGGACACAGTCCAGGTATCAGTGATGAATAGGTACTGTTTACTCATGAGTCCCAGACCATGTGCATGCCATCAACAATAAATAAAATTTAAATACAGAAATGTAGGGTAATTGTCCAAGATGGGCCGTCGGTTGCCTTTGAACAGAATATACAGCCTGTATTGGTTCTGCAACAAAGTTAGATGTACAAATGGGTGACGATATCAGGTATGCTATGCAAACAAAGATGGTTCTCAAATTCAAATAGTAGATGCCTAACAGTAGCTGAATAGTTAACAATCTCCCTAAGCTCTGCTTGCTATGCAGCTAGAAAGGTTGGCAATGTTTTATAGAGTTTATAATGTTTTCATTTTATATATGCTTTCACCATGTAAGAGGTTTGTGAATCAAGCATATGTTGACTTCATGTTCCATGTGTTGGTACATGCAATATCTCTCCTGGCATCACATGACTGCAGTGGTTTTTGGAGGAAGTGAATTGGAGGAAAACGAGTGTTGTCGGTCTCTCCTGAGTTCGTGGGGGTAAAAGATCACTGTGTACTTCTGGTGGTACAGTTCCATTCAGATGGGGAAAAGGGAGGTTATCTTTCTCACAGGTGTAAGCTGAATGTGTATTAATGAAAGTGTTTATATATTTACTGCAGTATATTCAAATATCACATTTGTGGCAGCTATAAATGGGATTTGGTTGCTCTCTAGCTGTATCAGAAAATGTTTTGGGCTATTAATGTACCACCAGATAGTAAAACTGTAAAGAATTATTAGTAGCAATTTATTAGTGATGGCTGAGTAGTTAATAAATCACTAATGAGGTCTATAAATCTAGGAATTGGAATGCCTGTGTTTGAGAGTGTACTGTCTGTTTAAAGGGTAACAGATCTGTTGTAGTGCATCTTCTACCACACACTTTTTCTAATGTTTTTCCCCTCCATGTAATTTGCCACCACCTCTTCTACTTTGTGGATGGTCATTATTATATGAAAAGATCTGGTTACATGACATTTTGTACTTTAATGTTGTTTACCACCACTGGTGCGACTGGACTCTTCAATTATGCTGCATTATGGGTGGTTTTTTTCTCCCACTGCTCTGCTGAAGGGTCAGTTCTGTACCTGTTAGCGGAGAGCGAAACTCCATTAGCCCTCGGGAGAACGGTGGCAAAGGACTGTGGGTAATAGGGCAGGGAAGGGGAAGAAAGATATATTTCATTCTTTCTGTCTTTGTATATGAAGGGAGTGATTTCATCATTAAAAACGACCACCCTCCCATCCAAGGTGTCAGTTATGGATGAAAGACTCACATTCTGAAGTAAGGAGAGAATTATGGGGTTGCAAATAAGAAAAATCCATTTTGTAAATAAATCAATGAGTAAAGGAGTCTGCATATTTCATTACTGAATATGAATTCAAAATAATGTATCTGAATATGTGGCATCTTTTGTTAGAATCCACACCCTGGAATAGAATGTGTGTTTTCACTTCTTTGTTCATTGACTACTTAAGAATGCAAGCCGCATTTAATAGGTTGCTATGAATTTCAAAAATGTTTCCACACAACCTTAAAATAACGATTCATAACATGGAGAAAGGAAGAGCAATTATTTAAGAGTTGACAGGGTCTCTTAGACATTAGAGTGCATTTTAGCCTGACATTGTTGTACAAACAGCTATTTTAAAGGTCTGCATTGCATCAGGCACCCGAGTGGTGTGCCATTAGGGTCCTCAGAGATAGCAGGGCATGAAAGAAATTGGCTCGAATTAGAGCGTAGTTATTGTACCATATCTCATTAAACCGCCTGAAATCCCACCTGTCTTGTGTGTTCTCGTTCTCCTTAATGGATTCTGTTTGCCATTAAATTTGTTAATTGGGATATGTCACATTGCAAACCTTTCAGAGCAAATAGACGGGGGAAGGTTTAATGAAAGGCTGTTTGACCAGCATAGCATGGTTGTGTGTCTTGTGGGTCAGGGATGCCGAGGTTGCCTGCCAGAATTTTTGATGGTGCTCAATGACAGCTGTGCCCAGGGTCACACAGGGTATGTTTCAATACTCAAATTGTGTCTGCTTGACTTCTCCACTTCATCTCCTCATCTCCTCCGTGCCCCGGAAACTTATGTGTCTCCCTCCCTCCAATGTTACAAAAAGGTAGGAGACGTGATTTCGCCTCCTCATTTCGCCTCTTCCTCTCCTCCAGACGAAGGATACATCAATGTATCCTACAGAGGAAGTCTTTTCACATTTTTAGGTGACATCATTGTGCTCATGGCCGTTCAGCTGAAGGGACCATCCCACAGAATATTTTGATTGGCGTAGGTGTCCTTGGAATCGGTCGAGGTTATACGATTTCGCCACAGCCGAGATTGACTTTCACGAAGGGCCAGTCGGATTAGCTGTTCTAATTTCCGTTTCATCTCCTTGTCCCCTTGTCTCCTGCCCTCATTTCCTCCAAACCTTTCCTCCATATACTTCCGGAGGAGGAGACAAGTGGAGGAGATGAGTGGAGGAAACGAGTAGACGAGAAAAAAAATATTGGAACGCACCCACAATGTAGTGTTTAGTCGAAACACTGCCCACCTTTTAAAGGGAAGCCACAGATAATCACAGCTGAATCATAGATTTATATGCAAGCAGTAGGCTACAGAAACCAGTTCACTCGCCACCATCGCATTGATTATGTGAATCATATCCCTCACCCTCAAGCGATGTCTTAAATTTGATCTACAAAAGATGCAGTAGATCGTCATTCCTTGAATCCAGGTAAATGTGTGTGGATTGTCCACCTCTTTACCTGCTGAGCTCCTCGTACATCGGATCTTTCAGCCACAATAAGGTTCTCAGGAAGAGATAAGCTCCTGAGCTGCACAGCTTTGATTGGGGACTAGCCGCGAGGCGGGATGGACGGTGGGGTGAACTCCACCTGGGCCGTCCAGGGAATTAGGAAGCTCTGTGCGCTGTGTGCCCGAAAATGCATCCGCGTGGCTCTGATCCTCTGAGCCCCCTTCATTTACGGGCAGCAACTGAACTCTTGGACCAATTAAACGGAAACAGGATGAGCGACTGAGTCCGGATGCTTTAATCCAACCTCTAGCGGCCTCCATGAACCCCCGTCTCTGCATCTCTCAGGAAAGCAAATTGCATTCAGCATTCCGAAAACGAGAGCGAAAGAGACACGGACGTAAGAGTGGAGTGTGGGGAACACAGGGCGTAATTCAGTCCGCCGCTGAAGTGCATTTTCCACGTAAGAGTCCTGTTCTCGCAATCAGAAGTTACACGGAAAAAGCACTTATGTGCAGGCCTGAATTCGGCCCATAACGATAATCCGTTACAATGAAAACACACAGCGCCCTGTAAGACCCTCTGATTCCGAATAATATCCAGTCGGGAATTTACATTGGTCAACACATGCTAAACAAGTTGTAGTGGAAGTGAAACGTTCAAGAAGGAAATGTTCAAAATTATTGAACTGTAACGGCTGTCGTTAAAAAAAATCCCCTTTGTCCCCTAACCAAATACGGTTGCCCTTGCCAACCTGCAACTCATTTACGCAGCTGTAAATTCACCACTGCTTTGGGGAGCCTCCATTTAATATATATTCATGGAATCTATTGCATTCCTACTTCTAAGAATGAGTCTCCTACTGGGAAGTAAACACTAAATAACCACTATATTTAAAGATGTGTAGGAAGGGGTACTAAAAGACACCTTATAGTGTCCCCTAAGTTAAGAAGTAAAGGAAGGAAACAAAACAGAGGGAAAAGAAGAGCGAGTGCAACGGTTTCTTTAATCACTCATAAACTTAGTCTTAAATCAAAGTTCCCATGGCATGGGTTCTCTTTACACACTTAAAAAAACCATCCTAATTTGGGCTCTCTTTCAGGGAAGAAAAACATAAATGTCCCCAAACTGGAGCAGTTCTTAAATGAAGTTTCTATGTATGTTCAGTTGGGATGGAGCAATACCAAATTACCTGGAGCTGAGCTCCTGACCTTACCACTCCTAATTCCCAACTGAAACTCACTCTGCTCACAGGCATGCCTTTATACCCTGTGGCTGATTAGCCACAGGTGGCCCAACTTAATCAGCTCAGCCTGTTAACCAATTGAGGAGGCTCCACCCACCAGCCTCAGCACAAAACCAGAAATGGAGGTATGGAATGGAGCCCAGTTTCCATCCACAGGCACCTGTAACATTCCTGTTTGGTACTGGCTGTGGAATAATGGAATGAATTGTCCACACAGTGACTGTTACCAAGGTACAAGTCAGAACCAATGAAACATTAGGGAGTCTGTAGGTCAATAAGCATTACCTATGAATAGCCATTGATGGCAAATTAGTTTTGTGTATTTCGCACCTTTTCATTAGATAATGGGCAAGGATTTAAATGTTTCATTGATTCCCAGCAACAACACTGACATCCTTGAAGACTGACCTGACACCAGACTTTAATATTACATTTATTTCCTATAATATAAATCAATGCAATTTCATTCCTATTATATAAATTTTTTGTGAAAATGTAGCCAGGCTCTGATTTCACCATTCACATCAGGTGATGGAGCATCCAGGCAAGATAATTACATTTTAAAATTGCTGCCCAAGAGGGAAACAGCTGTTTGAGATTGTTTCATTCCTGGAAAAATGGCCTCGGGAGTATTCAAGTTTTTGAATGTTTGTGGGCTGGCTTGGGTTAGGATGGTTGTTTTATGCATATGATATCAGCTTATGTGAGTGCAGACTGGATCGGGTGGGTGCCGGTGGGAGAAAAAAAAACCTGACCCCCGCATTAAAGCTGAACTACTGGAATGACATCAGCTCTTTTAGCAGATGGCTGTGCATGCGGCCAAAATATGTGCCGATTCATCCAGACGCACAGCAGTGAGAGCGCTTTTCATTTGTCCAGACTCACAGCATTGAGAATGCTTTTGATTCGTCCAGAATCACAACACTGAGAGCGATTTTGATTCATCTAGACTCACAGCAGTGAGAGTACTTTTGATTCATCTAGACTCACAGCAGTGAGAGGGATTTTGATTTGTCCAGAATCACAGCAGTGAGAGGGATTTTGATTCGTACAGAATCACAGCAGTGAGAGGGATTTTGATTTGTCCAGAATAACAGCAGTGAGAGGGATTTTGATTCGTCCAGAATCACAGCAGTGAGAAGGATTTTGATTCGTCCAGAATCACGACATTGACAGTGATTTTGATTTGTCCAGGCTCACAGCAGTGAGGGCGCTTTTGAACCCCTCACTGGACCACTCGAAGAGAAAGAGAAAAACAGAAGAAAGGAAGTAGACATGAAGGTGAAGATGGGGAGGGGGAGGGATGCCGGAAGCAGTGTGTGATGGGAGATAAGGTGCGTGGTAATTTAATAACTGTGGAGAAAATTGGATCAACCGGATTGGATGAACAGAGGTATTTGAATGAGGGGTTGTCTGAAAATACTTCCAAACCTTTGTTTAACAAACTCCATTTGTACTTTGCAGATGGATTTATGGGCTGACCCATTACCCATAATTCCTTTCACACTTCATGTCTGTGGTTCTCTCACCCACTTTTCTCACTACTTTGAAGATCAAGCCGTGGTTAAATAAATCAAAGCCTTTTTGAGCTACTTTTGAAATGTGTCCACAGATACTTGCAAGGACTTGGGGTTGGAGGAGTGTGTGTTCGTGAGACGCCCTGGGGGTGGGGCCAGGCAGGGGTCAGTGGGGTCAAATCAAGATCCAGCTGACACGTGGGCGACAACAGCTTGCAATCCCAATTGCACAGTTTGTCAGAAGTGATGGCAGATATTGTGGTGTGTTGTCTTTATTCTTAGACACAGAATTTTATATAAATGATTCCAAAGCTATTTTCCAGGGATGTGAATACTTTGGTTTGTCATCTCTCATCTTTTTTCCCCCACACATTTTTCCTTACTTGTGTAACTCACAAATTTGCCTTGAAATGCAGATTAACAATAAAAAACCATTCAACGTCATTCATGTGTTTCTCTTTGACAGCAAGACCTTGTTTGGTGTCTGTTAAGTGTTGAATGGCTCCACGCACAGGGAAGGGACTAATTTTACTGGAGAATGAAAAACGATTCATTCTGGTTTTGACAGTGAATGGAAGAAACCTTTGCGAGGCTTGTTGCAACCTTTGTGGGTGGGATTTCGACACCATCGGGCGGAAAACGTTTCTCACATGATGGATGTTACATGTTTCTCCAGAGAGCCATGGGACACTGGTGGCTCCTGAAGCTCTTGTTATGCTTATTGCAGCCATTTGTTGTAATGTCGTTACACAACACCGGAGACAAAGCCATAGAGTAAGCTGGACCTCGAATCTCAGTGAGTAATTTCGGTTTGTCAGGAAAGGTATGTGTATCTAAACACTCAGAAGTGTCTGGTCTTCCGTTACTCTCGACTCCAAGGGTAACAGAAACAGGGCGGACGATTACCTCCTCTGTGTGTTCTTTCCGTTAGTTTCATGCTGTTTACAGACGTGAAGTGGAAATTACTCTGTTCAAGATGGTTAACTGGTCCAGTGATGTGCGATATTTAAACTTAAACATTTCTCATTTCAGTGGCGGCAGACGTTAAAACGGTGACGCAGATCCTTACGTTGGCGGAAAAGGTCACCAAAATAGAATGCTGGGGCTAATGGACAGGCTACAAGTGCTCTTTTTTGAAAACTACATTTTAAAAACGTGCTTCACAAAATGTCAGAAACACTGCTGGTTACATCAGTTGCTGAAATTCTAGGGATGCAGACAAAAACACCTATTTCACCTGTCATCATTTAGAATTGTCAAAATAAAAGTTATATTTATATTATATTGAATGCAGTGCAATTAAAAATATAAAAATACACTTGGTGTAGTCACATTAATCTATGTACGTTGCCAGTAATTATGATCAAAAACACACACTGTGCCTTGGTCATGTCACTTTGTCAAATACATTAAAATAATATGTCAAATACATTAAAACGTTGGTCACCTTTTTCTTTATGAACACATAAGACATTTTATTTATAGGTTTATAAAAGTGACTTATTGAACAGTCATGCTAAGTTATATTGTTTTAGTCCTCTGTTTCACGTATGTAAGCACATAGCCGACCCCATTCATTCTCCAGCCGTACATTTGTACACATGCTGTATTTTAGCCGTAGCCTACAATGCAGCCATAGTTTGTGTGTTCAGAGGTGCTATATTTACCTCATTTATAGCTGTCTACAACTATTTAGGGAAACTGATTGAAATCAAAAGTTTGCACAAATAACTTATGCCTTATACTGTCTGTACCCAAGCACTGAACCAAACCAAGAAACTTATATTTTAATTTATTTTGTTGGCCTGCTGGCACCTCAAATGTTGGTACTATGGAATGTGTTTATATAAGCCTTTGCTAACTCTTCCCAATTTTGTTAAAAAAAGAAGGATGAAAGGATTCCTGAAAGAAAGGATCCAGGTTTCCATTATGGACACCTGAGCCCTAGATAACACCCACAAGACACAGGGAAATACATCATGAGAAGGTTAGCATTTTGGAGGCAAGTTGGTGAGAGAATCAGTGAGCTGAAGTATGGTCAAATTGAATAAATTGTTTATTTCCTTTAAAAACGTGGCCATTTTGAGATTTAATTGCAGACCGCATGCTTTTCTTTCTCTCTTTAGAAAAGTTTCTCTGTCTTGATTAAATTCAGTTTGCATTACTGGCAAGACAAAATGTATTATACATTTGCCAGCATGTATAAATACATGGCTAAACAGAATACCATCAACAGAAATACAACAAGAAATAAGTATTTACTATGATAAGACATTATTTTGAGATGAAAGAAGTAATGTGCACTATGAAGTGATAAAAGGAAACGATGTCTCTCACATAACATGCTGAGCAAATAATGAAAGTTTATTTTGCACTTAGGTTCAATTTTGTTTCGTTCTTACAAGGTTTTTTGCTTGTTTACTTTTTTATCATACATTTGATATGATTTATTATGTACACAGTTTGAGCAAAGCAGAACTTACACATAGAACACATATTTTCACTTACTTTTTTGGTTGGGTTCTTTTTTTGGGGGAGGGGGTTGGGATTTGGTCTTTGGTTTTTTTTTTTTTGGTTTAATTTTACTGAGCAATACAGCGACAGATTTACTGGAGCATTTAGTATGTGCAAAACTGTTGAACTGGTGCAAAAAGATTAAGAGACAATGTGATTGGTCGACACAGCTCTTTTGCTCACAATTTGTGTCACTGTAATTGCATGTGCAAGAATGTGATAATTTTGATGAATCTGGTCCATAATTTGGTGTGGCTGTAGTTTGATTTTATTCTATATTGATATTGTAATGATGCGGCAAATGACAGTGTCTCTTTCTCGCTCTCCCGCTCGCTCTCTTTCAGAAGTGGACTCGGTGCGGATCCTGCTCTACTCCCTCATATTCCTGCTGAGCGTGTTCGGGAACCTCCTGATCATCGTGGTGCTGACGGTGAACAAGCGCATGAGGACGGTCACCAACTCCTTCCTCCTGTCCCTGGCGGTCAGCGACCTGATGATGGCCATTTTCTGCATGCCCTTCAACCTCATACCCAACCTGCTGGGGGACTTCATTTTCGGAGCCGCCATGTGCAAGATCGTCTCCTACTTTATGGGTAATTGTCTGGACGTCCTGCTACCAAAAAAAAACACCCATCTCTACCAAAACACCGTTCCTAAAAACAATTCCCCACCAACAAAACCACACCTCTATCAAACAGCCAAGAGCACTTTGGGGTCACTGGCCTCAGTCAACATTTTTCATTCGCTTTCATTGAAATTCAAACCTGTGATTGTTTTTCTTACCATATTCAAAGATGTTTCTTCAAACATGAGCCACTTTAATGACCACCAAAATCTAGAATTGGTTGTGTTTGAATTGGAAAAAAAAATAAAATCATATATCATTTCTTTTAGTAATAGCTTAATTCAACCTGTGTCTTACCAGCAGAAATGAACAATCGCATTCATTTTCAACCAAAGTGAAGGAATGTTGTTACCTCAACTCAGGACATAGTCTAAGCTTTAGGCAAGCACACAACCACAGTGACTGATATCATTGGCGCTGAACCAAAGTACAGACTCTCTGCGCCCGTCATGGGACGGATGCTTTATGATGTCACAGACATTGTGTATATAATTGTGCTGGGTGACCAATGAAAAACAAGCCACAGGGCAAGCATGAAAAACAGTTCTTGGGGTCATTACTGCCATGCAGGTTTAAGAGTTACCATGTGATTTACTATTGATTTACATACGGTGTTCCAGAGGCAGAGAATTCCATGTCTCGAAATGACTTAAGCTGTGGCATAATGGAAACTTGTAGACCCTTTGTGTTTCCAGAGTAGTCCAGGTCCATGCCTGTAAAGGAGTATTTGCAGGGTCCAGAAAGCCAACAATATATTTCAGTCTTAAAAAAAGACACATTACTGTCAGCCAGCATTATTGTTTAAAGTTGTTAAAAGCACATCATGGAAGTATTTCTTAGTACGAAAAACACAAACATACAATTTGTATGTGCCAGGTCATTATAAACAATACCAAACTAATGATGTTAATTCCGTGTGTTGATACAAATGGATAAAGTGTGCAATTGTTACATGTTTTACAGCATCCACTCTGAGAATTCGCCAGATTATGGGTTATGTTTCTGTGGCATCTGTAAGAGTAGAGTGTGGGACTGTGGGGTGTGCTTATGGCAGCATATGTGTAAGAATTACAGTCCGCTATCAGTATTGAAGTCAGTCAAGACATTTGTTCCAGCTCAGTCAATCTTTATCCTCAGGCATCGTCTTTCACAGTGAAATCCCGCCATGCTATCAGATGAATGTGAAAGCGGTCTTGTAAACATAACCAACAGAACTGTGGAACTGAGATTTGTATTGATTTCGGAGCATGCAGAGTACAGAATGGTGAATTTCACGCTACATGGGGTTTCAGTTGGCTTAATATCAGTCAACATTAATTAATTTCTCCAAATATCCCTCTCATATCCAGTTTTTCAGACAAGCACAAAGAGGAGTTCAGTACTAGAAGACTGAACACATGCATGTACAGTGCATTACGGAATATGTAAGTTGCATAATTTTGTCTTTATTAGAGCGATTATTTAAATTTTACATTTAAATCGACCGTATTATTTTCTGAAACAACTAACACATTAATGCTTATTAGCTGTGATCCGTTAGTTGTCATGCAAATGCTGAAATTATCTGTATGGCCCTAATCTTTGTATGGGCATATTCTGTAATATTTTGGGAAGAATAACATAAAACAGAAAATGCTCAAAGAAAATGATGTTGTATTGTGAAATTGTTTTGATTTGATTGCATATGCCCTTAGAGACTGAATGAAATTCACTCAACAATTGTCCTAAACTTTGGCTCGCAGTTGAATTATAGTACTGCTTCTGTACAGAAACAGTTTATTGAGTTATTTTTAAATAATTTCTCAAATTGCCAACTGTGTCAATGAAGATATAAACAAACGCTTGCGTTTCATTTGTTTAGTGTGTTCAGCTGGGTGCCAGCCATTGTCACATAGTAGAGTTTAGAGTGAAGGAAACCAGCCACAAGTATAAGCAAAAAAGGTTTCAGACTGAGAAATGACAAATCATAATTTTTGTGCATTGAGCTTCATTTATCATAAATGTTTTGCAGTACTATGTAGGTATAGATAATCAAATGGGAATGATTATGGAAAGTGATTCTGAGTCTTGCATCAATTAAAAAGTACATTTGTGGGCCTTACCCATTTGCAGTTACATTGTATGTGCTTAGCTACTGTGGAATCGCTAGAAATCACTACATTTTATACTACGGTTTGGTTAAATACTCTATGGTCAATAAGGCAATCCTTATTTCTCAATACCCTGCATGGAGAAAAAGCGTAATTTATGGCTATTAAGTAATTAACGTTTAAGTGATCTTATTTCCATTTAAGATCAGTGCACAATCCTGTTCGGCAATGTCTTTCTGGTAAATGTTCAATTTTCAACAGAAAAAGAAAACAAGAAAATAAATTATTTAACTAGAACGCACTAAATTAATACATTACTAAATGATACGTGGCACTAGAACCATGCTGGGCAACAGGAAGATAAAATACTTCAGAGTGTTTAGGTGCCCTTTACCTTCACCCTGGAGACTCGTTACAAGTCCCCGCTGTGGAAAGATAGACCACGGGAATTAGTAATGAGAAGAGGAAACAAGTGCCGTTCTTCCAATACTCCTTAAAGCAAGGATTACTCTCAGCACAGGGGCCTTCCAGAGAGCAGAAAGCACCCCCTTGTATTTATTCTTCAAGCTCCCCTGCACTTATAAATGAGAGCTGGGGTACATCTCACCCAAGGATGGAATTTCAAGGCTGTGCTGAATGGAAGAGAGGAGAATGGGGGAAAAAGAGTAAAAATAATTATTTCTTCTGATTTGGCGGCTTGGAAGGGAACGGGGAATGGGGTGCGCAAACGTCGGCTTAACACTGATGACTTCAGACAGCTTTTTGCTTGAGCCGCTCCCAAAAGTCCGTGCTATGTCAGTGTGTTGCACTACGCTGCGCCGTCAGCTCGCAGGTTTTTAACTGCGGCATGGGGGTGGTTGTGGGGTCGGGTGGATTGGGGTAACTGAAGTATGAAGGGGAGAATCATTTGCTTGGTTTGAGCTAAGGTCAACATTGGTTGGTCGGCCATGTAAAAGACAAAGCGGACCTGCGTGTTCAGAGATGTATTTTTCGCAGGAAGGGAAAATCCAAGGAAAAAAATTGCACTTTAAAGAGAAGAAAATAATGTTTACTTGTACACATTTGTACACATTGGATCCAATTGTCTTGGCGTGTATGCACAAACACACACACAGACACACACACAAACACCAATGGTCCTCTCACTCCCTCAGTCTTGTCATAAAGCCACACCCTCCCCTTTCATACTGTCAGTTAATTCATTGGCTAGTTTTTGTCACACTCATTCCTCATTAGTTTCACATATACATGTTGCCACTCTGTTAATTTGATCATAATTGCACCTTTCCAGTTTGCCTGTTGTGTATGGTCATTATGACAGTTTTTTTCATAACATTTATCCGTACTTCAAAATTACAATGGCAACCAATTGATTTTGAACAATTCCAGTTTCTGGAAATAAAGGCTTGGATACCTAAATATGATGAATTGTATTATAAGCAATTAGTGTGTGGGTGTGTGTGTGTGTGTGTGTGTGTGTATGCGCACAGTGAATTCTATTTTTGATTATATCAAATAGATGTGTTGAAATGAAAAAGAAACAACGGGAAATATGATTTCATTATTTGCGGTAGGTGAAGCATACTTCACTGGAAAATCGATATGGTAAAACAGGCGCCTTTGGGAAGCTCAAAAACTGATATTCGTAGTTGCTTTCTGTTATTTTTGAGCAACTGTTCTGTTAAGGACCTACTTGATTCGCTTGATGTTTTTAGCGATATGTTCCATCATGTAGTTTGAAAACTGCGCTGCACAATGATCCAAGTAAAAAACCGACACAGTGAAAGTACGAGCAGTTAGCCTTAAAAAGTAACTTTCTGACTTTTCCTCAAACGTTCTCACACACAGATATGTTCTTGCATAATTAAACATGTGACAAACCTTGTTAATCAATTTATTAAGCAAATGAAGGGGCATTACTCTTCCAGTTCAGAAAAGTCATCTGTCATTCCTCTCTCCTTCCCTTTTATAAGTATTTTTAGGTAAAGTCAGGAAGTAAGTTTGGCTGGCATTGACCTTCAGGTGTCCAACTATCCCTGTCGATGTGCCTTGACTTGTATCCACGGTTCCTCTTTCATGATGTAGTTCTTCCTTGTCTGGCACCTTCATGATTTTTCGACACTGTTTTTGTCAGCTGATACACTTCAACAGTTCTGTGGCTGATGCATTCACAGTTCAAGCACCGACTACTTGACTGCTAATCTCATGCTGATATTAAGATATAGTTTATAGCAGAAATATAATTAGTAATTAGTATTAATGTGAATATCGAACAAATTTGTAGACTCTTTAATTGTAATGTTGCTCCTTCAAAATATGAATCCTTTGTCATTTGAATCTTCCGTTATGTTATGCCATGTTCTTGGTGCATCTCAGTACGTGCTTTTCATTTTCATATCCCTACCTCTGGTTTTTCCTTACAGGAATCTCGGTGAGCATTTCCACGTTCAGCCTGGTTGCCATAGCGATCGAGCGGTACAGCGCCATCTGCAACCCGCTGAAGTCGAGGTCGTGGCAGACGCGTTCCCATGCCTACCGGGTCATCACGGCTACCTGGATACTCTCTTTCATCATCATGACTCCCTACCCCATCTTCAGCATCCTCATGACCTTCCACAAGCCCGACAAGACCACCGGGCACATGTGTCGTCTGATTTGGCCGACAACTTCTGTCGAACAGTCTTGGTGAGTCAGGTGGGGAATAGGCATTTGCGTAGGCGGTGTCTTTTGAATCCACTGTGATAATTCCATTTGTGAGGGTACCTCCTCCAAGGTAACATTCCTCATTATGCTAACACTAGCAGCACAGACTGATATTTTAACCCGGACTGTCTATTCCTAAATGAGCCAATACAGTCACAGCTATTCTGCTTACAATAGGCCAGTGGTTGAAAGGCTTAAACCACTGTGGGTTCTGTGGCTGGCACTATGGGTAAAGTGCACTAGTTAGCCTGCTTAGCATCATTACTGCCCTCTAGTGGTGTAGTCTGTGGCTAACTTATGTTACAACATTGGTATGCATGCTTTGTTCACTATTTATAACTACATGATATGGTTTCCCAGGCATTGATTAAGGCTATTCCAGGACTAAACTCTTCTCTATATGAAGATCTTCACTGAAATTTTCTTTAGTAGGCTTAAGAAATGTCTGGGATACCAGCCCATTAACTGATATTATTCAGTCTTTCTTTTTTCTTCCTAGAGGTTCACATGTCAGGCAAAACAGCATGTCATATACACAAATGTATTTCATATCTCAGATTCCATGCCCAGCGCTCACTTCCTCTTCAAAATGAACATGTATAAAACACAAAAAACATAAGAATGATGAAGGACCTTATGTATGAACAGATGTTCTCCTCATACAGATAAACAGATTCTTCATTATCAAGGCCCAGATGCATTGGTGCCTGTTTCCATGATTTAAATCACTGCAAATGCACTTAACGTACTCCATTTGACATTAGCCAATCAATGTCCAGCTACTGAGGGTGATGAAACGCTCTGCAAGACAGTTATGTTGTTTTGTGATTATGTTGTTGCTTGACAATCTGAATGCCAAGCAAACAAGAACAAATATGATAAATGCTGCTTCAAAGTTCATAGCTTGAATTACGTATCAATGGCCTCCGCTGTGAGTAAAGCATTATATTTAATTGTTTTATTGAGCTTCTAGAAATGTATGTGGTTACACTGGAGATTATGGATGCATTAGAAGACCTGCAGTAAACACGGTAAATATAAAACCCGGGCTTGTGGGCGGCTGACACGTTAAGAAGCACGTCTTGGAAGCTGGTGTTAGCCCTTGTAACTGGGTGCTTGAGTCTTGGCGGCGTCATTATTGGCTACGGCTCTGTTAGCCCAGCCTCACTAGGGAACAGGGAACAGTAGGGGTTAAGCCAGTTTAGTCAGTTACACTGTTTAGCCTCTATTTGCTCTCTGATGGCTGATTCTGGTCAGCTGGGCGTAGGCACTATGTAATTGTTGGCGAATCTGCAGTGTGAAAAGAAGAGAGGACTTGTCACATGAATCGTTGGAGTCATGTTCGTGGCTTCCTCCTGAGTTGGTGGGACAGTTGGTTGCTGCTGAGAGGCAAAACAGTTCAGCTCAGTCCACGGCAGGGAGAAAAATTTTTAAAAATGAATGTGACAGAAGAGTTGGCAATGTAAAAAAGAAGAGACAAGAACTCCACGGCATTCTTACTTGACCTATATCATGACCTCTGGAATATCAAGTGCACTGATTTTCGAAATGGTATTGTGCTGTACATAGCTTTTTTTCAACCAAAATGTGGTCATCATTCGCCAAGTCGAAAAGCCTGCTTTCAAATAGCGTTCAATAAAATCCAGCAGAGAGGGATAGGCCCTTTCACATAAATGTAATCTTCAGTGAAGGAACTCCAAAATTGAATGTATTTTTCTTCCCCTGTCTTGCTTAGTGTCAGTGGCATCATGTGACCTCATGCACACATGACCGAACAGAATGTATATATGACAAAATTATTTTAAAAACAAAAATTGAATAAAAAATAAAAGGCTGTAAATTTTTTCATATTCTATATTCAGGTCCTCTACTTAGATTTTCAGAAAACCGATGCCTCATGGTTTTCACAACCAATTAGTTTTGAGAGAGGTTTAATTGATTTATTGATAGATCTGCAGCTGACATGAGTATCTAAAATGCTGAAAGTGTGGACACTTAAAAACAAAGCAAATAATAATATCCTGAACCTGCATAGTGGTAACATGTGTTAAAGCACAAAGTTAGGTACAGCATTAAAGATTTTTTCAACAACCTGATTTAATCAATAAGTGGCTAGTATACCATTTCCAGTATTCCATGGGATGGCCCAAGATTGATTTTAAGGGTTTGCACACAAATGCTTCCACAGTAGTACCATATCTTGGCTACATGTGCTCAAAAATAATTCTGCATTGAAGAGAAGCAGTTTATTGTTCTACTAAAATGTCTCTCAGAACTGTCAAGATTACAGTTCAGTTAAGAAGGGTTTAGTAGCTCCCCATTATAATGGACCCTACACAACTGTATGTTCCACTACTCAATTATAGGCTTTTGAAAGAGTGGTTCTGTAGTATTGGGTGCCAGGTTCACTGTGATGGTATGACAGTAATTATCTTTAAAATGACACTTGAGGTCATGGAGGTGGGAGGGGTGCGTATCCTCTCCTTCCTGCACTATTTGTACTTCTCGGTCTTCATTGCCTTGGAAGAACCCAAAAGATTTGGCAGGTAATCAATAACCCATTAACAGTTATTGAGCGATTCAACTTCATTAACACATGTCCTGGACTACCCTATTTCACAATCTTTAGTCAAGAACTAGAAACCCTTGAACCATGCTCCAAGTGCCACACTGCAGAATTCCCTTATAACTGAATTCCACCGTTATAAGGGTTTCAAAGCATGCGGTAATGTTAGCACCATGCAGAATCATTAAGGGGTTAAATCATTCTATGGTTATTGGTTCAACCATAGAATTTAGCTTGAATTGCTTCAATAAAATACAACTGTATAGTTGGATGTTATGGGAAAGAAACTGTAGGCTATAAAAGTCTCTCTGGACAAAGTCTTAGAGGAACCTCTAAAATATGAATGCACATTTATAATGAGAGAAATGTATAGTGTTCTGCCTCTTGGATGTTTCTGAAGTATATATTCTTCCCTGGAGATGGAGGCACCGTGACTTTGCAAGTCTTTCCCAGCGTACCTTTAGGCAGGTTGTCCATCTGTCCCATTTGATTACTGATTACACTAAGATACTCAATGGAAAAGCATCTTTTTTATCCTACAGAATAAAAAATAAAAAACATTATGTTAAACATGCATCATGGGAAAAAACAAGCCCCCTCCCAACTATTAAAATATGAAAAACTATAAGGCATTTCAGGTTTCAATCTCTTGCCTCTACATAATTAATATTAATATTAAAAAATGTCAAATATCCTTGTGTACGATATTGTCCAAATTGTGGAACAGTGCTGTGGCAGTGGAAGGCCATTCACAGCAACGGAAGGTCCCAACGGTCTTGTTCAGGAACGTTTCTGACTTTGCGTACTCACCAGCTCATATGCTTTGTCAGAACGAGGAGTCGAAAGTCACATCAAAGGACGTCCCAGACCTTAAAGTCGCAGGGACGAGGTAATGTCTCTGCCCGACGCTTGCACGCGCTCTGTGCACCTGTCAGCTCCGATAGGGCCCCCGGCCGACCTGAGCTAGATTCCCTCTGAAAGGTTATGGTGAGCGGCCTTTCGTAACGCAGCAAACTCCTCCGCGCTTCGGGCCAGCTGTTTTTACTTTGCTTGTTGACTTTCTCTCTTAATTTCTTTCCTCTGTCTTTCTCTCTCTCTCTTTCTCTCTCAGGTACATCTTGCTGCTCTCTGTCCTGTTCTTCATCCCTGGTGTGGTGATGATCATCGCATATGGGCTCATTTCCAGGGAGCTGTACCGAGGGATACAGTTTGAGCTTGACCAGAAAAAGGAAGCCTGCAGTGGTAAGAGACCGGTGCATTAAAAGGGACAAATGGAGACTCTATGAAAGAATAAAATAACACTAAGGTTCCACTGCTTTTCTCTCTTTCAGTTCTCATAAATCACCTTGCAGTACACGGCATACCTAACCTCTCAAGCACCACTTATTTTGACTGTAGCGATACGGGATTACATTACCTTACATTTGAGCATTTAGCAGATAGTCTTATACAGAGCAACTTACAGTGTTATATAATACACACTATCCATTTACACAACTGAACATTTACACAAGCAATCCAGGTAAAGTACATTGCTTAAGGCTACAACAACAGTGGAATCAAACCTGCAACCTCTGAGTCAGGCCGAACAATTATGCTACACTGACTCAATGTTTATATGTCTGTTAGCAAACCTGTGTTTTCCTGCCTTGTTTTGTCTATTTATACTTTTTGTGGATGTTTTTACTTTCACAAACAGATTTGAAAAGGAAATATTTTCAGTATTTTATTTTTCAAATAAAAATAATCTTGAAAATTATGGCTGTTTTAAATGGTAGGTATATGTACATTTGTATAGCATGGGTTTTACATAATGTTGTGGTAGTGGAGAATTGGAACAGGTCCCCCCAGTGGATAAGGGGAAAACGGCCATAGTGTTTAAGGTTGAATGTTCAAAACCAAAACATAAGCATGGGTTTAAACTCAGTGGAGAGAGCCTTTTTCCTTATACATTCACTCACCCATGGTGACTGAGTTAGGACAGTGACAAGCAGCATGCGCACACACACGCTCACTTTCACCGGCACAACAATGTGTCTGCAAATTCCAAAACATATTCCTAAAAGCACATTGTAAGTCATCCATTACTACCTGTTATTTCTGTATAATAATTAGCTCTTTTATGTTTTTAAATGTTTTAAATCGTATTTACTATAAAATTAATAAGATGTGAGGCCTGATAATTTGCCAGTGTTCAATAAAAGATAACGAGTATCCTTCCACAATTTGGGAAGGGTAAAAAAACATCCAAAAAACATGGTAGAACTGAAGCAATAGTCATAGGGCTTTTAGCACAGTGTTCTTGCCCCAGGAAAACAGCTTTTCATGTAGTAAATTCCTTAGTAAATCAGGCCCACAGAGTGTATAATGTATGTACACAAATAGCACAGCATGATGGGAAGGATGATGTCACTCCCACAATGCAGCCAGTGTGCAACAGGCACGGTACAGAATTAACAGACAGTGAACATACTAACTAAATGTAGCTGGCCCTTCAATATGTACAAGAGTAATACAGTAAATAGTGTTTTTTGTGTTTGCTTATGTATTTTTCTCTTCCAAATTAATGGCATAACTCTTAAATGTTGCAGCTTGAATGAATAAATAACTAAGAAACAAAACTTTTTTTAGTGAAGCATGAAAACATTTTGTAAATAAATTAGTTGCATGAGTGTCCCCAAATGGTGCTGTCTGATAAACTATATTTGCTCAACTTCCAATGGAGAATTTAGTTGGCCAGCGACATAACCATCTGTTTGTGTGTTTTGATACAAACAGGCAGCACATATTTACAGAGGCTAAATGCTCCACTTCTCCGAAATGGATCCTACAGTCTCCTCCCATCCAAACAACCAATCATTTCGTAGTAATATTTGTAATATTTGTTTCCTACTGAAGAGCCCTACGTGGAATAAGAATATGTATTAATTTCCGGCGAAATGCTATTCTTGGGATTAGCTGTCACTGGCTGAATCACTTACGTTAACATTGAGTCTCCCAATGTAGTCCTTAACAGAGAAAATCAGGAAATTACTTCTGCATTCTATGCTTAGATTGAGCAATACAGAGAATAAGTGCTCCTCTTATAAGAGGACATGCTTTATGTATAACATTTATAATTATGGTACTGAATGACAGAAATCAATAAATATTTACAGGTGATTAGACCAGCGTCAAACTCAGGTCCTGGAGTGCCACAGTTTCGTCTGGTTTTTGGTGTATTTCAGAACTTGAATGATTAACCACACACCTAGTTTCCAAGGTCTAAAATGGCTGCCGATTGAAAGGACACAACAGAAACCTGCGGGCACCATGGAGTTTCACAGCTCTGGATTAGAGTATCAGAATTAATTAAAATTACAATGCATTTTGGGAAGCAAGTGTGAGCTCTGTGAGGGTGTTTGAGTCCCAGCCATGACATTTTAGGCTATGGCCTGAGGTCTGCATTGGCAAGGCAGCAGGTAAAAAAAACAGCTACCATTCATGACTCATTACTTTGAACCTATTAATTTTGCAGAGGAAAATCAGTGATTCATATGAATGAATTGTGTGTGTGTGTGTGTGTGTGTGAGTGTGTACACTACTAAGCTGTTCTGTAATTTTACATAGGCCTCACAAATGGGCTTACAGCCACCGTGTCATCAGGGAGCGATGAGGGTGACGGCTGCTATGTCCAGGTCGAGAAGCGGCCTGTAGCCATGGAGATGTCCACGCTGACGCCGTCCGGCGCTGCCAAGGCGGACCGCCCGCGCTCCAACACCTCGGAGGCCAAGCTGATGGCCAAGAAGCGAGTGATCCGCATGCTGATCGTCATCGTGGCCATGTTCTTCGTCTGCTGGATGCCCCTCTATTCCGTCAACACCTGGAAGGCCTTCGACCTGCGCTCGGCCCACCGCGCCCTCTCAGGGGCGCCCATCTCCTTCATCCAGCTCCTCTCGTACACCTCCGCCTGCGTCAACCCCATCATCTACTGCTTCATGAACAAGCGCTTCCGCAAGGCCCTGCTGGCCACCTTCGCCTGCTGCCTGCGGCCCTGCCGCCGTCCACGCCACCCCGACGACGAGGGCGCCACCACGGGCGCCTCCATCTCCAAGTTCAGCTACACCACCGTCAGCACCATGGGGCCATCTTGATTCGTCCACCGCCGCGATGCGCGAAAACCGCCTCACTCGCCCAGAAGTGGCAGTAGCAGCTGAAAAGCTTATTTATTCCGTTTTTTTGTGGTTCGTCCGTTTGTTTATTTTCCTCCCACGTTATTTTCCACAGCCTTCATGGGCTTTTTGCTGCTCGTAATATTCCCCAGTATGTGCCGTCTCCGCTTGTGAATTTTGTTTTATGTGGCATTTGCTGGATGTAAATTTTGACTTGTCAATCAGTGGATTCAGGCTTCAGACAAAGTTTACAGATAGTGGCTGAGTATTGTAGTCTGTGTCTTTTCGTTTGCTTCTCACCCCCTCTCCTGACAAGCGTGTCAACCCTGTCAAAGTATAAAGATTGTGAACGTATGAGAGCATTGTGCAAGTGAATCCTTAAAGTGAGTCAAGTATCTGCATTCAGATTCACTGCTTAGCTTTAGTGACAACTGTTGTTCATGCAAGCTTAGCGACCCGTTGTTTGTGGAACTTTAGAGAAGGCTCTTCCCTTACGTTGGAACTTAGTCTGAATGCCTGACTCAACACGAATGCTTAAACTGATGTAGCTTTTGCTCTGTCTGGTTTGTCGTATAGAAAACCAGCTCAGCCAACAAAGGTAAATTAGCGCATGAGCTTGATTCCTCCCCGTTCTCCTCGTTTCTGGCTACAAATGGTACGGAGTAGTTCTTTTTGCCAACATCGTCCTCTGGGCTTGATTTCCGTTCTGTCCTCGCTGCGAGCATTGATTTGTCTGTTCGGGCCCAGCCGCCATCATATTGAATTAAAACAACGACTCGATTCCAGGCAAATACGGCCGCTGTCAATTTGCAGTGGGAGATTTATTGCTGCTTTTGGTGTTTTCTCGTGACGCTCAGCCCATTGCTTCCTTGTGTTCCATGTTCTTCGGCTGGCTAAGTAAAGCACTGATCTGCTCACCCTAATTGTCTTGCGAAATGCATGGCCACTTGTGTATGAATCAAAATAAATCCATCGTAATGTGCTCTGCACTCTTTACTCATTTTTGTTTGGGAAAAATGATACCATCTGTAAAGAAACTGCCTTAATTTTAGCAAGCTGTTCCAAATGATTTTAAACAAAAGTTAAGCAGCTTACAATGAAAAGTATTTAAGTGCTTTCTTCCATTATCCCAAAGGCTAAAAATGTATGGTAGGTGTTTGGAGCATCAGTTGTTGTACATGTATATAGTCAATCTCAATATTTATGAGAAATCACCAAATACAAACGCTGTAAGTCATTCAGACGCTTAGAAGACCTCCATGCATTTGTGTTTTTTGTAAGGTCAGGGACATTTTCTCTGGTAGTTTCTTTCTGCCAAAAGGCTTTTTATTTATGAAGGACAGCATTGGAATGGACTGCAGTGAATTTTCCATTTTTTGCAGTCAGGGATACATAGTATTAGACTCGTAGTAATGAGATGCCTTCCTTAGCGAAAACAAAGTCATGTTCGTCCTGACTCTTTGGTGAATATGTATTTAAATCAGTCATTCATTTCTTTGTCAGCTAGGATTTTAATGTTTCAATTGATGACGTTGCGATGTGAGAGCACTATATTTCTGGAAACATTTGTAATGTACGGTCTTTGTCCAACATTGCCATGTGTGAATAAAGAGAATTACTACAACGTTTTACTTATTATTTTTGACAAAGGGTGTTATTGATACATTGTGTTTGAAATTCAGTACTGAAGATGAATATCAGTACACTCCACCACTACCACTAATGGGTGCAATCGCATTTGGGAACGACAGCAACATTCCCTCATATCTGGCATTGGTGTGAGACAAAAATAATACAACAGTCTGTTGGTTGCGAAAATGACTGCAAGGGGTAATGAATTAAAAAGGCCTGTCTTATTCCACAGTTAATGCGAAGCGTGATTAAGTCTGAATTAAAACAAAAGGCCAGTGGTCCCCCACAAGCACCACCACCCCCCTCTTTCCCTCCCCCATTGGTAAACCATTCCCCCAACCCACATCCTAATTTTCTCCATTAAATGGAAAAGGTCTTCTCGCCGTGCTGCACAAAATGCGACTTATTGGAACCGATTCAGGCACAACATGTGGCGGCGCATGTGAAAGTGTCACTTCATTTCACTTGATCTCCGAAAATCGCTTTGTTTCGTCTCGACACGCATCTGTTAGAGATGTTGTTAATTTAACTTGGATCGATTAGCACCCATTTTGTCCTCTTTTTTTCCCTCATCTGCTTACAATCACTGAACACTATTCATTCATTCATTCATTCACAACTTCAGTCAGAGTAATGTAATGAATGATGCATGGGTAATAAGTCTGACCATACTATTCACAGGGGGATTTTCTTGTACCTGTACGGATTGAGTTTAGGTTTGTGTTCTTATCCGTTTGAGAGTATGTTCTTTAAAATCATAACACACTGGGACCTTTTTTAGAACACTATTGAAAAGGACACTCAATTGGTTGAATGTTCAATTAAATGTGTTTTTGATTCTCAAAATGAAAACTGGAATTACTTAGTATTAATTTATGAAGTATCGTGCAGTGTGGTTGCCTATTCCATGATTACTCTGCTTCATTGATTTCCAAAGATGTAATTTGTTTCTCTCTTATCCCCATGCAATCTTTAAGACTAAAGTCTTGAAAAGTCACAGATGTTTTTGACTTATCTCTTGACAATCATTCATTCATTCACGTAGGTTCATGTCTTGATTTCACCAATGAGAATTAGGATGTATGAGGGGGAATCAAGTCTCCCATCTCTGCGGGAAGGCAGAGGAAGGCCAGTGTCAGATCCAGCAGCTGTTATTCGTCCCTAAGGCGGAATACTTTAGAGATCTTGCCAGCACTCAGTCAGTGTGTCCACCCTTTCCTCCAGTGATGAACTGCATTGTTGTTAATTTCCCTTTGGTGAGTCCTTTTCTTCTCTTCATCTGATTCTGTTGGATAAGATTCATGAGTTAGTATTGGATGAATCACACAGGGACAGGGCCTGCATTATTTATAGACTGAAGCTTGGCAACTTGAGTACAAACATTTTTGAAACGGACAAAACACAGCTGAGCCAACAGTACGCGACCATTTACAGTGATAACTTCTTTCAAATGCTTAGTATGAAGTCAATTACATTTAAAGTTTCTACTTAAATTATGTCCAGCAATTTCATTGAAAAGATGGCTTGTGCACTTATAATAGTATTGTTTCTTGGTCGCCCATATGTGTTGTATTGTAATGTCCTCCAGCTTCATT